>JASPKZ010003855.1:1675000-1880000 GCA_030220185.1 Diploptera punctata
GGAAAATTTTTGGACCAAAGAGAGATGAACAGACAGGTGAATGGAGAAGACTACATAACAGTGAACTACATGGTCTTTATAGGAAGCCAGATGTAATAAGTACATTTAAGTCTCGTAGACTGCGATGGGCAGGACATGTTACACATAGGCCTATGGGGAATGAAAGACGTGCCTGGAAACTTCTTGTAGGAAAGCCAGAAGGAAAACGCCCAGTTGGTAGACCAAGAATGAGGTGGGAGAACAATATTACCTATGATTTGAGGAAAGTAGATTATACAGGGAATGATTGGAAAGCATTAGCTCAGGATAGGGATGTATGGAGAGCTTATGTCCGCGCGGCCATGAACCTACGGGTTCGGTAGTGCCAGAGTAGTATGATTTGAGGGAAGTAGATTATACAACGAATAATTGGAAAAATTAGCTCAGGATAGGGATGTGTGGAGAGCTTATTTTCGCGCGGCCATGAACCTATGCGTTCGATACTGCCAGTGAGTTAGTTAGGCCTAGTTAGTTACTACCTAATACTCGGGGTACGCTTCTACGCCTTGATAATTTTTTCGTATTTTTAATTAAATAATTAAAAATAATATTGAAAATTAATTAAATTGCATGGTAAACATTGCGGCGAACCAAACATGGTGACTTACTCACTAGCACTATCGAACCCGTAGGTTCATGGCCGCGAGGAAATAAGTTCTCCGCACATCCCTATCCTTAGCTAATGCTTTCCAATCATTCCCTGTATAATCTTCTTCCCTCAAATCACAGGTAATGTTATCCTCCCACCTAATACTTGGTCACCAAATGGGCGTTTTCCCTCTAGTTTTCCTACAAGAAGCTTCCATGCACGTCTTTCTATCCTCGTTCGTGCCACATGTCCTGCCCATCGCAGTCCACGATACTTAACTGTTCTTATTATATCTGGCTTCCTATAAAGACCATGTAGTTCATTGTTATGTGTTCTAATATGACAGTTATTAGTGTCAATTTTTAATTTCGGATGTCAGGTAAACCCCCACTTCTAATGGTCGGATGTCGCTGAGTTTTACATAATACCTACTTCTGTATATTTTAATACCATATACTGAGTTTCGTTGGGAATCATCGAAAATTGCGGCCGCTAGACCGATTTTTATATATTCTTTCCAGGTGAATCCCTACGTCTTATTGTTTTATAGCATAACAGATAGCGGCTAAACACTCGCTGTAACTGAAAACCTGTATGTACAAATTTTCATGAAAATCTATCGAGAAGTTTAGAAATCTATAAATCGTAAACTTACGCCGGCTGAATTTTTATATATATATAAATTCGGTTGTAATTTTAAGGGTGGGTGATGGGTGAAAAAAAGACCATTTGAGATCAAAATTGACATTTTTTGTTTTTTGTACAAAAAAAAACCTGTACTCTAATGTATAAGTTGGCAAAGTTTCAGAGGCCTATGGCGCTTCTATGTGCCCTAAATTACGTCAGAATTAAAAGGCTGCGCCAGTTAAATGCCACCTGCATGCAATTTTTTTTCACTGCATTTTTGTACATTCAAAATTGAATGGAATTCAGAAATGTTTTCCTAGAATGTTCAAATTTTTACTGCATAGGCTATCCTAAAACCAATGGGTAACAAAGTAATGCATGCGTTTCATTATTGAATTAGTATGTTAAGAATTACAGAATAAAATATATGCAATTATTAATTTTTTTGTAATTCCACGCATGAGGTACATTTATTTTCTCCCGTTGTATTCACGTTATAAGAATTCTAATGCATGATGTTTTTCTAAATATTTTAGCGGTCTTGTAAAATAATCAGACAATTTTACTAAAAAAATTGTGGAACCCATTTAATTATAGTATTTGCAATTTAAAAAAAATATAACATTTAATAATTCATAAAATAAATGTCTCACAAGAATGAAACTTAAACACATCATTATGTATCATGCAGTGATTTATTGTACAAAAACTCAAGTCTCTACCTAAAAACATGTAGAAAATAGAAATTTCACCCATAACCCCCTTAAACTATCGTCTCTTACTATATTTTCAATACTATTGGTTCAATACTTACTTACTCACCCGTAAGTTCATGGCCGCGCGGACATAATCTCTCCCTACATCCCTATCCTGAGTTAATCCTTTCCAATCATTCCTTGTATAATCTATTTCTCTCAAATCATAGTTATGTTATTCTCCCACCTCATTCTTGGTCTACCAACTGGGCGCTTTCCTTCTGGCTTTCCTACAAGAAGCTTCCATGCACGTCTTTCATTCCCCATACGTGCAACATGTCCTGCCCATCGCAGTCTACGAGACTTAACTGTTCTTATTATATCTGGCTTCCTATAAAGATCATGTAGTTCATTGTTATGTAGTCTTCTCCATTCACCTGTCTGTTCATCTTTCTTTGGACCAAAAATGTTCCTAAGTATTTTATTCTCAAATACTTGTAATCTCCTTTCCTCCCTTAGAGTAAGAGTCCATGTTTCGCACTCATATAATATAACGGGTAGAATAATAGTTTTATATATTTTCAGTTTAACGTTTTTTGAAAGGAGTTGGGACATCAAGAGTCTCTGCAATGCATAATAGCACGCATTTCCAGAATTGAGCCCATGTTTAATTTCTTTGTGCATCTCATTCCTATTTGTGATTATTGTTCCTAGGTATTTGAATTCGGCCACTTCCTCAAAATTTCCTTCATTTGTCATTAGCTGTCCATTTCAATGCTGTTGGAACAATTCTAATAACATTTTGTACAAACTTTGTTAGTATTATTTGAAGCGATTGTCAAACTCTTTATGTTTTTACCTTTCAAAGTGTATTTTGAACTTTTATCTGTTAGCAATTTTTCATCTGAGAACCGTCGTAAATTTAAAAGGGTAGAACCCTTTGGTCATCCTTGAAATGACTGTGTGTTTCAAGGTCTGTACGCACCTTTACGGAAACAATATTAGTACCTTAGTAAACCCTATATTTTACTGCAGTCCTTGCCTTATGACCTTCACATCATCAAGTATTTTAATACCTTCTTCCCTTTCTACGGACGTCATATGGCAAACTATTTTATATTGCTCTGTAGTCCATTAAGAACTGGACTACTTTAGTTCAAAGAAAGCATTCATTCTGTGTGGAGCTTTTCTTCCTTTTGCTGGTAATTTAAACATTCGGTTCGTAACAGTGTTTACTCGAAATTTTATCAGTGTAGGCCTACAACGGGACATGCATGTTTATTAAGCGTAAGTAATTAGGCCTATACAAAATCTATATCAATAGTATATTATGATGCGGTTTTTACAGAAGCGAGGAAATGTTTAAAAACCGAGTGATAGAGAGGTTTTTAATTTCCGAGATTCTGTAAAACACTTCACAAACGTGCGTTGTACATTTTTTTTTGTGCGATGGTGTTTTGTAAATAATAGTAAAATAATATTTTTGTTGGAAATATTTCCGTCCATTATAAATAACTAACGTTAACAGTGTGGGCAGTGTTTATTGAGACTACAGCAGGCCGTGACACCAATCAATAATAAAATGGCAAGTACGTATTTATTGTTTCATATTGTTTCAAATATAGGCCTAGTTCAGTTCATTTAAAATGCAGTGATTTGTGGAAAAACTGCACTTAAACTAGCGTGAAATATTTTGAAAGTCGTATAGAACAACAGTGCGCATGCGCCAGAATTTATAGAGCCAGCGACAACCCACAATCGAACAACATATCGATTATCATCCTCGATTACTATCGGTCGCTATGAAATTTAAATGAACAATATTTGAAATAAATGCCAAAATCTATGTTTAAAAAATATATCAATAGGCCTAATGTTAAAATTACCAAACGTTTATTAAAAATGGGTGTACACTTAATTATTACTCCCTAACGCTGATCCAACCAGCGATAACCCAAAACAACAATAGAAAAATCATGCTCGGTGGAGACAATAGCAGTTAGCATCACAATATTGTCTAACAGTGTCATAATATTGTGATTTGCATACTTAAATAAATACCGGTAAAGTTATAAAAATTGTTTGAAAACTTTAAAAATATTAAATAATGTTAGTAAATACAGAAGAAGGGCTATAGTTTACAACAATATAACTGAAAAATCAAGCGCTAGTAGAAGTGCAGTTGAGCCATGATTTGTTTCGTATAATGTATATTATCACTACATTTTGGATATATATTTTGTATATACATTGTACATAGTATACATAAAGAGCAGTGGTTTTACTTCCCGCACGTGGTTTGTAATATGTAATATTACAGTAGGCCTATAGTTATTTAGGTTGGCAACCCCGATATGTAGGAAGCTGAACCTTCAATCGTGGCCGTCATTGCTGTAAGTACGACAAAACACACTATCGCGCAAAAATATTCTATTGCTCACTCTCTAACTCTGTGGCCGCAAGGTTCATGGCCGCGCCTTACCTTTATGATTAACATTTATAATCTTTGGATGGATTAATAATACTCAACATATATTTGCTCTCCATACTCCGCTATTATCAGATAAGTTTTTCAATCATCCACTCTATAAACAACTTCCCTCAAATCATGGTTAACGTTATTCTCCCACCTTATTCTTGGTCTACCTACTGGACGCTTTCCCTCTGGTTTTCCTACAAGTAGTTTCAATGTCCCTCTTTCATTCCCGATTCATGTAATTTGTAATAACCATCGTAGTCTACGAGACTTGACTGTTCTAATTATATCTGATTTCCTATATCTCGCTGTTACTTAGTCTTTTCCATTCGCTGGTCTGTTCATCTCTCTTTGTTCCAAAAATTTTTCCTCATCACCATCCTGTATCATGGCAGCTGCCGCTGTCTTCCGGAAACCAAACGCCATTCCTCTCTGTCCATCCATTTATCTTCCTCCAATCCTCTGATATTCATAACTGCTTTGTACCCCTTCTATCCTAGTTTTCTTTCTCTCTTCCTCCTTTCTATTGGGATCCATTCCAAAACAATTTTACGCAATCTTTGCTGTGTCATTCTTTTGACATGGCCATACCACGAACTTTATTCTCAAATACCCTTAGGTTTCGCATCCTTCATTCTAGGAATACCTTAGTTGCCTACTAGATGTCTCATTGGAACGATATGTCGCCAGCATACTATTCATGACATCTGTAGGGAAATAAGCGTAACTAAATTAACTCCTGTTAACAAAAGAATAGCTAAGGCCCAACATTGGGCTGTTACGCCATTGTAGAAAGAAATAATTAAACATTTTACTAGTCTAGTTTTATAATTCCATTAATTGAGTTTAACCTCTAATTTCAAGTACCACAAATGACACGGAGCTTAGATCGGGAATGAGATTTTAATTTTGGATCGCACACATACATTTTTAAACAACATAAGTACATGGTGGGTCTCCGCGAATGAGTGATCAGCTCACTGTTAAGGCCTTCTCCAAGACAACACAATATTTTACAATTATAATATAAATAATCGTAAATTCATTGCACTGAGCAACAAAAAAGAGCTTCTTTTTGTCTCAGAAAGAAAAATATGTGATAGCATTTTTTCTCCTGAATTCAAATATAATATCGGGTTTTCTCCATCACGCAAGGTTTCCGAGAGACAGGCATTTATAATTTCAAACACTTTAATATTTTCTACATTCGTAACTACACAATATTCGAACATTCGGACTCACCTAGAAAGTAAGAAATGATTAATTTCTGCTATATTTCGCCTGTGGAGCATCCCTCTTGATGATCCAACAATAATCTGCCAGCATATTAGGATTCTATTTGCCTTGATATTTCTTTTCCATAGCTCAAATCTCCTAATGAAAGTGCTCCCCGTTTTATTTTACAATGGAAAAATGGACGAAAAAACGTTTATTAAAAATAATTATTTAAATCCATTAATTGAAATTGAAATAAAAAAAACTGTGGGTGATGGAGAAATTCCGAATACATATTTGAAAACACGATAAAAAAAACTGCATTAAGTACAACTATTGGTACTCATGAGACAAAACTCATGTTGACCAGTGTTATAAGGCCTATTTTCATTCGATAGCTCATTATTAATCTTGCAGTGTAACAATGTAATGCACATGCTTTTATCGTATTTTTCTTTATAGTTACACCAATTTTAACTGGAGGGTTTGAAAACTGATTAGTTTCTTTAATACTTGGGGCTGTTGTCATAGAAAATATAGGCCTGTGCAAAAACGCCCAGTTGGTACACCCAAAAATGAGGTGGGAGAATAATATTAACCATGACTTGAGGGAAGCAGATTATACAGGGCATGATTGGAAAATATTAGCTTAGGATAGGGATGTATGGAAAGCTTATCTTGGCACTACCATGAGCCTACAGGAAGATAAAAGTAACTCTCTTTTGTGTTAACATAAATTTGTTTTATTGCTCGAATTATTTTAATTAAGAGACTAAATTGCTAATCGATAGTAGGCTACCAGTTAGCAAGTTCTATACTTAATTTTTTTCATGTTTTGACATAAGTAATGCCACTCTTGATTTCCAAATTATCGATAAATTCACGACTCACGAAGTGAGGAGTCAATTTATCTAGAGAATTTGCATATCAAGAGTGGCATTTGTTAGGATTATTCAACGAGTACAATTAAACTGTTTACTAACAAATCATTATTTAACTATAATTATTTTAAAATATTTATATACTTAATGTAAACGGCGATGTTTGAAAACAAATGAGAAACGATTGCTATGCTTCATTTTCTTATTTTGTTCATCACTGCAACCAGATCATATTATTTAATGCAAAAGAATCGCAATATTGTAAGAATGCACCCTAGTGGAGAAATTTATAACCAACATTATAGGTATTAATTAATTTCTGATGTCCTATGATGTAAATATGTCAATTATTTTTTTCTGCAACGTTATTTCTTGGAAAATAATTCGTTTAAGAAAGTGCAAACAGTGGTTTTTTTTTGTGGTATAATCAATTGCTACAAATGTTTTTATAATATCTCCCACATGCGATATCTGCTGACATTCATGCACTATATATACAATCTGGTAGCCGTATTTCTTAGTCAGTCACTGCAAAATAATGCAATGACCTATTCAGAAGGTGCTTTCTTTAATATGATAAACTTCGGTTGATAAATTCGAGGCGAAACGCAACTGTGATTGTTTGCAAATAAAAATCATTGAAATGTGATTGGTCATTGACTCCCATTTGGGGCATGAGTTAAATAGTGAGGAGTTTTGCATCACGCTGTAGATGAGGAAAATATAGACAAACAGAGGTTACAAGTATAAATGCGATCCAACTTTTGTGCAACTTGAGACATGCGTGTGTCAGTGAATATAATCCGCCATTAATCTCAAGTCATCACACAATCCAGCCACATCTATAACCGTACTCAGAGCCCGGGAATTATTCCTGCCTGTCATATTCTTCCTCACACTCGGGTCTTCTCCACTTCAGTAACACAAGTTTATTGCATATAACATTATTTTCTCATGTCTATCTAAACTTGTTATTCATTTATGTTCTCTGTAATGTTGTTAAGAACTTAGGCCTATGTTCAATCTTGGAAATTCATAGACCATCTTCTTAACTCTTCTCAAAATTCTTCTTCTTCTATTTCACTTCACGGGCTTGGCAAAAAATTGCCTATTCCGCCTCACAGTTGTTCTCTCCATCTTTTCACTGGCTTTCCTACATTCCTTGAAACTCTTGGCTTGTAGTTGAATGCTGCTCTTGGTAATCTTGTTACATTCATTATTTCTACATGCCTAAACCATTTCCCTCTATATTCTTTCATTTTCTCATTCAATCCACAGGAGTCCTCATCTAGGGGATAGGGGCCTATGTGGATGGCGACCACATGGTGCCCAAGCTGTGCAAAACATTTCTTCCACTTGTGTTTTGCACTCTTTTAACTTTACTATCTAACCTCTCTTGGTTAACTCTTGTTTTTTTTACCCCGACGCTATTAGGGCATCTGAGGGCTAGGGAGTCCTTCCTTTCTTCCGTTTCTTCTTTCATTAATTTTCTTTTCTTCTCCAGGAAAGCCTGACCAGAGGCTATAAGATGGCAGCCCCATCACTGGTCTTGCCTTCCTTTGGCCAGAAACCAATCGAAGGGACTATTATTATGCTTTCAAGTCTTATACGAGAATTTCCCATAAGGGAAAATTTTCTATAGGATCGTAACAGGTCTTGGCCTAATACTTGGAAGGAATAATAAGAAGAAGAAGAAGGAGGTATATATATATATATATATATATATATATATATATATATATATATATTATGAATATGAAAGTTTTCTTGGGTTTTGCGCTTCTTGAATTCAAGTTCTGCCTCTGGCCACTGATTCCGACGTTTCGGCATGATCCCACATGTCATTATCAAGGAATGATAAGTTCGAGTCACAGGTTTAGGTCTTATATAATAAAATACATAGGGGCCTAGAGTTTTCGCTATGGTCCGTTTCTGAAGACGCACATCCATCCCCATCCAAGGTTTAGTTCTTATGTTCTTAAATACCTTCAGTTTTCAGTGTGGTCCGTTTCCGAAGCCGTACGTCTTCGGAAACGGACCACAGAGAAAACTCTATGTATTTTGTTATATAAGACCTAAACCTGTGACTCGAACTTATTATTCCTTGATAATGACATGTGGGATCATACCGAAACGTCGGAATCAGTGGCCAGAGGCCGAACGTGAATCCAAGACGCGGAAAACCCAAGAAAACTTTCTTATTCATACTTATATCCGCGAAAATCTGCAATATAACATATACGCAGCGGGCCCGGGTTCGATCCCCGGTCTGGGCAGTTTTTCTGGGTGAGGTTTTCATCGGGGTTTTCCTCGCCTGTAAGACAAATGTCAGGAAAACTTTAAGGCCCAAACGGTCCCCGAAATCATATGGCCATCGCAATCATCATCATTCATATTCATCTTAGGTTAAGCTTAGGATTAGGGGCTCTCCTGGTGCACCACTATCATCATCATCACCCATCATATCATCGGGGCAACGTAACCCCGCCTTCAGGCGCCCCAACCTCAGAAGTGGGTTACAAGTACGCCATGCTAGGAGAGAATACCAGGAATGTCGAAAGACAACCTGGACATTTGAAAAAAAAAACACACACACACACACACACATATATATATATATATAGGGATATATATATATAAAAGATAAAGTGATCCCACAACAGACCCGGAGGTCCTTGAGGTAGTAGGAGGTTAAGGCTCCCACTTTTTCTAGACAATCGGCACTTTATGTCAGCCGGGTTGTCAGCCCTGCGTGACGGCCGCCTTTACCCCCAGAACAAGCGTCTGGTACTCATTTCCGTTAGACGCTGAGTCGACCAGAGGGTTTGGGTCAGTTTAAAAATCCTGACCCCGACGGGACTTGAACCCTCGACCCTCCGGCTTGTAGCTCAGTGCCTTAACCACTACGCTACGGCGTGCCCCATATATATATATATATATATATATATATATATATATATAGAGGCCTATTTACCTATGTTCTTATATCTTCAACCTTGTGCAGCCTTTTGTTCTTCTAAGGAAGTGCCTTGTATAATAGCATCCATTTCCAGAATTGAGCCTATGTTTAATTCCTTTGTGCACGGTAGAAGTAAATAGACTAATAAAGTAATAGAATGAGACAAATGTCTTGAACAAGGTTGTTTGTGCTTGTTCCAATAGGGATTGTCCATAGAAGCAAAGTGTATGGAACGTGATTGATTTGAATGGGTGTAATATCTACTTGTGCAAAATACTTGTATTGCGATGTTATTGCAGTGACAGCGGGACGTGACAGCTCATGTGTTGTGGTTGTTATGGAAAACGAGATAATGCGATGTTAGAGGACGGGAAAACAGAAATATTTGTGAAAATGACACACAACGCCGCGGGCATATCAACCGATGTACAGTCTGTTACAACATTCACCTCAAATTTACCTACAAACTGTACAAATAAAAATAGCATAAAATGAGAAACCGCTCAAGTAAATTAAATGTATAGGCTTACTCGATTTTGGAAATGTATACAGTATTATGTATTACAGGGACTCTTGTCGTCCCAACTTCTCTAAAAAATAATAGTTATAGGCCCTGACCTGAAAATATATAAAAAATGTTATTCTCCCAGTTATATTATACGCACTTGGAATGTGGTCTCTTACTTTAAGTGAGGTGAAAAGTTTGAGTATGGATCCCAATTGAAAAGAGGAAGAAAAGAAGACCAAAGAAAACTTAGATAGAAGATGTGCAAGCGGTTATGATTATCAGAGGATTGGAGGAAGATCAATGGATGAACAGAGAGGAATGGTGTTTGGTTTCCGGTAGACGCGGCAGCTGTCATGATACCGGGTGATGATGATGATGAAAAAGGTAGAGTATTTGAGAATAAAGTTCTTAAGAATTTTTCGGACCAAAGAGAGATCAACAGACAGGCGATTGGAGAAGACTACATAACAGTGAGCTTCATGGTCTTTATAAGGAAACCAGATATAGGCTAATAAGAACAGTTAAGTCTCGTAGACTGCGATGAGCGGTATATGTGGCAAGAATGGGGAATAAGAGGGCCAGGAAAACCAGATGCAGAAGAAGACAAAGATTGAGATGGAAGAATGACATTAATCGTGATTTGAGGGGGAGAAAATTATATACAGGAAGGTTGAAAAATGTTAGCTCAGGGTTGGGATGTGTGGAGAGATAATTTCCGCGTGGCCATGAACCTCTGAGTACCATACTGCCAGTGAGTTAGTTTGTAACATCAGAGACCTTACGAATTGATATCCTGTTAGACATTTATTTTGCCCTATTTATTTTATTACTGTTGAATTAAGGCATTTTGACCTTCCCTTGTTCTAAATCAGAACTAGTAAAAACTACATTTCTATGTTCGGGTTTTTACAGCTGTTGCCATCTTCTCGTGCCAAACTTCCAAAACCTATGGTCTTGAGTATCTCCAATCTTAACTCTCTTGTTTGCATTGCCATCCTCAATTTTTTTAGAGGAATTAAACGCAATGGGTACAACTAGACGCGACACACACCCAGTCCCAAAGTAGAAATTTTAAAAATCCCTTACCCCGCCGGGAATCGAATCCGGGTCGCCGGAGTGGAAGGTAGGGACTCTACCGACTACGCCACAGCATCCTCATATTTTCATTCCATGTTAACTTTGGTCTCCCTCTCTTCTTCTTTCTGGCCAGTTACCATTGATATAGTTGTTTCGGCCATCGCTCATCTTCCATTCTTAAAATATGTCCTAACCATTTTAATTCCTCCTTCTCAATTCTTGTAATTATGTTTTCTTCTGCTCCCATTATGTTTCTAATTTCCTTACTTGTGACATGTTCTAATTTTGACTTTCTGACACTTCTGCGTAAATAGTCAATTTCTAAAACTACATTTCATTTTAGAATAACGTATCTAACTATGAGATGTTAAATATACAGTTTTTACCCGGTAAGTCAGTCATCCTGAAATAAATTATTATTAGAATATATGACTAGAAAATTAATAGAAGAATACGAAAAATGGGGATTAATTTCGAACATTAAAAAAAAATATTTGTCAATTGGTGAACCAGAAAAAAATTTAATTTTGGAGACTGGAGAAACAATAAAATCTTGTAGTGAGATTACATATTTAGGAATTAAAATAAATAAAAATGGGAGTTATATAGAGGAAATAAAAAATAGAAATAATAAAGGAAAATTTGCAATTGCTTGCCTCAATGGAATATTATGGGATAAAAGTATAAGTAATAAGAATAAAATGAATATATATCATACAATTGTTAAAAGCATCATTACTTATGGAGCAGAACTTTGGCCATTAACAACAAAAATAAGTATCTTTTGGCAACGGAAATTGATTTTATACGAAGGGCAGCAAGAATTTCAAGAAGAGAAAAAAATTAGGAACTCAGTTATAAGGGAGAAAATGAAGATTGAAGACAATATTTGAGATTATATTAAAACTCAGCAATTAAGATGGTACGGACATGTCCAGCGAATGGAAGAGGACGGACTACCAAAATGTGTTTTGGAATGGAAACCTGAGGGAAGACGAGGCAGAGGAAGACCTAAAACCTCCTGGAGTTAGGGAATATGTTTATACATGAAGGAGAAACCTCTACAACCAGGAGATTGGATGAACCGACAAAATTGGCTATTGGGAATCGGACGATGTCAAAGACATTAATCAAGCGATCTATCTATCTATCTATCTTCTTCCAGTTATTCTAATATACGAGTATTTAACATCTCATTACATAACCTCAACGGTGCTTTAATATGAATTTCAAAAGTGTTGACTAACTAATTAAAATTGGCGGTGTATCCTATAAAAGATGCATTAATTTGTTTGTAATATTTTTAATAAAATAAGCCTAATAGAATAATTAATGAGTAGAAATTACTTAAATTTATATCAAATTATGCAACAATATTCAAAATGTATGAAAGATTTGTTTTCTCTGCATTCATACACGTTTTAATAAGTTGGGATAAGAAATTGAGTTTCTTCAATTTAATAAAATAAAGATAGGCCTGTAGTTTCTGTAAATCAGGGAAATCGGACATTAACTTCGATTCGTAGAAGAATTCGCTTATTGTCCACTGTTTCTGCGTGACAGACTTTTTACATTGCGACCTCAACTGCGGTTCATAATGCATTTTAAAAGTTGTCCTATAGATGTACTGTGTATACGATATCAAAAACAAGTTATCATTCATAATGGAATACATTTGTGATCTCCAGGGGAAAATAGAATATTTGTTCTATAGCTTAATATAGTCCAGTGTTGATAGATTGATGAGTCACTAAATCGATATTTGATGGATGGGATATTAGTAGATATTATTTTAGATAATTTGCATTTCGGGGAAATGCCGAGTTTCCTTTTAGAAGACCAACATTATGAAACCATCATCATCATCATCTTCAGTTCGAGGTTTGGGCGATTCGCCTGTTCCCAATTCACAATTATTCCTTCCTAGGTCTTCCTATATCCTTTTGGTTTATGATATATAATTATATTAAAATATAAAATTATGGAATATTCACCTGAAAGGTCCGTCTCCTCAACTTAATTATTATTTATTATAATTAATTAAGTTGAGGAGACGGACCTTTCGTGTGAATATTCCATAATTTTATATTTTAATTTTGAATAATACCTCAACGGAACACATCATGAATCTTATAAAAGTTAATAATAATACTTACTTACTTACTTACTCACTGGCACTATCGAACCCGTAGGATCATGGCCGCACGGACATAAGCTCTCCATACATCCCTATCCTGAGCTAATGCTTTCCAATCATTCCCTGTATAATCTACTTCCCTCAAATCATTGTTAATGTTGTTCTCCCACCTCATTCTTGGTCTACCAACTGGGCGTTTTCCTTCTGGCTTTCCTACAAGAAGTTTCCATGCACGTCTTTCATTCCCCATACGCGCAACATGTCCTGCCCATCGCAGTCTACGGGACTTAACTGTTCTTATTATATCTGGCTTCCTATAAAGACCATGTAGTTCATTGTTATGTAGTCTTCTCCATTCACCTGTCTGTTCATCTCTCTTTGGTCCAAAAATTTTCCTAAGAACTTTATTCTCAAATACTCGTAATCTCCTTTCCTCCCTTAAAGTAAGAGTCCATGTTTCGCACCCATATAATATAACTGGTAGAATAATAGTTTTATATATTTTCAGTTTAACATTTTTTGAAAGGAGTTGGGACATCAAAAGTCTCTGCAATGCATAATAGCATGCATTTCCAGAATTGAGCCTATGTTTAATTTCTTTGTGCATCTCATTCCTATTTGTGATTATTGTTCCTAGGTATTTGAATTCAGCCAATTCCTCAAAATTTCCCTCATTTGTCATTAGCTGTCCATTTCCATTATATAATGTATTTCTACGTGTGACCATATATTTAGTTTTACTGATATTTACTTCCAGTCCTAATTTCTTAGTGTTACTCAATAGTGTGTGCGTGTTGGCCTTTAGTATCTCCTCGCTATCGGCCAGTAGTACTACATCATCAGCATAAACTAACAGCTTATTAATACCATTCAGTTGTAAGCCTTCCTCATTCTCTAAAGATTTAATGGCATGCTCTAGTACAAAATTAAATAGTAGAGGAGATAGTGCATCTCCTTGCTTCAACCCATTCTGGATTTCAAAAGTGTCTGAAAACTGTTTGCCTACACGCACCCTACTCTTTGTGCCATTTAGACACATTCGTATAAGTCTAACTAACTTTTTAGGAAATCCGAACTCCAGCAGGATACTATATAACTTCTCCCTCTTAATTGAATCATATGCTTTTTTGAAGTCTACATATAGTTGATGTACAGTACCATTATATTCCCATTTCTTTTCTAAAATCTGTCTTATACTAAAAATCTGATCTGTTGTAGACCTGTTTCTTCTAAATGCACATTGATGATCTCCTAGAATGTCATCAATATAGGGAGTAAGTCTGCTTACTAATATATTTGTTAGAATTTTGTACGAAGTTGAAAGTAATGAGATGCCCCTGTAGTTGTTGCAATCAGTTTTATCTCCTTTCTTATAAATTGGTACGATAATTGATTCCTTCCATTCATCTGGAAGAGCTTCTTTTTCCCAAATCATACTAAGCAACCAGCGTATCTTGTCCATCAATTTTTCTCCCCCTGATTTTATCAGTTCTGCTGGGATCTCATCTGAACCTGATGCTTTATACATCTTCAATTTTTCAATTGCCATTTCAACCTCTAATGCACTTGGCTCTGCGACTAGCATTTCTGCTGTCTGTAACTTATCCTCCTCGATGTCCTGTTCTGTATGTACATTTAATAGCTGATTAAAGTAACTTTTCCATCTATTTAATATACTCTTGGAATCTGCAATCATATCCCCATTTTCATTCCGAATTATGTTTGTTCTAGCCTGAAACCCTTTCTTCTCTATACTAATTCCCTGATATAATTCTCTAATGTTCCTATTTTTTGCATTCATTTCAAGATCATTAATCTTCTCTCTCAAATATTCCCTCTTTTTACTCTTTAGTAACTTGGTGGTTTCCCGTCTAACACTACCCAATTGCTCTAAATTTACCTCATTTGGCTCGTGTAACCATTTAATTTTTGCTAGCTTTCTTTTCTTTACAATGTCGGCACATTCCTCATCAAACCATTTCTTGTTTTGCCTCTTTTTTAAACAACCAATGCTTTCTGATGCTGACAATTTAATAGTATCTCTTATAGCCTCCCATTCTTTATTTATATCAGTTTCTTCTTCGTTTGCCACATTGTCATCTGAAGATTCCAGTACTTCAAATCTATTAGCAATTTTGATTTGGTATTCTTGCCGCATTTCATCATTTTTCAAGTTTTTTAATTCATATTTTACAGAATCATCTTTAGCGTTTGTTCCTCTCATAAGCGATAGCCGTTGTCTGATTTTCACCCTGACCAGATGATGATCTGAATTGCAGTCTGTCCCTCTAACTGATCTAACATCAATGATGCTACTGTGCCAGCGTTTATCCACTAATACATGATCTATCTGGTTCCGAGTTTCTCCATCTGGGGACGTCCAGGTGTATTTATGAATATCCTTATGCTGAAATGTTGTGCTCTTAACAATGAGATTCTTTGATGTGGCAAATGTGACTAATCTAACCCCGTTGTCGTTACTATCTTCATGAAGACTGAATTTGCCTATTGTTGGTTTGAATATATCTTCCCGCCCCACTTTTGCATTAAAATCTCCTAAGACAATTTTCATATGATATCGTGAAAGGCTATCAAATAAGCATTCTAATTCTTCATAGAACTCATCCTTGATCTTGTCATCTTTATCTTCTGTGGGGGCATGTACATTTACAATTATAAAATCATGTCGTTTACCCTTTAGAATTATGTATGATATCCTATCACTAACAAACTTAATATCTCGGATAGCGGATAGGATCCTCCTTCTGACTAAAAAACCCGTTCCAAATGCAGGTCTTTCTGCACCCCCATAGTATAATGCAAAGCTTCCTGATTCCTGACTACCTTCTCCTGGCCACCTAACTTCCTGTAAAGCGACTATATCCAAGGGCGATTTATCTAATTCCCGCGTTAATATCTCTAGTGCCCCACTATTGTATAAAGTCCTAACATTCCATGTTCCTAGGAACATGTCCCTGTGTTTGAGCCTTTGGCATGGGTTCCCTGAAGTAGTCCCCGCCCGGAGAACCGAATGGGGGACTATTTGACCTCCGGAAAATTTTACCCCAGTAGAACCCATGTCCGCATTTCTTGACGGTTGTATTTTTACGGTGAAAGATCGTCACTCTTTCGACCAAGGTACTTATTTCGTCTGGCTTATCACCTTCGACCAGTCCGGCATGGGTAACCCTATCGGCAGCAATGCTACCGCCGGCATAGCTCTCAGGATCATTTAAGCACACAAGCCACTCCACCACGACAAGGTAAAGATACCATGGAGGGAATAATAATAATAATAATAATAATAATAATAATAATAATAATAATAATAATAATAATAATGATAATTAAAATTAAGAATAAAAATAATAATAAAATGTACACAAGAATGATAAAATATATTGTTCTATAAACTGTGTCTGTCTAATGTACATAAAAATAATAAGATAAAATAAGCTGATTTGTTGATTATACAATATTTAAAACAAACAGCTGAAAATATTTGTTAATCTTAATACTATTTTTATATTATTAATTAACTCATGCCCCAATTAGGAGTCAATAACCAATCACATTTCAATGAATTTTGATTTACAATCAATCACAGTCATTTTTTACCTCGATTTTATCAGTTTAATTTTATCATTGTAAAATCAAGCTCCTCCTTTTTAATATTCTTAATAGATCGTAACATTATTTTGCAGTGACTGCATGCGGCTATCAGCTTGTATATATAGTGCACGAATGTAACCTTATCGCGGTTGCGGGAGATAATATAAATACATTTGTAGCAATTGATTATACCACAAAAAAAAACTCTTTGCACTTTCTTAAACGTATTTTTTCCCAGGTAATAACGTTCCAGAAAAATATAATAGACATAATTACATCGTAGGACACCAGAAATTAATTAATATACAGTTTCGTGCCTTTTATTTCTTCTCCACTAGGGTGCATTTTTACAATATTGCGATCCTTTGGAAATAAATAATATGATCTGGTTGCTGTGATAAACAAATGAAACAAAACGTTCCTCATATATTTTGAAACATCGCCGTTTACATTAAATATAAAAATATTTTAAAATAACTATATTTAAATAATGATTCGTGAGTAAACAGCTTAATTTTATTCGTTAAATAGTCCTAACAAATGCCACTCTTGATTTCCAAATTCTCTAGATAAATTCACTCCTCACTTCGTGGGTTGTGAATTTATCCATAATTTGGAAATCATTCTTGGCATTACTTATGATAAGTTAATATTGATTGTTAATATAATATTATCACTAAAGTTTATAAGTTCGTTATGAAAATAACCCTTCAGTTTCTCATTTGTTTTCTATCATCGCCGTTTAGGGGCCTACATTAAATATATAAATATTTTAAAATAACTGTATTTAAATAATGATTCGTGAGTAAACAGCTTAATTTTATTCGTTAAATAGTCCTAACAAATGCCACTCTTGATTTCCAAATCCTCTAGATAAATTCACTCCTCACTTCGTGCGTCGTGAATTTATCCATAATTTGGAAATCATTTTTGGCATTAGGCCTACTTATGATAAATTATTATTGATTGTTAATATAATATTATCACTGAAGTTTATAAGTTCGTTATGAAAATAACCCTTCAGTTTCTCATTTGTTTTCTATCATCGCCGTTTAGGGGCCTACATTAAATATATAAATATTTTAAAATAACTACATTTAAATAATGATTTGTGAGTAAACAGCTTAATTTTATTCGTTAAATAGTCCCAACAATTGCCACTCTTGATTTCCAAATTCTCTAGATAAATTCACTCCTCACTTCGTGGGTCGTGAATTTATCCATAATTTGGAAATCACTCGTGGCATTACTTATCATAAATTATTATTGATTGTTACAAGAATACTGTCAGTGAAGTGTATAAATTACTTCGTTATTAAAATAACTCTTCAGTTTGTTTTTTAAGGATGTTATAATTTGACAGTCTCTGACATATGTCGGAAGAGAATTCCATGTTCTGGAAAGTGAAACTGTTGAAGATAGTGAATAAAGCACAGAGTGATGAGGAGAGATATAAAGGACGATGCGGTAATGAGATCGTGTGTCTAAATTAGGTGTGTGAAACGGTGTGATAATTAATAATTAGGCCATGACGTCTGTAGTTATGATTCATTATTTGAATAAGTTGTTTATATTTTGTATGGGTTGAACTAAGCTTAGACACAATCAGTGCTATATACGATGTGCCATTAAAAAGTAGGAAGTTGGAAGTAATTGAAGACATGTGGCTGTGAGTTCATCCACACAAGATTGTTTTCATAACTTCCGCATGTAATTCTACATGTTAATATGTGTGTTGTGGACATGTGGCTTTTAATGTTTTAAAGTTCACACAACTCCGTATAAATCTTTATAAAGCTATAAGATTTAAAATAGTAAAAACAATTGGCTTTTAATAATGGCTACGACCCTGAAATTATAGAATGTTTAATTAAGAAGGTTCATTACAAAAAAGCAATTAACAAAGTTTTTCCTTTACCCAAAGAAAACATAAAGAAATATGTCGTAATGTCGTACATAGGCCCACTTTCAAATAAAATATCTAAACACTTTAAAAAGTTTAACATTAATGTGGCATTTAAAACTAATAAAACTCTACAAAATATAATAAAAAACAATAAAACCAAAACAAAAAAAGAAAATTATCAGGTGTATATAAATTTTGGGGGAAGTATGGGCACACATGTGACAATGTCTATATCGGGCAACAGGTAGACTTTTATCTCTCGGATAAAGGGAACACAATGAGATACATATAAAACAGAATTAAATTTAAAATTCAAATATATGGCAACCACCTATTCCAATTTAATCAGTGTTTCGATCCAAATTTTGGAAATTTTACATATTTGTTGATAATGTGGGTTACGAGTTAGATCTTTTGGAGGCAGTAGAAATTAATAAATTTAAAAGTAGTAAAAAACTGTTAAATTCTCAACTTGATTTGAATGAATCCCCTTTGTTAAATTTAAAAAATTTAAATAAATATTGTTGTATTGTTGCTTAGATCAGTTGGAACACAATTCATAATTTGTTAACATGTCTGAAGAAGGTACAGTGTACCGAAACAGCTGTCACTGAATTATACAATAAACATGAAAATCAAATAAAACTACGTTTTATTTTTATTTAATTAATAGTAAAAAGGAGCTACATAACACATAACGTAAAAATATCCCAATATCGCCCGTGTAAGGTAAATTGTAGTTAAGCTGCCATTTCTATCTTCCTTTTCTGTCATCTTGCATTGTAATTAAGGTATTTTATAGGTAAACGTTTACCACATTATTACCATTGTAATAGAATATTTCATTTCCATTTAGAATAGATTAGATGTTACTCTTTTGAACAAAATGTTTAAAAAAATCGTACATTCTGATAAACACTGGTCCAAGAATTATTTGAAAAAACAAAAGCAAAACTTAAGTGGAAATTAAATGAATTATTTAAATTATTTTAATTAAGTAACACATTTAATTAATTGATTATTTTAAAATAGTAAATTAAATAACATATTTTAATTTGAATAGGCTACTATTATTTCCTAACTATAGTGTTCTGCCCAAGGGCAGGTCTTTCACTGCAATCATAGCATTTTCATGCTATGATTTGCAGCTTTATTAGGGGATTTTATGTGTTGTAACTTCCTACATGTGCTGCTATGCTTGCACACGAATCTACATACTTGTCTCGATCTTCTTGGCATCAACAAAAAACAAAAATGGTTATTGTGAGTTATCCGTAAGAGATAAACATACGCTGTCGCGGACTTTTTTGTAGAGCTTTTTTATATATTCAATTCTGTGAACATTAATTTTGTGTATTTGTTATTATTTAGGCAGCGTAAGCCATTTAAGCGTCCAAAGAGCTACTTTTTTCACGTTTTCCACTACAAAGGGCGATTTTTAAGGGTGTAGGAGTTGAGCATCACAACTCTCTTATAGTCTAGGTTCATCCCGGGAATCTCCTGAACATTTTGCAAAAAGCCCCATCACAATCGGATCAACGGTATGGCCGCGCATAAAGTACGAACAAACAAACATTCATCTTTAGGCCTATATATTAGATATGTAGCTATTATTCATGTAACTGAACTGCACCCGAGCACGAACACTTGCTCCTTCGGGTGTCACCACTTATACTACTTTTATTTGTGAATACAACTTATTCTTATTTTTAAAATACAGACTGCAATATATTTATTATATTAATAAAATAAATCCAGTGGAATTCGAGATACCCATTCAAATTTGAAATATATATATTTCAATTTATATGGACGATATCCTAAAAGAATGGAAGAAGGTTTTAACTAATGAAGGAATATTAATTGATAATAAAGATAAAATAAATGCTTTATTATTCGCTGACGATGTTGTACTTTTAGCAGAATCTGAAAATGAGCTCCAAATGTTAGCATATAAATTTAAATTAATAGCCAATAGATATAATTGTAAAATATCAATAAATAAGTCAAAAGTAATGGCATTTATTGGTAAATATGGAATTAGATAAAAAATTGTACTGGATAACAAAATAATAGAACAAGTATCACATTTCCAATATTTAGGATGTGATATAACTTATAGAGAAAATAAAGATATAGAAAATAAAGTAAATAAATTTCAGGTTATTTGTGGAACCATAAAAAGAACCTTAGGTCGGAAAACAAGGAAAGATACGAAACTTAAATTACATAAAACAATGGCTGTTCCTTTGTTGTTGTATGGAAGTGAAAATTGGATAATGAAATCAAGGGATAAAAGCAGGATACAGACTGCGGAAATGCTGTTTTTACGTAATGTGATAGGATGCACAAGAGCGGATGGAATAAGGAATGAAACTATACGAGAAGAATTAAATATATATAAAATTGAAGATAAAATCAGCGAAAATAATAAGAAATGGACAGAACACTTAATGAGAATGAACAACGAAAGAATACCAAAAAGAACCTTCCTGTATAATCCCAGAGGAACAAGAGATCTTGGCCGACCACGTAGAAGATGGACTCCACTTTTAACTTCGCCGGAACAGGCTGCATAGCCTAAACCTTGTAGTAGAAGAAGATGTATATGTTTTAAATGCCCCAGGTTGTATTTCGACATTCCTGGTTTCTCTCCTGACATGGCATACTTGTAACCCACTTCTGAAGTTGGGGCGCCTGGAAGGCGGGGTTACGTTGCCCCGATGATATGATGGATGATGATGATAGTGGTGCGCCAGGAGAGTCCCTAATCCTAAACTTAATCTAAGATGAATATGAATGATGATGACTGCGATGGGCATATGATTTTGGGGACCGTTTGGGCCTTAAAGTTTTCCTGACATTTGTCTTACAGGTCAGGAAAATCCCCGATAAAAACCTCACCCAGAAAAACTGTCCCGACCGGGGATCGAACCCGGGCCCGCTGCGTGACAAGACAGCACGCTACCCCGAGACCACAGCGGTGGGCAATTTGAAATATGGAAATAACTTATTAAATTTCCGAATTTACGCAAGTGCTAGGGTTCTGCTGTTTTATTTGTTTTGTCACATTTCAAATAATATGTAGCCACTTAACAGTAATTTGTTACACATCGGAATTAGGTCTATCCGTTGAAAATCGATATTCAGCGATAGGCGTTATTACTAACAACGTAATGGGCGATATTAGGGGAAACACTGTTGGTAACAGGCCTATTTTTTTCTTCCTTACTGAGTACAAATAAAATTAACAAATTGATTTTTGTACGGGATAACCAACTGCTTCAATGACCTATCGAATATCCCTGCTATAAATCAATGCTTTCCAATCACCCCCTCTATAATTTACCTCCCTCTAATCTTATTCTCCTACCTCATTCTTGGTCTACCAATTGTATTTTTTACCTCTGGTTTTTCTGCAAGAAGCTTTTATGCTCCTATCTCTTTTCCCATTCGTAGCACATATCCTGCCCGTAGCAGTTTACTAGACTTAACTTTTCTTATTATATCTGGTTTCCTATCAAGATTGTGTTGCTGGCTGCTTTCTGCATTTGCCTGTCTGTTCATATCTCTTTGGTCCAAACATTTTTCTAAGAATTTTACTCTCAATTACTCAAGTATTTCTCCTCCCTTTAAGTAAGAGTCATGTTTCGCATCCTTACAGTGTAACTGGAAACAATATTATTATAAAAATATTTTCAATTTTACGTTTTTTTGGAGAAGTTGGGATGACAAAATTCCTTGTAAAACGTAATTGAATATTTTTCCAGAGTTGAGTCTGTGTTTAATATTTTTCTATGTACTTCTTTCCTGTTCCTAATTATAATTTAGGCCCTATATGTATTTGAATTCTTAAAAATACCCATATTTTTTATCAATTGTTCATTTCCATTATGTAACAAATTTCTGTGGTGTTATCATATACATAGTTTCAATGATATTTACTGTCACCCCCAATTTCTTTGTTTCTTCATAGAATATGCGTTATTATTATTATTATGATTATTATTATTATTATTATTATTATTATTATTACATTCCTTCTCCTTTCTTCTTTGTTCATTTAAGTATAATGATGTCCTGTTTTAAATTTTCTATCTGTTTAAGAATTTCCTCCATTTTATTTCTTAGGCCTTGTACATACCATGTTCCAATTAGCAGAGTTAATTTATTTTCCATAGTTTGATTTGTCTTGATTTTAATCCGATCGGCTCATCTGTGTTAGGTTTTTAGCATTGTATTTTTTTTTCTGATGGGAGGGAGCTGGCGATTGTACGGAAATGTCCAGCGAAGGAAGAGGATAGGCTACCAAAATGTGTTTTGGAATGAGAACCTGAGGGAAGACGAGGCAGAGGAAGACCTAAAATCTCATGGATTCAGGGAATATATTTGTACATGAAGGGGAAACATCTACAACCAGGAGATTGGATGGACCGACAAAATTGGCTATTAGGAATCGGACGATGTCAAAGACATTAATCAACCGATAATCTATCATTATTATTTTTTTAAATTGCGGATGAGCCCTTGTAGGACTACGCAAAGTACTTAGAGGCGTTTCCTTTGAGCCCAAATTTCTTTCATTCTTTTGCTTTGATTTTGTTTTCTATCATCTGTCCAAATTGCTCCAGTTTTTTTTCTTCGGTTTGTCCTCTTGGTCAACTTTTCACCTTAATTCTAAATATATCTCTGTTTGGGATATCTTCTTGAGTAATTCCTGCCAATTTTATGTCCTTTTTGACTTCATCAATCCACTTCATAGTATCCACTGGAGCTTTAAGTTACTTCTGTTTTCGTAGAATTCCATTATCTGTTTTGTAAGCCTATTTGAGTTCATTCGTTTAATATGGCCATAAAATTTTAACCTTCGTTTTCTAATATCACTATGAATGTCTGTATATATTTTTATTTCCTTTTTACTTCTGAGTCTAAATGCTTCACCTATGACTTGTGGACCTGAAACTTTTCTTATAATTTTGCATTCTTTTTTCACTATATTTTCTATATATTTTTTCTGTTCAAAATTAATAATTATTATTATTATTATTATTATTATTATTATTATTATTATTATTATTATTATTATTATTAGGCTATTATTATATGAATCTGTTATTGATTACATTGCTTGTTATGAAGTTTAGTCTACCAGGCGTCCATGCTTGATGTCTTTAGAAACTTTGTTGACATGCAGACGTTAAAAAATATAGTATAATTAATAGTGCAATTTTTTAAAAAATTATAGCATCCATCATTTTGAAAAGTGTCCATTTTCTTTCTAACATATTTTTTTATTCTCACCAAGGGATGAAAATGCGATAGAGTAGGGTGAAATGGGAGGGGGTTGATATTGAAGCTGGCTGTATAAAGCCCATGCCCATGATGCCCTATACCGTATCAGTCTTGCTTTTGCTGTAGACAGTCTGTCATTTGTCATTGGGTAGGACATTAATAACTGGGTTGGGTGCTGTCATTCTACGTAATACCCGCAGCTTGTATGTGGGGGGGGGGAGGGAAAATGTCATTAAGG
This sequence comes from Diploptera punctata, assembly GCA_030220185.1. Lineage (NCBI taxonomy): Eukaryota > Metazoa > Arthropoda > Insecta > Blattodea > Blaberidae > Diploptera > Diploptera punctata. Next base: position 1,699,252 of record JASPKZ010003855.1, read on the forward strand.
TGCTGTCAAGTCAGTGTGACATGCCAGGCCCCGACGCGTTACATTTTGGGAGAGAGGGAGACTTTTTTTTGGGGGGTAGTACAAGAAGGGAAATATTTTTTTATGTGCAAGTAGAATGGGGGGAATAGTTGGTATGACATTTTTGTGTTGTAGGCCTTTTCTTAGGATTATGAATGATGCTTGGCTACTTGCGAGAAATTTGCTGCAATATGGCTCCCTTAAACGCGTCTAATTTTACCAACGAACATGTTATATGTTATTGTTCGTAGCCTGTATAGTCTATTGTTGTAGCGATTATTTTTACAAGAATATAATGATGATAATAATAATAATAATAATAATAATAATAATAATAATAATAATAATAATTTATTAAAATATGGAAACAGCATTTCGGCTTACTCACAACACTTAGGCCTATAATAAAAAATGCATATCTTTACATACAAAATTACTACATTATAACACTGTAATTAAACCAGAGTGCCTCTATGGAGTATAAAAGTATTCCCACTACAGGCCTCAGGAAGGCCTTGGGGTAGTGGGAGGTTAAGGCTCCCACTATTTCTAGACATTCGGCACTTGATGTCAGCCGGGTTGTCAGCCCTGCGTGACGGCCGTCTATACCCCAGAACAAACGTCTGGTACTCATTTCCGTTAGAGGCTGAGTCGACCCCAGGGCCATAGTGCCGCCAGAAGGTTTGGGTCAGTTTAAAAATCCTGACCCCACCGGGATCTCGACCTTCCGGCTTGTAGCGCAGTGCCTTAACCACTACGCTACGGCGTGCCCCGTGCCTCTATGGAGCAGAAACATTAATTTTGAACAGAAAAAATGATATCGAAAATATAGTGAAAAAAGAATGCAACATTATAAGAAAAGTTTTAGATCCACAAGTCATAGGTGACGCATTTAGACTCAGAAGTAAAAAGGAAATAAAAATATATACAGACATTCATAATGATATTAGAAAACGAAGGTTACAATTTTATGGCCATATTAAACGAATGAACTCAAATAGGCTTACAAAACAGATAATGGAATTCTACGAAAACAGAAGTAAAGCTCCAGTGGATACTATGAAGTGGATCGATGAAGTCAAAAAGGACTTTAAATTGGCAGGAATTACTAAAGAAGATATCCCAAACAGAGATATATTTAGAATTAAGGTGGATAAGTGGCAAGTTGACCAAGAGGACAAACCTAAGAAAAAAACTGGAACAACTTGGACAGATGATAGAAAACAAGCTCATAGCAAAAGAATGAAAGATATTTGGGCTCAAAAGAAACGCCTCTAAGTACTTTGCGTAGTCCTACATGGGCTCATCCGCAATGAAATATTATTATTATTACTATTATTATTATCATTATCATTATCATTATTTAGGCAGAGAAAGATGTGTAAACATTCAAAATCTGTGTATAAATAATTTATTATTTAGGAAATTTTACAATGTTTCTCAACATCTTCCTGCGTCCAATTAATCTACTGTCATTCTCCTCGACATCTGTCATTCCAATCTCCTTCCTCATGTTCTTTTCCCTCATGCTGCTAAAAACACCATTAATCAACGTTATTTTTGGCCGTCCTTTTCTTCTTCTGCCCAGTGGCACCCATTCTAGTATTCTTCGTGGGAATCTGTCTTCTGTCATTTTTCTTACGTGACCATACCATTGTAATTGTTTGTCTTTTTTACGAAATACACAATTGAAGTTTGAAGATTCATCTTTTGTTTAATTACACTGTTTCGTATTTTATGTCTTCTAGAAATTACAGCTGAACGCTTCCAAAAATCCATATCTGAGGAATTAAATTTACTTATTTTTAAGCAATCAATTGAATTGGCGTTTACTTGATGAAAATCCATAACTTATTTAATTAAATAAAAATAAAACTTAAAGTTTTATGTGATTTCCATATTTATTAACATATAAATTAGTTACAGCTGTTTCGGTACTTCGTACCTTCTTCAAACATGATAACAAAATATAGGGCCTAGGCCTAATAATAAAATTCATTTATTTGTTATCGTGTCTGAAGAAGGTACAAAGTACCGAAATATCTGTAACTAATTTATATTTTAATAAATATGAAAATCACATAAAACTTTAAGTTTTATTTTTATTTAGTTAAATTAGGCCTACTTATTTTTGTATATTTTAATTCCCATATTTGTCCAGCTTATGCCATTTTATTCCTTATTATTGTTTTTTTTTTGTATAACTTATGTTCTGATCCCATAAAACACCATTTAATTGTGTTATTGCAGATTTACCCTTATTTATCCATCTTAAGTTCGACACAATGAAAACATTAACTGCATAACAACTATATAGAGCATTCCATTAATAATCATCTAGGAAGCTACTTACTTTATTTTAGCCTATATCATTTTAATTTTATTATATTCTATGTTTTTGTTAGTATTAGATCACATCATCATTGTATTTTGTTTAGTTTGTATTTTAATATCTTAAAATTGTAATATGTACGTAATTTTTGTATAATTTTACTATTCGCTGGTTGAGTGGAAGAGAAGGCCTTATGGCCTTAACTCTGCCAGCTAAAATAAATCTTTATTATTATTATTATTATTATTATTATTATTATTATTATTATTATTATTATAAATTACATCGTCACGACTTCCATCTGCACAAATTTTTCCCCCCCATATATAAATTTTCATGACATGCTTTTATTTTTCTAATTCCGTCTTCTAAAATCAGTTCTTTTGATTTATCTCCTATTAGCATAAGATATACATCGTGTTTTTCCAAATGTATCTTTATATCCGTATTTTAATTTTCCTCCTTCAGTTTTCTTGTCATATACTCTAAATCTTCGTAATCTTCTGCCATCAGTAGCTGATCATCAGCAAATAGCAACAGATAAATCCTATCTTCTTCTCCCTTTATTCTCATAGGTGAACATTTGTTTTTTCACTCTGTTAAGACATTTTGTAAATAAGTTATATTTCGATTTCAAAACAAAGTTATTTTCTTCCAGTAAGTTGGCTTTTCACAGTTCCTCTAACTTACATAGCAGGCCTACTGGTAGGCTACATTATTCCTAGATTCGATATGAGCAACATCATAGTCGAAATAAAGAATTGGACTTCCTGGCCAGTTCCAACTCAATCCTTCAGCAACACATTAACAAAATAATTATATAAAGACTTGAAAAGAAGAAACTAACCAAAATATAGGATAAAATTTCAAAGAAATATCAGATCGTCATCATAATCACTTCGAGGGTTACGAGAATCTCCAGTTCAGGCCTATATTACTTAATCTAACTATAGGTTATAATTTTTGTTATTGTTTTTCTTCTTTTTCTTCTTCTTTATCATCATAATCATCAGGTATCATGGCTGCTGTCGCCGTCTTCCAGAAACCAAACACCATTCCTCTCTGTCCATCCATTGATCTTCCTCCAATCCTCTGATATTCATAGCTGATTGTACCCCTTCCATCCAAGTTTTCTTCCGTCTTCCGCTCTTCCTCCTTTTCATTGGGATCCATTCCATAACAATTTTAGGCAATCTTTGCTCTGGCATTCTTTTGACATGGCCATACCACTGTAGGCCTAATCTTTTGTTTTCTATAATGTCTATGATGTCCTGCTCCTCTTACACACCCATAATTTCCCTTATTTCCCTTATTTCTTTATTTCGTATTCTATCCATTCTAGATTTTCCAGCTAATCTTCTTAAAACATCCATTTCTTTACTTGAAGTTGTTTTCATTTCCCTGGTAGGAATTTGCCAAAATTCAGCACTGTTAAAATGCTTTTAATTATGATTTGATATATTTTTCTACTGTTTGTAATATTTTTGCTCCACCAAACAGAGTTTAAAGCATTTATTGCTTGTTTTGTTTGTGCGATTCTATTATTAATTTCCACTGTGTTATCGCCTGAATGGTCTTATTTTGTTCCTAAATAAGTGCATTCAATACTAGGTTTTAGTTCTTCTCCATTGTTGAAATTTATATTTTCCATTTCTTCTCCTATACACAGATATTTAGTTTTCTCTATGTTTATATAAAGTCCCCACTTTTCATATTTTTCTTTTAGTATTTTTTTTGCCATATATTCTATGTCACGATTATTCTTTATTATAAAATAATTAGTGCATCTATTTTTCTACTTAATCTACACTAACTTTGAGTAACATTCGATTTCAAAACAAAGTTATTTTCTTCCAGTAAGTTGGCTTTTCACAGTTCTTCTAAGCTACATAGCAGGCCAACTGGTAGATTAGATTATTCCTATATTCGATTTGAGCAACACCATCGTCCAAATAAAGAATTAGACCTTCTGGCCAGTTCTGATTCAACCCTTGAGCAACACATTTACAAAATAATTAGGCCTATATAAAGACCTGAAAAGAATAAACTGTAATTAAAATATACGATAAAATTCCATAGAAATATCAGATCGTCGTCATAATCACAGGAGAATCTCCTGTTCAGGCCTATATTACAGTCAAATGCTCTTTCCAACGCTTCCTTGGTCGTCCCAGATTTTGTCTTCCTGTGGCTTTGTAATCACAAGCTTGTCTTTGAATGGGAAATATTGGCATCCTCAATAGGCCACATGGGAATTCCATCTACTTCTGTAAAACAAATTTTTTTATTGAAGGGGGAAAATGTTGAGATCGTTGCGGATATCTTCGTTGCTTATTTTATCTCTATTTTATCTGAATTAGAACATCCCTTAATGGATCTTAAAAGATTCATTTCTGCTGATTGTATTTTATTCTGATCTCCATTTCACAGTGTCCAAGTTCCATTTCCACATAAAAATGTCATAACCTTGTAAAATTTTAAACTTGTATATTTTCTGATCTTTTTTTAATATGTTTCTCCATCTTAAATTGCGAAAAAGAAAAGTGGAAATATATATCGATGGCAATCTAAAATAAAATATAGCCTTTTTTTAAAGTTTCTTTGCATCAATAAACATATTATTATTATTATTATTATTATTATTATTATTATTATTATTATTACTAGGCCTTATTACTATTATTATTGTTATTATTATTATTATTATTATTATTATTATTATTATTATTATTATTATTATTATTATTATTATTATTATTGGTGGAAAACATACTATTGTATGGTGCGGAAACGTGGGCATTAAGCAGAGAGCAAACACACAAACTATTGGTGACAGAGATGGACTTCTGGAGGAAGGTTTCTAGAAATTCAAGAAGTGACAAAATTAGGAATACTGAAATTAGAGAAATGATGGATGTTTAAAATATGATCTACAATTCTTGAAGAAAGAAGTCTGAAATTGTTTGTCCACATGTCGGATGACAGGATACCTAAGATATTAAATTATGAAATTTTGAGGGCAACAGAAAAAAAAGGGGAAACGAAAATGGAAATATGTAGGAGAATGGTATAGAGAGGATTAACAGAGAGTGATGCAGAGAATAGGGGTTTATGGAAGAGTAAAATTTACAATGGGTTGTAGGAAAACTACTGTAATAGAAGTTCCGAATAGGCTAGGCCCAAACGAAGATTATTATTATTATTATTATTATTATTATTATTATTATTATTATTATTATTATTCATACAGTATCATGGCATCTGCCGCCATCCTTCCGGAATCCAAACGCCATTCCTCTCTGTCCATCCATTGATCTTCTCCAAACCTCTGATATCCATAGCCCGCTTGTACCCCTTCTATCCAAGTTTTCTTCGGTCTTACTTTCTTCCTCCTTTCCACTGGGATCCATTCCATTATTACTATTATTATTATTATTATTATTATTATTATTATTATTATTATTATTATTATTAATCTATATGAAATTAGGCCTTTTGACCTGTTTTCACATCAACTGGGATTTAATGAATCTTCCCATCTACTTTTTGGTTTGTACTTAAATAACAGCTGAGGTATTCTATCTGTAGGCATTCTTTTAACATGTTTGTACCAGTTGTTTCTCATGTTGTCAATTCTATTTGTTAAATTAAACATACTTAAGATCTTTCGTAATATTTTCATTCCTTTTTCTGTCCAAAATTGTCACACATGCTACTGCTACCTATTATTATTATTATTATTATTATTATTATTATTATTATTATTATTATTATTATTATTATTATTATTATCGTCATCATTCTTCTGGACTAATGTGGACTTTAGGCCTTTATACAGTCTATAAATCTACAAAGTAAAGAAATATTAAAAACGATATAGGCCTGTAATACAGTGTATTCAGTATTCCTGCCCCTGCCCAGTGTTTTACAAAAGTCTGTTCTTGTGAATGAAGCAATGATATGATTCAGTTAAATTTTATTACAATCTTAGCGGTTACCAGATGACTGTGATGAATGTGTAGATGGCAGCATGAGACGTTGTCAAGATGGCGCCCCCCGTGCACCATCTTAATAAGCAACAGCTGCTGCAGCCAAATGACGTCACGTTGCTAGTTGGGAGGGCTTTGGGCTCCGTAAAAAGGGACGGCTTCATTTTTTTTTCATGGGATCCAGCCGGGCGGTTCGGACGTGAATTCCTTCACCCTCCTCCCCTTCTTTTTTTTTTGTTAGATCTGGTGGATTTTTGGTTAGTCTTCTGTTTAATATATTTTCTTCTTTTGAAACGAGATTTGTTGCATCTATGATTGACATTTTGTTTGGGAATAGAAAAAGGAATTGTAAGGGATGAAACTAAGATGGAAGCTTCTTTTCTTCGCGTGAAAATAAAAAGAAAAAGTTTGATATTTATATAATGCAGGGTCTTTTCTTTCTTCATCCAAGCCAAAACGTGAACTGGGAAGCGTTAAAACTTTGGGAAATCTCATCCCCTTATACGACTAACCTTTAAAGATGTGGTAGATTTTCTTGTGTGTGTGTGTGTGTGTGTGTGTGTGTGTGTGTGTGTGTGAGGATGAAGAGCTGGGAAGATGGTGTAGTTAAGGTTCGATATCAAGACAGGAAGCTAGGAAAAGAATTTCAAGTTTCTTTTTGGCTTGCTTTGCTGCGCCTCTCGTAAATCCTGGCTTTCTCCCACACTTTGTTTTTTTAAAACGTCTTTTCTCATTTCTCTCGCTATTCTTTGTCACTACTTCAAATTTTGTGATTCGCTTACTAACAAACCCTGATCGTAAAACACCATTCGACTTCTGATTACGTCGATTAAGTAGCCCTATAGTATGGGTAGGGCCTATTACAACTTAGAAATAGCTAAATTATTTCACTATTAGTGATACTAAAGGACATCACGCACATACTATTGAGTAACACTAAGAAATTAGGACTGGAGGTAAATATCAATAAAACTAAATATATGGTCACACGTAGAAATTCATTAAATAATGGAAATGGACAGCTAATGACAAATGAGGGACATTTTGAGGAAGTGGCTGAATTCAAATACCTAGGAACAATAATCACAAATAGGAATGAGATGCACAAAGAAATTAAACATAGGCTCAATTCTGGAAATGCGTGCTATTATGCATTACAAGGACTCTTGATGTCCCAACTTCATTCGAAAAATGTTAAACTGAAAATATATAAAACTATTATTCTACCAGTTATATTATATGGGTGCGAAACATGGACTCTTACTTTAAGGGAGGAAAGGAGATTACGAGTATTTGAGAATAAAGTCCTTAGGAAAATTTTTGGACCAAAGAGAGATGAACAGACAGGTGAATGGAGAAGACTACATAACAATGAACTACATGGTCTTTATAGGAAGCCAGATATAATAAGAACAGTTAAGTCTCGTAGACTGAGATGGGCAGGACATGTTGCGCGTATGGGGAATGAAAGACGTGCATGGAAACTTCTTGTAGGAAAGCCAGAAGGAAAACGCCCAGTTGGTAGACCAAGAATGAGGTGGGAGAACAACATTAACTATGATTTGAGGGAAGTAGATTATACAGGGAATGATTGGAAAGCATTAGCTCGGGATAGGGATGTATGGAGAGCTTATGTCCGCGCGGCCATGAACCTTCGGGTTCGATAGTGCCAGTGAGTAAGTAAGTATAAAGCCGGATGATGTTTGGGGACCGTTTGGGCCTTAACATTCCCTGACATTTATCTTACAGGTGAAGAAAATCCCGAAAAAAAGCCATTACCCAAACCATTGTACAGATCGGTGATCGAACCCAGACATGTCATGTACGAGGGTGTAGCGACCGTTGAACTCGACAACAAAACAGCGGGTAGACGGTAAAATTTAATTGAAAAAAAAAACAAAAGGCAGATTTGGATAAGAACTCCAAATATTAAAACTCGCTAAAACTTCTATTGATACGTCTATTATTCTATACTCAATATTAAATACATACATATACGATGCCTACTTCTGAATCATCGCTAAACAAGAAGTCAATCAACAAAAGCTAAAGGAATGGTTGAAAAATAAATCATAGATGATTCTGAGATGTATTAAATATTATCAAATTATAACCACAAAGCTTTCATCAACTGACAGTAAAACAATCTAGCTATTTCTAAATTGTAGTACCCATGGCCGCGCGGAAATAAGTTCTCCATACATCCAATCATTCCCAATTCCCAATTATTTATCATCCCGTTTCCAGTATCTATCATCAAACCACAACTTAAACACAAGATCACAACATAGTCTCTTACTTAATATACCGCAACATAGGACATCACATCACTCCATGTCATATACCATCTTCACTTCTCGCAACTGGAATTCCCTACCACAAGAAATAAGGGGCTGCCGGACATTGGCATCTTTTAAAAGAAATCTAAATTTATATTTGCTCTAAACCCGACTTCATTATTATCCAGTGTAAGGTAGGCCTATATATATTAATTGGTGTTTCCCGTATAATGTATCATGTTTATATTACGAGTATTATTATTATTATTATTATTATTATATTATTATTATTATTATTATTATTATTATTATTATTATTACCGTATCATTATTGTTATTACCCTATAAAATGTTGTTTGTACATGACATTTACATTGCTACATTTATTGTATCTTTAACTGTTTATAATTAGTATAGTGTATATCTATATTTTTCGAATATTTATTTGTATTTGTGCTGGTTGAGTGGAAGAGAGGGCCTTATGGCCTTAACTCTGCCAGAATAAATAAAGTATTATTATTATTATTATTATTATTATTATTATGTATAGGCCTAATCTACTTCCTTCAAATCATAGTTGATATTATTCCTCCACCTCATTCTTGGTCTACCAACTGGGCGTTTTCCCTCTGGCTTTCCTACAAGAAGCTTCCATGCAAGTCTCCCATTCCCCATACGTGCAACATGTCCTGCCCATCGTAGGATACGAGACTTAACTGTTCTTATTATATCTGGCTTCCTATAAAGACCATGTAGTTCATTGTTATGTAGTCTTCTCCATTCATCTGTCTGTTCATCTCTCTTTGGTCCAAAAATTTTCCTAAGAACTTTATTCTCAAATACTCGTAATCTCCTTTCCTCCCTTAAAGTAAGAGTCCATGTTTCGCACCCATATAATATAACTGGTAGAATAATAGTTTTATATATTTTCAGCTTTACGTTTTTTGAAAGGAGTTGGGACATCAAAAGTCTCTGCAATGCAAAATAGCAAGCATTTCCAGAATTGAGCCTATGTTTAATTTCTTTGTGCATCTCATTCCTATTTGTGATTATTGTTCCTAGGTATTTGAATTCAGCCACTTCCTCAAAATTTCCCTCATTTGTCATTAGCTGTCCATTTCCATTATATACTGAATTTCTACGTGTGACCATATATTTAGTTTTACTGATATTTACTTCCAGTCCTAATTTCTTAGTGTTACTCAATAGTGTGTGCGTGTTGGCCTTTAGTATCTCCTCGCTATCGGCCAGTAGTACTACATCATCCGGCTTTATAATAATCATTATCATGTATTTCATGTATGAATGTGTGTGAGAATGATGTTTCGTCTTAATGTTGTGTTGTCTCGGAGGTGGCCCTGATATTGAGCTGATCATTTATTCAGGGAGGTCCTCCATATCCTTGTGTGGTCAAAAACGTACGTGTGTGATCCGTAATTGGAATTCCTCTCCAGGCAAGTCGTGTCAGTCGCCCTAAGACACTTTAAGCAAAAATATTAACTTACGGTTTTGAACGAGGTTTATGAATTACATAAAGTAAGAGTGTTGGAAAACTATTACATTGTTATGAATGTATGTTATGAATTTCCTAAAATATTTATAATAATTTTGGTTATTAAAAATCACTTCACACATTGAGGCAGAAGCCTCACCATTGTTTAAAAGTAAGTAGGCCTATATAGGCCTATAAAATGGATTGTTTTGATGGAAAAATTATAGAACAAGTGTCAGATTTCTCTTACTTAGGAAGTGTATTTGCAGAGTATAAGAGTGACATTGATTCAAAATTACAAAAATATAATAAAATGAATGGGGTAATACGAAGACATTTTGGTAAACAGATGAGGACAGAGACAAAACTAAGATTACATAACGTCACATCAAAAGCTGCTCTAAAATACGGAAGTGAAATTTGGATTTTAAATAAAAGAAACTCTCATAAACTTCAAGTAAGCCAAATGCGCTTCTTACGATCATTGTTAGGAGTTAATAGACTGGATCACCAAAGGAACACTACTATCAGAGGAAAACTTGGAGTAACAAGTTAATATGAAGATATACAAAGATACCAACAAGAATGGAAAAATCATCTGAGAAGAATGGCAAGAAATAGACTTCCAAAATTGGCATTCCAATATACCCCAACTGGACATAGGGACCAAGGAAGACCAAAACATCGGTGGAAAGATCAAGACCATCTTCGCTAGGTTTACCGTACAGGCCACGTGGCCTAAAACGAATTTGTTCATGATGATGATGATTAAATGGATTGTTGTCTTTCGAATACAGGACAATCAAACACAGAATGTATTGATTTTATTAAGACTAGTTAGTACGCCTAAATAAATGAAAATTATTGTGTTTTTATGTTTAGTTAAATAAGTAGGAGGAGAATAATTATAAATTTATTTTTTTAGATGCCCTTGCTGATTACCCGGCGTTGCCCGGGAATCTACTTATCCCGATCTGCTTGACATAAATGAGCTGAAATACGAAAATTAATGTGTTTTATGTTTAGTTAAATAAGTAAAAGGAAACATTTTATATCGTAATTATTTTTAGATACCCCGTGCTGTTTACCCGGCGTTGCCCGGGAATCTACTCATCCCTATCTTCTTGGCATAAATGAGCTGAAAGACAAAAATTTATGTGCTTTTTATGATTAGTTGAATAAGTAAAATGAAAAATAATTATAAATGTATATCGTAATTATTTTAAGATTCCCCGTGCTGATTATCCGGTGTTACCCGGGAATCCACTTACATCGATCTTCTTGGCATAAATGAGGTAGGCCTAATAGTCAAAATTCGTTATTGTGAGTTATCCGTAAAAGAATACCCGCCATGTGCTGCTATGCTTGCACAGGAATCTACGTACTTGTCTCGATCTTCTTGGCATCAATGAAAGACAAAAATTGTTATTGTGAGTTATCCGTAAGAGATAAACATATGCAGTCGCGGACTTTTTTGTAGAGCTTTTTGAGATATTCAATTCTGGGCACATTAATTTTGTGTATTCGTTATGGTTTAGGCAGCGTAAACCATTTAACCGTCCAAAGAGCTATTTTTTTTCACACTCCCCTGCAAAGGGCGATTTTAAGGGTGTAGGAGTTGAGTATCACAACTCTCTTATAGCCTATGTTCATCTCGGGAATCTCCTAAACATTTTGAAAAAAGCCCCATCACAATCGGATCAATTACGAACAAACAAACAAATATTCATATTTGTATATTAGATTGTATTGATTATTGACAAAATAAGGGGGCACGCCGTAGCGTAGTGGTTAAGGCACTGAGCTACAAGCCAGAGGGTCGAGGGTTCAAGTCCCGTTGGGGTCAGGATTTTTAAACTGACCCAAACCCTCTGGCGGCACTATGGCCCTGGGGTCGACTCAGCCTCTAACGTAAATGAATACCAGACGCTTGTTCTGGGGGTAAAGGCGGCCGTCACGCAGGGCTGACAACCCGGCTGACATAGAAAAAGTGCCGATTGTCTAGAAAAAGTGGGAGCCTTAACCTCCTACTACCCCAAGGGCCTCCTGGTCTGTTGTGGGATCACTTTACTTTACTTGACAAAATAATCTAATTAGGTGAACATGATACTGATTGTCAGATGATTTTTGGAGACCGTTTCTTCTGTAAAGTTTTCTAACATTTATAAAAATTACTCTAATTTTACTTTTAAATACTTCCTGTTGAGAAATTAATTAATGTAGGTAAACAGAAATTAATAAAAAAAAAAGAATAATAATCGATATTATAATATGGCTATTTAACTCATGTCGTAAATGGTAGTCAATGACCAATCACGTTTCAATGAATTCTGTTTTACACCAGTGACAGTCGTGTTTCACCTCGCTCTTTATCGATTTCTCTTTATCAGCTCCTGCTTTTGTGATAAAGATAGCTCCTCCTTTTTTAATATTCTGAACAGATTAGACCATTATTTTTCTCCAACAAATACATTGCATATAGCAAATAATGAATAGATTCAGTGATTTTACTGAGTTGTTTATTCAAAATATAAATGATTAACCTATAATGTTGATTATAATAGTTTGATGTGTTTCATTATTTCTCCACTGGAGTGCATTCTTACAATATTGCGATTCTATTTGGCAATAAATAATATGATCGAGTTGCAGTGAATATACATAACCTCACATTTCTAATTTGTTTTCAAACATCGCCGTTTACATTAACTATATAAATATTTTAAAACACCGGTAACTATATTCAAATAATTATTTTTTAGTAAAGAGCTTCATTTTATTCCTTAAATAGTCCTCACTTCGTGAGTCGTGAATTTATCGATAATTTGGAAATCACTCGTGGCATTACTTATGACTATTTAACTCATGCCCCAAATGGTAGTCAATGACCAATCACGTTTCAATGAATTCTGTTTTACACCAGTGACAGTCGTGTTTCACCTCGCTCTTTATCGATTTCTCTTTATCAGCTCCTGCTTTTGTGATAAAGATAGCTCCTCCTTTTTTAATATTCTGAACAGATTAGACCATTATTTTTCTCCAACAAATACATTGCATATAGCAAATAATGAATAGATTCAGTGATTTTACTGAGTTGTTTATTCAAAATATAAATGATTAACCTATAATGTTGATTATAATAGTTTGATGTGTTTCATTATTTCTCCACTGGAGTGCATTCTTACAATATTGCGATTCTATTTGGCAATAAATAATATGATCGAGTTGCAGTGAATATACATAACCTCACATTTCTAATTTGTTTTCAAACATCGCCGTTTACATTAACTATATAAATATTTTAAAACACCGGTAACTATATTCAAATAATTATTTTTTAGTAAAAAGCTTCATTTTATTCCTTAAATAGTCCTCACTTCGTGAGTCGTGAATTTATCGATAATTTGGAAATCACTCGTGGCATTACTTATGACTATTTAACTCATGCCCCAAATGGGAGTCAATGACCAATCACGTTTCAATGATTTCTGTTTTACAACCAATCAGAGTCGTGTTTCACGAAATATTTATCAGTGTTATAATTACCATATTAAAGAAAGCTCCTCCTTTTTAATATTCTGAACAGGTCTGACCATTATTTTGCAGTGACTGAGCGCACGAGAAATACGGCTACCAGTGCATGAATGTCAACACATGCCGCATGCGGGAGTTAATATAAAAACATTTGTAGCAATTGATTATACCACCAAAAAAAGAAACCACTGTTTGCACTTTCTTAAATGTATTTTTTCCCAGGTAACAATCCAGAAAAATATAATTGTCATATTTACATCATACGACATCAGAAATGAATTAATATACAGTTTGATGTGGTTCATTTTTTTCTCCACTAGAGAGCATTCTTACAATATTGCGTTCCTTTGGCAATAAATAGTATGATCTGGTTGCAGTGATAAACAAAAGAAGCAGATGAACCGTACCTATCGTTTCTCATTTGTTTTCGAACATCGCCGTTTACATTAAATATATAAATATTTTAAAATAACTATAGTTAGGGGCCTAAATAATGATTTGTGAGTAAACAGCTTAATTTTATTCGTTAAATAGTCCTAACAAATACCACTCTTGATTTCCAAATTCTCTAGATAAATTGGAAATCACTGGTGGCATTACTTGTGATGAGCCAGTTTCTGATTCCAAAAATTTCATCTGAAACCGATGCCAAAATTCTGATCATTTTATCGTCAATCTCTCAATAACATGTAACAAAAATTATCTGACACAGTTCAGTTTTGTGAATTCCTCCAATCCCATTAATCTCAGGACAAAATTAGCGATACCAGAGATTATTTACAGCGCGGCTAATATGAATGAGGTATGCTAGAGGCTTGATCAACGCAGGAGAATCCTCTCGAAGGCTATTTGGATGGTCCCTCTAGTATGTCTGCAATGCCGATTGAAACCCAAATGCTTTTGTCGAAAATCGCATTGTTGCGGTCCAGATACCAACATTCCTACATATCATCGTAATCATCATTATCATCACATTCTGGGTTCATCCAATAATGCAAGCAAGCATGCGTGCATATCTCGTGCTATAGGTTTGTTTACACGAGACCCACAAATACATTACATTCTATAGAGACCAAAGGACCCCCTCCATTATAATCACTACTCTCTTGCATATATTGAATGCTTCACCCTCTCATCCCCTTGTCTCTGTGAAAAGCCACCCCATCTGATGGAATTTCTGCAGCATAATCAGTCAGTGTTGCTGCGGTATGTGGGATGGTATTTACTTCTAGCGGTTGGTTGGTTATCGTTAACAGAGATAACCCAATGGTAATACAAGTTTGGTTGCAAATAAGCGAATTGTTTACTCACGCTGAAATGAAGAGAGCCACGCTTGTTTTAGCTACACTTAATCTCGATTAAATTTTGATCGCCTTTTCATACTTGATTTAACATAGCTGTTAATCAATACGGTAATATTAATTTCCTTAAATACCTTTAGGCTTTGTTTATAATAATTAGTCGAAACATAAAACTGTTTAACTCGTTAAATGCCTGATACAACTAATTATTTTTCGATCATTGACTTCATTTTTTGTAACTTTTTTCTTCTAGTTAAATTCTCTCACAAAGAACTTCATCGAAAACGGTTGTATCTATGAAGCCATTTCAAGAGGAATTAGTAATATATAATAATAATAATAATAATAATAATAATAATAATAATAATAATAATGATAATGATGATGATCCATCCATAGTAATTCTGTCCGAAGGCAGGTCCTTCACTGCAATCATAGCATTTTCATGCTATGCTTGCAGCGTTACTAGGGAATTGTGTAGGTGTGGTAGCTTCCCGTTGCTTTCCACACCGGTCAAGGATGATGATGATGATGATAATGATAAGGAAGATGATGATGGAGATGATGGCCATATGATTTCGGGGACCGTTTGGGCCTTAAAGTTTTCCCGTAATTTGTCTTACAGGTGAGGAAAAACCTCACCCAGAAAAACTGCCCCGACCGGGGATCGAACCCGGGCCCGCTGCGTGACAAGGCAGCACGCTACCTCGAGACCACAGCGGTGGACATGATGATGATGATGATAATAATGATGATAATAATGATGATATTAATGATGATTTGGGGAAAAGAAGCTCTTCCAGATGAATGGAAGGAATCAATTATCGTACCAATTTATAAGAAAGGAGATAAAACTGATTGCAACAACTATAGGGGCATCTCATTACTTTCAACTTCGTACAAAATTCTAACAAATATATTAGTAAGCAGACTTACTCCCTATATTGATGACATTCTAGGAGATCATCAATGTGCATTTAGAAGAAACAGGTCTACAACAGATCAGATTTTTAGTATAAGACAGATTTTAGAAAAGAAATGGGAATATAATGGTACTGTACATCAACTATATGTAGACTTCAAAAAAGCATATGATTCAATTAAGAGGGAGAAGTTATATAGTATCCTGCTGGAGTTTGGAATTCCTAAAAAGTTAGTTAGACTTATTCGAATGTGTCTAAATGGCTCAACGAGTAGGGTGCGTGTAGGCAACAGTTTTCAGACACTTTTGAAATCCAGAATGGGTTAAAGCAAGGAGATGCACTATCTCCTCTACTATTTATTTTGTACTAGAGCATGCCATTAAATTTTGGAGAATGAGGAAGGCTAACAACTGAATGGTATTAATAAGCTGTTAGTTTATGCTGATGATGTAGTACTACTGGCCGATAGCGAGGAGATACTAAAGGCCAACACGCACACACTATTGAGTAACACTAAGAAATTAGGACTGGAAGTAAATATCAGTAAAACTAAATATATGGTCACACGTAGAAATACATTATATAATGGAAATGGACAGCTAATGACAAATGAGGGAAATTTTGAGGAATTGGCTGAATTCAAATACCTAGGAACAATAATCACAAATAGGAATGAGATGCACAAAGAAATTAAACATAGGCTCAATTCTGGAAATGCATGCTATTATGCAATGCAGAGACTTTTGATGTCCCAACTCCTTTCAAAAAACGTTAAGCTGAAAATATATAAAACTATTGTTCTACCAGTTATACTATATGGGTGCGAAACATGGACTCTTACTTTAAGGGAGGAAAGGAGATTACGAGTATTTGAGAATAAAGTTCTTAGGAAAATTTTTGGACCAAAGAGAGATGAACAGACAGGTGAATGAAGAAGACTACATAACAATGAACTACATGGTCTTTATAGGAAGCCAGATATAATAAGAACAGTTAAGTCCGTAGACTGCGATGGGCAGGACATGTTGCGCGTATGGGGAATGAAAGACGTGCATGGAAACTTCTTGTAGGAAAGCCAGAAGGAAAACGCCCAGTTGGTAGACCAAAATGAGGTGGGAGAACAACATTAACTATGATTTGAGGGAGGTGGATTATACAGGGAATGATTGGAAAGCATTAGCTCAGGATAGGGATGTATGGAGAGCTTATGTCCGTGCGGCCATGAACCTACGGGTTCGATAGTGCCAGTGAGTAAGTAAGTAAGTAAGTAAGTAATAATGATGATAACAATGATGATAACAATGATGATAACAATGATGATAACAATGATGATAACAATGATGATAACAATGATGATAACAATGATGATAACAATGATGATAATAATTATGATAATAATAATGATAATAATAATGATAATAATGATGATAATAATAATGATAATAGTGATAATAATAATAATAATAATTTTATTTAGCAGTTTTCAGAATCAACTTTTAAAGACTCATATGTTCCGTTGAGGTATTATTCAAAATTAAAGTATAAAATTATGAAATAATTATCTAAATGGTCCGTCTCCTCAACTTTATTAGTTATTTATCTGTGGCGCTATCGGGACTAGTCCCATCATCAGCTGGATTCTTCTAGTCCCGAAAGCGCTAGAGATAAATAGGCCTAACTAATAAAGTTGAGGAGACGGACCATTTAGGTAAATATTACATAATTTTATTCTTCAGTTTTTACAATATTTTGTCTTGTAGGAAAACCAAAGGGAAAACGGCCAGTCAGTAGATCAAGAATGAGGTGGGAGAATAACATTAACTATGATTTGAGGGAAGTAGATTATACAGGGAATGATTGGAAAACGTTAGCTCAGGATAGGGATGTATGGAGAGCTTAAGTCCGCGCTGCCATGAGCCTACGGGAGGTGAATTATGTAGGAGATGAAACGGAGCTTTGACAGGGTTTTCTCGGGGTTTTTCCCGTTTCCGTTGTCATAATTTCATTCCACCATTTCTCCATACACATCTCACCTATTTCGTTCCATTTCATTCATCTGTCCCTGTGACGCGACGGGGCATCTGGATTGGTCGGCCGGCTCTCTTGTCGTTCACTGACCTCTACAATTATAGGGGCTTCATCTCATCTCATTCCTCGACCCGACCCTGAGTTGGACACGAGTTGAGGATATTTATTTATGATTTAAAAACAGACATGCAAGGTAGCTTCTTGTAGGAAAACTAGAGAGAAAACGCCCAGTTGGTAGATCAAGAATGAAGTGGGAGAATAACATTAACTATGATTTGAGGGAAGTAGATTATATAGGGGATGATTGGAAACATTACCTCAGGATAGGGATGTCTGGAGAGATTATCTCAGCGCGGGCATGAACCTACAAGCTCTATAGTGCCAGTGAGTTAGTTACTTACTCACTGGCACTATCGAACCCGTAGGTTCATGGCCGCGCGGACATAAGCTCTCCATACATCCCTATCCTGAGCTAATGCTTTCCAATCATTCCCTGTATAATCTACTTCCCTCAAATCATAATTAATGTTGTTCTCCCACCTCATTCTTGATCTACCAACTGGGCGTTTTCCTTCTGGCTTTCCTACAAGAAGTTTCCATGCACGTCTTTCATTCCCCATACGTGCAACATGTCCTGCCCATCGCTGTCTACGAGACTTAACTGTTCTTATTATATCTGGCTTCCTATAAAGACCATGTAGTTCATTGTTATGTAGTCTCCTCCATTCACCTGTCTGTTCATCTCTCTTTGGTTCAAAAATTTTCCTAAGTACTTTATTCTCAAATACTAGTAATCTCCTTTCCTCCCTTAAAGTAAGAGTCCATGTTTCGCACCCATATAATATAACTGGTAGAATAATAGTTTTATATATTTTCAGTTTAACGTTTTTTGAAAGGAGTTGGGACATCAAAAGTCTCTGCAATGCATAATAACACGCATTTTTAGAATTGAGCCTATGTTTAATTTCTTTGTGCATCTCATTCCTGTTTGTGATTATTGTTCCTAGGTATTTAGTTAGTTGAAAAACATTAGCTCAGGATAACTGGAAGAGTAACTTTTTGTGAACAGAGTATAACTTATTGTGGACAAAAAATACACAGTGTAAGGCCTATAGTAAATGCATGGCACGTGACGTCAGACCAATGATTAGAGGAGGGAAGCGATTGACAGAAATGATTGAAAAGCTTTGATAGAAAATAACAGGATGGGTTCCCAGGTGCCACGCAACAGAGCATGGTTTCCATTTTCCAATAACTAGCAATTAGCCACGCGTGTCAGATATAACACACTTTTCATATAAACCGAATTTGAAAATATGTGCAGGTGAAACTTATCTTTAATTACACACACTAGCACTTAGGGTGGCTTCATCACCTGCTTATACTCTACCCCCGATGCGTATTCCACTCCACGTATGTAATTTTATATCATTTACATATCAGCCAAGTTTAGGTAGACTGTAATATGTTTCTTGTATCGACATGATCTTGTTTTAAACACGCAATCCCAGAATCACACACGCGCGCGCGCACACATACACACACACATACACACACACACGTGCGTAGGCCAAAATATAGGGACCTACAGAAAAGGTCCTTATTCGCGGGTTAAAAAATTGCGACACATCCTGCATCTGCGCCTAAAAATGTATTTATTCGCGGATCCAATCGGTATATTGGAAGGTTTAGTATCCTTTATTAACGCATCGACAACTTTTTACACGCTTTATATTAGCTTGACCTGTATCTATCTACGTTACGGAACCTTTCAACACGATTTTCACCCACTTAAAAACATTGGATCGACTTGAAACTTTGTATAATTGTAAAGGACCAATGACAATACAATTATTTCATAACTTTTTCTGAGATCGTAGCCAGGATCACGATGATATAAAAATATAATTACCGGTATAATAGGTTGCGGACGTATCGACTTTTTAGTCCGTCGTTGTGGTAGCTCAGTTGGTACAATGGTGGACTGTAGTGGTATATAATTTCAGTAATCCATAGGTCGCTGGTTCAAATTCGGCCTGGAGGATATTCTTTTAGAAAAGTATTACTTTTAGCTCATACTATAATAGTATTGAATTTAAATATATTTACATTTTTAGAAAATTAATATAAAATTATAGAATATTCACCTGAAAGGTCCGTCTCCTCAACTTAATTAATCATTTAACTGTAGCGCTTTCGGGACTTGTCCCATCATCGGCAGGATTCAAAACTGGTGTTTCACTGAAGATCTGGTAGAGGGGGTTGCATGTATTGGGTTCGTTTTCGTTTATCAGGCTGTCGTTGTGAGCTGCTTTCATGATTTCCATCTCTTCGAGTACGTTTATCTTCGCTGAATTATTTTCTCTGTGCATTACTGTTAGGGTGTTTTCAATATTTAACATGCGATGTCCTTCATGGATAACGTGTTTTGCATAGCTTGATTTCCCTTCTGCGTGAATGAAGTCTCGAAAATGTTCTTTGAATCTGATGTTAAAACTCCTGTTTGTCCTTCCTATATAAAATTTGTTGCAGTCCTTACATGTCAGTTTATAAACTCCTTTGCTGTTGAAAATGTTATTTTCTTCAATGTTATTGTTTATTATGTTGTTTAATTTGTTATTGGTTCTGTATGCTATTTTTACGTTTTTATCGGCTTTCTTTAGTGCATTGGCTAATTTTGTCGTTATGCTTTGCAGCTTTACTAGGGAATTGTAGGTGTGGTAGCTTCCCGTTGCTTTCCACACCGGTGAAGGATGATGATGATGATAATGATAAGGATGATTATGATGATGATGGCCATATGATTTCGTGGACCGTTTGGGCCTTAAAGTTTTCCTGACATTTGTCTTACAGGTGAGGAAAAACCCCGATAAAAACCTCACCCAGAAAAACTATCCCGACCGGGGATCGAACCCGGGCCCACTGCGTGACAAGGCAGCAATATATATATATATATATATATATATATATATATAATATTAGGGTTATAACTTGTTGGACTTTTGTGAAATAAAATATTTCCTGTGCAATGAATGGATGAACGTTTGCTTAAAACTATTGAAAAGGGCCTTCATTTCACTGAGCTTCAAGAGCTTCAAGAAAAGAAATTAATATTAAATATTGATATATAAATATATTTGATGTAGGGAGAGCTTATGTCTGCGTGACATGAAACTTTCAAATTTGACAATGTTAGTTTTATTAGGCTATAATATACCATTTCTTATTCAAAAGCTTGGTTCAGGAATATGACCTATGTTTAGCTGTCCCTTAGGTCCATACCGATTTTAGAAGGTGATAGAAATTCGTGTCTGAAGAAAGTTGACTAATTCACCACCATGACTTGAGAATTTCTGGGAAAGTTTGTTACCAGCCAGTTTCCAACTATTAACACAAATATTTGCTGATGATCTCAACCTTTTACTTTACGTTCTGACCTGCTAATTTTAAACATACATATTTTTCAAGTTTTACCTCAGGGGTCCTCATCTAGGGGATATGTGGATGGCGACCACAAGGTACCCAAGCTGAGCAAAACATATCTTCCACTTACTTGTGTTTTGCACTCTTTTAACTTTACTATCTAACCTCTCTTGGTTAACTCTTGTTTTTTTCGACCCCGACGCTATTAGGGCATCCGAGGGCTAGGGAGTCTTTCCTTTCTTCCATTTCTTCTTTCCTTTATTTTCTTTTCTTCTCCAGAAAAGCCTGACCAGAGGCTATAAGATGGCAGCCCCATCACTGGTCTTGTCTTCCTTTGGCCAGCAACCAATCGAAGGGACTATTATTATGCTTTCAAGTCTTATACGAGAATTTCCCGAGGAGGGAAAATTTTCTATAGGATCGTAACAGGCCTTGGCCTAATACTTGGAAGGAAGAAGAAGAATATTATGCCCTATAGAATTATGCTAAAAATAATTTACCGTGCCTATTATTTTCCCATTTATAACATTCTATGTTCCTAGGAACATGTCCCTGTGTTTGAGCCTTTGGCATGGGTTCCCTGAAGTAGTCCCCGTCCGGAAAACCAAATGAGAGACTATTTTACCTCAGAATATTTTACCCCAGCAAAGGAGATTACCAGTATTTGAAAATTAAAGTTCTTAGGAACATTTTTTTACTTCTGCCTCTACACCCACCTGGAATTTCCTTCCTCAAGATATCAGGGGTTGCCGCACACTTGGTGCCTTTAAGTCACGCTTATACAGTTATCTGTTGTCTAATAATTAATTTTCTCTATTTATTTAAATTTATACTATGTCATTAATAATTTTTTCTCGTATTTTATATATCTTGTAATTATTATATATATATTTAATTCGTTAAATCTAGAGTAAATCAAAATACATTATAAATATTAATGAATGGAGAAGACTACATAACAGTGAACTACATGGTCTTTATAGGAAGCCAGATATAATAAGAACAATTAAGTCTCATAGACTGCGATGGACAGGGCATGTGGCACGAATGGGGAATATAAGACGTGCATGGAAGCTTCTTGTAAGAAAACCAGAGGGAAAACGCCCAGTTATTAGACCAAGAATGAGGCGGGAGAATAACATTATACATGATTTAAGGGAAGTAGATTATACAGGGAATGATTGGAAAACATTAGCTCAGGATAGGGATGTATGGAGAACTTTTGTACATGCGGCCATGAACATACGGATTCGATAGTGTCAGCGAGTTAGTAAATCACTCTCCCAGTTGTATTATATGGAAGCGAAACATGAACTCTTACTTTAAAGGAGGAGAAAATATTACGAATATTAGAGAATAAAGTCCTTAGAAAACTTTTCGAACAAAGAGAGATGGACAGGTGAATGAAGAAGATTACGTATGAGTGTGAGGCATTTAGAATAAAAGGGGCGTAAGTTACTTAAAAAAAAAGGAGTTTGATGCATAATTACTTCTTGCAGCATAATTTTATTTAGTGGCAAAGAATATAAATGTTTGCGTTAGGGCTGGAAAAGGAATGAGTAATATAATTTTTGTCTATTTCACTGGTCAACATGATTTTTGTCTCATGAGTACCAATAGTTGTACTTAATGCAGTTTTTTTATCGTGTTTTCAAATATGTATTCGGAATTTCTCCATCACCCACAGTTTTTTCTATTTCATTTTCAATTAATGGATTTAAATAATTATTTTTTTAATAAACTTTTTTCGTCCATTTATTCATTGTAAAATAAAACCAAGAGAGCTAACTCAGGAGATTTCAGCTATGGAAAAGAGATATCAAGGCAAATGGAATCCTAATATGCTGGCCGATTATTGTTGGACCATCAAGAGGGATGCTCGTCAGGCGAAATATAGCAGAAAACCGTGATTTCCTACTTTCAAGGTGAGTCCGAATGTTCGAATATTGTGTATTTACGAATGTAGAAAATATTAAAGTGTTTGAAATTATAAAAACCTGTCTCTCGGAAACTTTGCGTGATGGAGAAAAACGATATTATATTTGAATTCAGGAGAAAAATTACTATCAGATTCGCATATTTTTCTTTCTGAGATAAAAAAAAAGTTTATTTTTTATTGCTCAGTGTTATTTGCTTATGCAAATACAGTGTAATTAAACAGATGGCAATGCGTTAATCTTGAAGAATTTTTTGCGAGATTTTTGCAATAGGCCTACTTGTTTTGTAGAATTCCTAAAATTTGCAAGTACGGTAGCCCTATAATGTTGAGTGATTCCGGGTTATGTGGCCGGTAGCCCTATATTTAGATATTTTTATATACAAAAATTCAACCTGCGTGTGTTTGTACTGGCAAAACTCCAAAAGTAGTCTGTCAGTAGCCTTGAAAATTTGTAAAAAATCTTCGGATTTTCAGGTACAGAAAGTGTTTCTAAAATCAATAGATATGTGTTCACCTAAAACGAAAATTAAAAAATGCGCTCTGGTGGTCGCAATTTCCGATTTTTCACAACGAAACTCTGTATATCTTCATAAAATAAACCGAGATAGGTAGTATCCAAAAGTCAGCGAAATCCCACCTTTAATAGTGAGGGTTTACCTGAAATCCAAAATAAAAAATTGACTCTAGCAACCTAAAGTTTCAAGTCAATCGACTACTTTTTGTGTTTTGAGATACGGCGAGCGTGTAATTCCCTATCTATTAGCTATATTCTAAAACTTGTCCATTGCTGTGGCCTCCAGGTAGCGTGCTGCCTTGTCACGCAGCGGGCCCGGTTTCGATCCCCGATCGGGACGAGTTTCCAGGGTGAGATTCTTTTCGGGTTTTTTCCTCACCTGTAAGATAAATGTCAGGAAACTTTAAGGCCCAAACGGCCCCCGAACAGGCCAGCATTATCATAAGTAATGCCACGAGTGATTTCCAAATTATCGATAAATTCACGACTCACGAAGTGAGGAGTGAATTTATCTACAGAATTTGGAAATCAAGAGTGGCATTTGTTAGGACTATTTAACGAATAAAATTAAGCTGTTTACTCACAAATCATTATTTAACTATAGTTATTTTAAAATATTTATATATTTAATGTAAACGGCGATGTTTGAAAACAAATGAGAAACGATAGGTACGCTTCTACTGCTTCTTTTGTTTATCACTGCAACCAGATCATACTATTTATTGCCAAAGGAACGCAATATTGTAAGGAGGAGCTTTCTTTAATATGGTAATTATAACACTGATAAATATTTGGTGAAACACGACTCTGATTGGTTGTAAAACAGAAATCATTGAAACGTGATTGGTCATTGACTCCCATTTGGGGCATGAGTTAAATAGTCATCAATATCATGTTCGTCTAATTAGATTAAGTTTACTTTAAGGCCTCTCCTCATGCATCATCAACTCTCATATCATCGGGGCAGCGTAACCCCGCCTTCCAGGCGCCCGAACCTAAGAATTATGTTACAAGTACGCCACGCCAGGAGAGAACATCAGAAATGTCGAACTGACAACATGGGGCATTTGGAAAACAAAAAAACAATATTCTAAAAGTTTGTGTGAAGGAATTAATCTGAAAATAAAATTTCAAAAGTGCTCTAGCGGTAGCAATTTTCGATTTTTCGCAACAAAACTCAGAATATGCTATTAAAATAAACCGAGGTATGTATTATAAAAAAATATGGGAAATCCCAGGATTAAAAGTGGGGTTTGCTTGGAATCCGAAACTAAAAATTTACTCTCGCAACCGCCATGTTTGGTTCGTCACAGTGTGTACCATACAGTTTATTTAATCCGTAATTTTCTTTTTACTTATTCAACTTAAAAAATAAAAATACATGTTTTATTTATTTAGGCGTAGCTGCGCACGTCAGGTATTACCTATTATCTGTCCAACGTAAGAAGCACACTTTGACATTTAACTCCCGAATGTATTACTCCGCGCAGCACGTGTAAGAGTGCAGGCGAACTCTGTCAGCTGTTTGTTACAAGCCGATAAATTAATGCACTATATCGTTCAGTGCAGTGCCAGGATTATTTATACTCCATAAACTTATAAAATACATTTAACACCGTTCTTCACCACTCTTTAACAATTTCCCTTTGTGCTTCTAATAATTTTGATCACACATTTTATCACTAAGTTAACATAAACTACCCAACAGCCGCCATATTTGTAACTCACATTCAACTTCCTCTCAAGAATCGTTGAGTTTCAAACAAATGCGAATTTTTAGTTAGTCTCCGACCTTCGAAGAAACATGTAGGCATATACTGTATTCTGATCAACTATACTTAACATATGTAGCTTTAAATACGTAATTATTTTAATCGAGTTCATGATCTATTTTTTCGCTTCCGCTGAACTGTGCTTTGGTCATGAACGAATCGCAGTAACTGCAGTGGCCATGTGCTTCGTGGATTACTTACTTACTTACTGGCACTATCGAACCCATAGGTTCATGGCCGCGCGGACATAAGCTCTCCATACATCACTATCCTGAGCTAATGCTTTCCAATCATTCCCTGTATAATCTACTTCCCTCAAATCATAGTTAATGTTATTCTCCCATCTCATTCTTGATCTACCAACTGGGCGTTTTCCCTCTGGCTTTCCTACAAGAAGCTTCCATGCAAGTCTTTCATTCCCCATACGTGCAACATCTCCTGCCCATCGCAGTCTACGAGACTTAACTGTTCTTATTATATCTGGCTTCCTATAAAGACCATGTAGTTCATTGTTATGTAGTCTTCTCCATTCACCTGTCTCTCTTTGGTCCAAAAATTTTTCTCAGTACTTTATTCTCAAATACTTGTAATCTCCTTTCCTCCCTTAAAGTAGTGGATTACCCGCCCATTTATTTTCCTGATGTGTTTTTCTTAGGCTGGACAGAAAATAGTAATTTTTGATAAATGTATGGAGTTAAAAATTCGCGCATTGTGATTTTGTTGGAAAATAATGAAGAGGTAATAATGAATAATCAGAAACTTGTTGTAGGCTCTTCGAGATCCAACAGAGGGTATATAAATCACTGTCAAGCTGGCAGACGCAGGGACGTGGCGACATCGTATCTTCGATTACTGTGATTGTCTGATGAATACTGGGGTAAGAGGGGAGAAGCAGCTCCGTCTATACTGCAAACATAGTCATTCTGAAACTACCCAAGATTTTCTATTCATCTGTTTAAATTTCCTTAGGGAAGATCCTTAATTCTTCATAACTTCGACTCAGTAGGTTAATTTTATTTGACTATTTTACTCATGCCCCAAATGGTAGTCACTGACCAATCACATTTCAATAAATTTTGATTTACAACCAATCACAGTCTTGTTTCGCCTCGAATTTATCATAAGTAATGCCACGAGTGATTTCCAAATTATCGATAAATTCACGACTCACGAAGTGAGGAGTGGATTTATCTATAGAATTTAGAAAGCAAGAGTGGCATTTGTTAGGACTATTTAACGAATAAAATTAAGCTGTTTACTCACAAATCATTATTTAACTATCCATCCATAGTAATTCTGCCCGAAGGCAAGTCCTTCACTGCAATCATAGCATAGTTATTTTAAAATATTTATATATTTAATGTAAACGGCGATGTTTGAAAACAAATGAGAAACGATGGGTACGCTTCATCTGCTTCTTTTGTTTATCACTGCAACCAGATCATACTATTTATTGCCAAAGGAACGCAATATTGTAAGAATGCTCTCTAGTGGAGAAAAAATGAAACACATCAAACTGTATATTAATTCATTTCTGATGTCGTATGATGTAAATCAATTATATTTTTCTGGATTATTACTTGGGAAAAAATAAATTTAATAAAGTGCAAACAGTGTTTTTTTTGTGGTATAATCAATTGTTACAAATGTTTTTATATTATCTATCGCATGCGATATGTATTGACATTCATGCACTATATATACAATCTGGTAGCCGTATTTTCTTATAGGCTCAGCCACTGCAAAATAATAGTCAGACCTGTTCAGAATATTAAAAAGGAGGAACTTTCTTTAATATGGTAAATATAACACTGATAAATATTTCGTGAAACACGACTCTGATTGGTTGTAAAACAGAAATCATTGAAACGTGATTGGTCATTGACTCCCATTTGGGGCATAAGTTAAATAGTCATATTAAAGAAAGCTCCTCCTTTTTAACATTCTGAATATGTCATAGCATTATTTTGCAGTGACTAACTCTCCAAGAAATACTGCTATCGGATTGTAGGCTATATATAGTGCATAAATGTCAGCTCATAGTGCATGAGCGAAACATTGTAAAAACATGTGTAGCAATTGATCATACCACAAAAAAAAAAACAGTGTTAGCACTTTCTTAAAATCATTATTTTCCAGGAAATGACGTTGCAGAAAAATATAATTGACATATTTACATCATAGTAAAGTAAAGTAAAGTGATCCCACAACAGGCCTCAGGAGGCCCTTGGGGTAGTGGGAGGTTAAAGCTCCCACTTTTTCTAGACAATCGGCACTTTATGTTAGCCGGGTTGTCAGCCCTGCGTGACGGCCGCCTTTACCCCCAGAACAAGCGTCTGGTACTCATTTTTGTTAGAGGCTGAGTCGACCCCAGGGCCATGGTGCCGCCAGAGGGTTTGGGTCAGGACATCAGAAATTAATTAATAGGCCTACCTATAATGTTGGTTATAAATTTGTCCACCAGGGTGCATTCTTACAATATTGCGATCCTTTGGCAATAAATATGATCTGGTTGCAGTGATGAACAAAAGAAGCAAATGAAGCCTACCAGTTTCTCATTTGTTTTCAAATATCACCGTTTATATTAAATATATAGGGCTTATTTTGTGAATACATTCACTGTTTCTCACAATTAGTAAGTAATACCGCCCTAAAAAGATTTTCAATAGAATTTGTTCAGCAGGTGGAGTTGCAAAGTACTCGATTATCCACCAAAATTACCAGACATGAGCCCTTGTGACTTTAACTTTATCTCAAAGATCAAAGAACCTCCATGAAACGTTCGATTCCAATCAAGAGTTGATATCCAGAAAGTTCTAGATTGATCAATGAGAGAGATATCCAGAAATGGTGCTGCAGTTGGAGTGCGTCATATTCCAAGTATTTGACAACGTATAGTTACTTGGTATAAGAGCACAAATGAGTTCTTAATAGCAAAATTAACCTAAATACATTTTTGTGATGCTATAGCAATGTTGGCATTACTTGTCGAATGCCCTAGTACATGTGAATGGGAAGTATTCTTCCGGAAGTGAAGTTCCCCCTCGTTGCATTTTCTGCCCCCACTAACTAGAAAAGGCTCATTTAATACTCCAATAAGCAATTTCCATTATTCATCCTCCGTAACTTTTCTTTAAACCCCTTTTCTTGCTAAACGCTTCAACGCCCATTCTAAGATTTAAATGTCACTTCCCTTTATTTATTGTTCCAGGCCACTCTTTGTTTACTATTAAGTCACTGTTATTTGAAATTCTCCCGTGACGTTATCAAGTTTCTGTTGTTAATTCAAACGGCAATCACTGCTAGAAATAAACCAATTAAAACGCATTTTAAGGGGGATTTTACGTACAGTAGCAGATGCACCTTTACAAAAAAAATACAAAATCTGCTATTCTTTGATACATTTTCTTTAAATTTTAAACACTAAGTCCACATTATTTAAGCTTTAAGTTGAAAATGTAATACACGTGACAAGTATAAATGAAGGGGTATAAGGCATAGTGATGTAAGCTCTAAAGTCTCATTTTGAGAAAAAACAGTGTTTTGTTTGTCAGTGTACAAAGAATCAAGTTAGCTTTCGGTTAAATTGACTATTTAACTCATGCCCCAAATGGGACTCAATGGCCAATCACGTTTCAATGATTTCTGTTTTACAACCAATCACAGTCGTGTTTCACGAAATATTTATCAGTGTTATAATTACCATATTAAAGAAAGCTCCTCCTTTTTAATATTCTGAACAGGTCTGACCATTATTTTACAGTGACTGAGCCTGTGAGAAATACGGCTACCAGATTGTATATATATAGTGCATAGATGTCAACACATAGCGCTTGCAGGAGTTAATATAAAAACATTTGTAACAATTTATTATACCACCAAAAAAAGAAACCACTGTTTGCACTTTCTTAAATGTATTCTTTCCCAGGTAATAATCCAGAAAAATATAATTGTCATATTTACATCATACGACATCAGAAATGAATTAATATACAGTTTGATGTGTTTCATTTTTTCTCCACTAGAGAGCATTCTTACAATATTACGTTCCTTTGGCAATAAATGGTATGATCTGGTTGCAGTGATAAACAAAAGAAGCAGGTGAAGCGTATCTATCGATTCTCATATGTTTTCAAACATCGCCGTTTACATTAAATATATAAATATTTTTAAAATAACTATATTTAAATAATGATTTGTGAGTAAACAGCTTAATTTTATTCGTTAAATAGTCCTAACAAATGCCACTCTTGATTTCCAAATTCTGTAGATAAATTCACTCCTCGCTTCGTGAGTCGTGAATTTTTCGATAATTTGGAAATCACTCGTGGCATTACTTCATAGAGATATTTATTGTCTTAAGTGATAGTAATAATTCTAATCTCAAATACAGTAGGCTATGCACTTTGTTTTTTAGAACAGTTTAGGCCACTTTATTCGTTTTAATAAAAAAATAAAAACTGACACAACACAACACTATATGTCATATATTCCTTCAAATAGGTTTCTGGAATATAATTTAAAAAATCAAGTCACCACAGGAACAAAATTGCACCTAAACTGATAAAAACCAATTACTCTTTTTTACTTAAAACTGATGTTATAATACAAATACTGGACCTCAATAAAGATTCTACTTAACTTCATATCGAAGAAGTAGATTTTTAAGTAAAATGCATTTTTAATAAATTGTAGGCCTACATTTTGAAAATAGGTCTACATCTGCCCTAGCTAACTGCTCATTTTTCATTCAAATTTAACCATTGAGGTCTATCCTCTAGAGACTATAATAATAATAATAATAATAATAATAATAATAATAATAATAATAATAATAATAATAATAATAATAATAATAATAATAATAATAATAATAATAATAATTCTAATAATAATTCTAATAATAATTCTAATAATAATTCTAATAATAATAATCCTAATAATAATAATAATATAATAATAATTCTAATAATAATAATAGTAATAACAATAATAATAGTAATAACAATAATAATAGTAATAACAATAACAATAATAATGCTTTATTTATTCTGGCAGAGTTAAGGGCATAAGGCCTTCTCTTCCACTCGACCAGCACAAATACAAATAAATATTCGACAAATATAGATATACACTATACTAATTATAAACAATTAAAGATACATTAAATGTAACAATGTAAATGTCATGTACAAACAACATTTTATACGATAATAACAATAATGAAACTTACGATAATAATAATATAATGATAATTATAATAATAATATAATAATATAAATATGATAAATTATACGAAAAACACCAATTAATATATCTACCTTACACTCGGTAATAACGAAGTTGAGGTTATAGCTAATATGAATTTAGATTTCTTTTAAAAGATGCCAATGTCCGGCAGCCCCTTATTTCTTGTGGTACGATAACTGGCTTTGATAACTTCGAACTTTGAACTAGTTGGTAAGTTAGTGATTTGGCTATTTAGTGAGCCAGTTAGTGAATTAGTGATTTAGCTAGTGAGCTGGTTGGCAGGTTAGATATTATTTGGCTATTTAGTGAGCCAATTGGTGAGTCATTGATTTAGCAATTGGCTATTTAGGTGAGCCAGTTCATAAGTTAGATATTATTTGGCTATTTAGTGAGCCAGTTGGTAGTTGATAAGTTAGATATTATTTGGCTATTTAGTGAGCCAGTTGGTGAGTCAGTGATTTAGCAATTGGCTATTTAGGTGAGCCAGTTAGGTTAGATATTATTTGGCTATTTAGTGAGCCAGTTGGTGAGTTAGTGATTTAGTAATTTGCTATTTAGTTGAGCCAGTTGATAAGTTAGATACTATTTGGCTATTTAGTAAGCCAGTTGGTGAGTTAGTGATTTAGCAATTGGCTATTTAGGTGAGCCAGTTCATAAGTTAGATATTATTTGGCTATTTAGTGAGCCAGTTGGTGAGTTAGTGATTTAGTAATTTGCTATTTAGGTGAGCCAGTTAAGTTAGATACTATTTGGATATTTAGTGAGCCAGTTGGTGAGTTAGTGATTTAGCAATTGGCTATTTAGGTGAGCCAGTTAAGTTAGATATTATTTGGATATTTAGTGAGCCAGTTGGTGAGTCAGTGATTTAGCAATTGGCTATTTAGGTGAGCCAGTTAAGTTAGATATTATTTGGCTATTTAGTGAGCCAGTTGGTGAGTCAGTGATTTAGTAATTTGCTATTTAGGTGAGCCAGTTGATAAGTTAGATACTATTTGGATATTTAGTGAGCCAGTTGGTGAGTCAGTGATTTAGCAATTGGCTATTTAGGTGAGCCAGTTAAGTTAGATATTATTTGGCTATTTAGTGAGCCAGTTGGTGAGTTAGTGATTTAGTAATTTGCAATTTAGGTGATCCAGTTGATAAGTTAGATACTATTTGGATATTTAGTGAGCCAGTTGGTGAGTCAGTGATTTAGCAATTGGCTATTTAGGTGAGCCAGTTAAGTTAGATATTGTTTGGCTATTTAGTGAGCCAGTTGGTGAGTTAGTGATTTAGCTATTTACTGAGCAATTTTGTGAGTTAGATAGTGCTTTGGCTAGTTAGTTAGTTAATGATTTAACTATTTCATGAGCCACTTCATTTATATGTGCACTAGTTAGTTAGTTTTTTAGTCAGTCAGTTAAATATTAACTATTTTATGTGGTAATCTGCTTTGGACAGCCCCTACATAATAATAAGGTTATTATTGTACAAGGAAAGCATGGCAAACAATCTGTGCCTCCACATTTTCTGAGAATGTTCTTCGTCTGCCCCAGATTCTCCTCTTCCATCCGTCAATCTCGGGTTCCCTCGTGCTTCTCAGAATTTAATTTGTAGCATCAGATGCATCTTCGATCCACCCCTCACCCCAACCTCTCACTGTTGATGCCACTCCCCGCGTCTGTTCCCATTTCCAATTACAAGGTTGCGCTACTGAAGGAAGGGGGTGAAAAAGCAAAATGGGTTTCCACAGTAATAATATTGAATTGGAAAACAAAGTGGAAAAGGAATTATTGGATAAATAATTATTTTACCATTGCCTTTCAAGAAATTAATGTGAGACGCCATTGATGATTAATTCCTTTGTTCCAACTGTTGGAGAACTATTACTTACTTACTTACTTACTCACTGGCACTATCGAACCCGTAGGTTCATGGCCGCACGGACATAAGCTCTCCATACATCCCTATCCTGAGCTAATGCTTTCCAATCATTCCCTGTATAATCTACTTCCCTCAAATCATAGTTAATGTTGTTCTCCCACCTCATTTTTGGTCTACCAACTGGGCGTTTTCCTTCTGGCTTTCCTACAAGAAGTTTCCATGCACGTCTTTCATTCCCCATACGCGCAATATGTCCTGCCCATCGCAGTCTACGGGACTTAACTGTTCTTATTATATCTGGCTTCCTATAAAGACCATGTAGTTTCATTGTTATGTAGTCTTCTCCATTCACCTGTCTGTTCATCTCTCTTTGGTCCAAAAATTTTCCTAAGAACTTTATTCTCAAATACTCGTAATCTCCTTTCCTCCCTTAAAGTAAGAGTCCATGTTTCGCACCCATATAATATAACTGGTAGAACAATAGTTTTATATATTTTCAGCTTAACGTTTTTTGAAAGCAGTTGGGACATCAAAAGTCTCTGCAATGCATAATAGCATGCATTTCCAGAATTGAGCCTATGTTTAATTTCTTTGTGCATCTCATTCCTATTTGTGATTATTGTTCCTAGGTATTTGAATTCAGCCACTTCCTCAAAATTTCCCTCATTTGTCATTAGCTGTCCATTTCCATTATATAATGTATTTCTACGTGTGACCATATATTTAGTTTTACTGATATTTACTTCCAGTCCTAATTTCTTAGTGTTACTCAATAGTGTGTGCGTGTTGGCCTTTAGTATCTCCTCGCTATCGGCCAGTAGTACTACATCATCAGCATAAACTAACAGCTTATTAATACCATTGAGTTGTAAGCCTTCCTCATTCTCTAAAGATTTAATGGCATGCTCTAGTATAAAATTAAATAGTAGAGGAGATAGTGCATCTCCTTGCTTTAACCCATTCTGGATTTCAAAAGTGTCTGAAAACTGTTTGCCTACACGCACCCTACTCGTTGAGCCATTTAGACACATTCGTATAAGTCTAACTAACTTTTTAGGAATTCCAAACTCCAGCAGGATACTATGTAACTTCTCCCTCTGAATTGAATCATATGCTTTTTTGAAGTCTACATATAGTTGATGTACAGTACCATTATATTCCCATTTCTTTTCTAAAATCTGTCTTATACTAAAAATCTGATCTGTTGTAGACCTGTTTCTTCTAAATGCACATTGATGATCTCCTAGAATGTCATCAATATAGGGAGTAAGTCTGCTTACTAATATATTTGTTAGAATTTTGTACGAAGTTGAAAGTAATGAGATGCCCCTATAGTTGTTGCAATCAGTTTTATCTCCTTTCTTATAAATTGGTACGATAATTGATTCCTTCCATTCATCTGGAAGAGCTTCTTTTTCCCAAATCATACTAAGCAACCAGCGTATCTTGTCCATCAATTTTTCTCCCCCTGATTTTATCAGTTCTGCTGGGATCTCATCTGAACCTGATGCTTTATACATATTCAATTTTTCAATTGCCATTTCAACCTCTAATGCACTTGGCTCTGCGACTAGCATTTCTGCTGTCTGTAAGTTATCCTCCTCAATGTCCTGTCCTGTATGTACATTAATAGCTGATTAAAATAACTTTTCCATCTATTTAATATACTCTTGGAATCTGCAATCATATCCCCATTTTCATTCCGAATTATGTTTGTTCTAGCCTGAAACCCTTTCTTCTCTATACTAATTCCCTGATATAATTCTCTAATGTTCCTATTTTTTGCATTCATTTCCAGATCATTAATCTTCTCTCTCAAATATTCCCTCTTTTTACTCTTTAGTAACTTGGTGGTTTCCCGTCTAACACTTCCCAATTGCTCTAAATTTACCTCATTTGGCTCGTGTAACCATTTCATTTTTGCTAGCTTTCTTTTCTTTACAATGTCGTCACATTCCTCATCAAACCATTTCTTGTTTTGCCTCTTTTTTAAACAACCAATGCTTTCTGATGCTGACAATTTAATAGTATCTCTTATAGCCTCCCATTCTTTATTTATATCAGTTTCTTCTTCTTCGTTTGCCACATTGTCATCTGAAGATTCCAGTACTTCAAATCTATTAGCAATTTTGATTTGGTATTCTTGCCGCATTTCATCATTTTTCAAGTTTTTTAATTCATATTTTACAGACTCATCTTTAGCGTTTGTTCCTCTCATAAGCGATAGCCGTTGTCTGATTTTCACCCTGACCAGATGATGATCTGAATTGCAGTCTGTCCCTCTAACTGATCTAACATCAATGATGCTACTGTGCCAGCGTTTATCCACTAATACATGATCTATCTGGTTCCGAGTTTCTCCATCTGGGGACGTCCAGGTGTATTTATGAATATCCTTATGCTGAAATGTTGTGCTCTTAACAACGAGATTCTTTGATGTGGCAAATGTGACTAATCTAACCCCGTTGTCGTTACTATCTTCATGAAGACTGAATTTGCCTATTGTTGGTTTGAATATATCTTCCCGCCCCACTTTTGCATTAAAATCTCCTAAGACAATTTTCATATGATATCGTGAAAGGCTATCAAATAAGCATTCTAATTCTTCATAGAACTCATCCTTGATCTTGTCATCTTTATCTTCTGTGGGGGCATGTACATTTACAATTATAAAATCATGTCGTTTACCCTTTAGAATTATGTATGATATCCTATCACTAACAAACTTAATATCTCGGATAGCGGATAGGATCCTCCTTCTGACTAAAAAACCCGTCCCAAATGCAGGTCTTTCTGCACCCCCATAGTATAATGAAAAGCTTCCTGATTCCTGACTACCTTCTCCTGGCCACCTAACTTCCTGTAAAGCGACTATATCCAAGGGCGATTTATCCAATTCCCGCGTTAATATCTCTAGTGCCCCGCTATTGTATAAAGTCCTAACATTCCATGTTCCTAGGAACATGTCCCTGTGTTTGAGCCTTTGGCATGGGTTCCCTGAAGTAGTCCCCGCCCGGAGAACCGAATGGGGGACTATTTGACCTCCGGAAAATTTTACCCCAGTAGAACCCATGTCCGCATTTCTTGACGGTTGTATTTTTACGGTGAAAGATCGTCACTCTTTCGACCAAGGTACTTATTTCGTCTGGCTTATCACCTTCGACCAGTCCGGCATGGGTAACCCTATCGGCAGCAATGCTACCGCCGGCATAGCTCTCAGGATCATTTAAGCACACAAGCCACTCCACCACGACAAGGTAAAGATACCATGGAGGGCGAGTTGGAGAACTATTGGAATATCTAATTATTTTAATCGTCTTAGATTTAAATTATGTAATTTGTTATCAAATTTAATGTAATTATAATTTTATTGGTTTTATTACTTAAATAAAAATAAAACTTGGTTTTATTTGATTTTCATATTTATAAAGATATATTCAGTGACAGCTGTTTCGGTACACTGTACCTTCTTAATCATTGTTTCGATCCAAATTTTGAAATTTTACATGTTTGTGATAAGGGTAAGAAGTTGGACCTTTTGGAGGCTGTGGAAATTAATAAATTTAAAAGTAGTAATAAACTGTTAAATTCTCAACTTGATTTGAATGAATCGCCTTTGTTAAATTAAATAATTTAAATAAATTATTGTTGTATTGTTGCTTAGATCAGTTGGAACACAATTCATAATTTTTTAACATGTCTGAAGAAGGTACAGTGTACCGAAACAGCTGTCACTGAATATATCTTAATAAATATGAAAATCAAATAAAACTAAATTCTATTTTTTATTTAATTAATAAATATGGATTTTCATCAAGTAAACACCAACTCAATTGATTATTATTGGTTTTACCCCGTGCGTGTTCACCTAGGGAAATAGATGCTCCCTAGCGAACATTTTTTGAACCAAGCTAATTTAGTTACACTTATTTCTCTACACATGTCAATACTTTTAAAATTCATTATGAAAAAAACATAAAAATAGCTTATAAAACAAATAAATTAAATAATATTATCTCCAAAACAAAATAGAAGATACGAATAAAAATGAAAATAAAGGAATTTGTAAATTAAAATGCAATAGTTGCGATAAAATTTTATATCGGCAGAACTACCAGAAATTTTAACACAAGATACAATGAGCATTTCAGAGACTTTAAATTTAACGAGGGAAAATCAAGCTTTGGAAAACACGTCATAAATGCAGGTCCTCAGTTTAACGCGATTAATAACAGACTATAAATAGTACACAGAGTGTAATAAACATCGTGGAAGAAATATAAATACTGAAAAAAGTAAAAAAAAAACCTAAACGAGAACAGGCCCAACTATCTCTACACTCTCTACAATATGCTCATAGAAAATTAGTTAGTACCAACCATCCATAGTAATTCTGCCCGAGGGCAGGTCTTTCACTGCAATCATAGCATTTTCATGCTATGCTTTGCAGCTTTACTAGGGAATTGTAGGTGTGGTAGCTTCCCGTTGCTTTCCACACCGGTGAAGGATGATGATGATGATGGCCAAATCCCTAGCTTGGAACAAGAAGTTCTGAAAGACCTACATTATTTTAATGAATTTTAATTTGTTGAGGATGACTGATATTTCAGGTACAAATTTTAATACAATAACTTTTTTCTCTATAGATGTCAGCGAGTGACATGTGGTCAGTACATTGCCTCAAAGAAACATCTAGTAGGCAATTAAGGAAGTACTTAGATTAGGGAAGTCTGGTTAGATTTTGCTCAAAGAAGTAATTTAGACATGATTGATCTCCGTTCGTCCAACTCGGGACATAGATGCTATCTTAGTGGGAAGTTTTTTAGCCAGACTAATTTATAATTTAAAAGCTTTATACAGACTAATTTAGTTTACTCGTATTTCCCTATTGACGTCTGGATGTATCGACCACGGTGGACTAGTGGTTATGCTCCTTGCCTCTGGTCCCGAGTGTCGCGGGTTCAAACCCGGCCGGGGTCGATGAATTTTTTAGGACGGAAAAATCCAAGGAGCAAGTCCTCCGGGAGGGACTTTAAGCCGTGGGTCCCGAGTCTGAAGATTTTCAGGCTCGTAGAAGATCCTTAAGCCTTAATGAAAGGCCTTTAAGCAAAATTTACCGAATTTTCCCGTCCTAGTACTACCTTGGTTTCCTAGATATCAGTATGAGGCGGAACGCTGACCACGGACCACTCAAAGGACATCTATATGAAAACAAGTGTAAAATAAATTAGTATGGTTCAAATTCTTCCCTGTAGGTGGAGAGCGCCTAAATCCCTGTTAAGGGAAACATGGGCTTACAAGATAAGAAGAATGTCTGGGTGTGACAAGTGGTAACTTTTGTCGCCTCGAGGAGACATCTAGTAGGAAACTAAAGTATTACTTGGATGGAGGATGGTCGTGTAAATTTAGCTCAGACGCCTTCTTTATTCAGGCTTGAGGTTCTTTCACAAGCTTGAAAATTTTCAGATTCGGGACCCATAGCTTAAAGCCTCTCCCTAAGGACTTGTCCCTTGGATATTTCCCATCCTGAAAGTCAATCGTCCCCGGCCGGGTATAACCTCTCACCTTATAGGCAATTTACATGCCACACGCCACCCGGGTCTTACATTGACACAACCGGGAGAGGGATTTTAAACTATACATCACACACATAATTTTATGACCATTCAAGGACGTGGAGGACCTCCCTGAATGAGTGATCAGCTCAGTGTCAGGACCCCCTCCGAGACAACACTACATTAAGACGAAACACACCATTCACCCACACACACACACACACATTCATACTACTGTAAACATGACGAATATGTTGATGATGATGATGGCTAAATGACGTTCGAGGACCGTTTGGTCATTAAATTTTCCAGATTTTACAGGTGAGATAATGTTGAAATATTAAAATAAGTACCAGATATAGCAGTCGTCCTCAACTAAATTACATTTAAACAGAAATTAACATAATTAAATTACACAAAATGCAGAAGATGAAACATGACTTTAAAATGCCTCCACAGTTTTAATATCTTGACAAAGTTTCTTAAAATTACTTACTTACTCACTGGCACTATCGAACCCGTAGGTTCATGGCCGCGCTAACATAAGCTCTCCATACATCTTTATCCTCAGCTAATGCTTTCCAATCATTCCCTGTATAATCTACTTCCCTCAAATCATAGTTAATGTTATTATCCCACCTCATTCTTGGTCTACCAACTGGCGTTTTCCCTCTGGCTTTCCTACAAGAAGCTTCCATGCAAGCCTTTCATTCCCCATACGTGCAACATGTCCTGACCATCGCAGTTTACAAGACTTAACTGTTCTTATTATATCTGGCTTCCTATACAGACCATGTAGTTCATTGTTATGTAGTCTTCTCCATTCACCTGTCTGTTCATCTCTCTTTCGTCCAAAAATTTTCCTAAGTACTTTATTCTCAAAAACTCGTAATCTCATTTCCTCCCTTAAAGTAAGAGTCCATGTTTCGCATCCATATAATATAACTGGTAGAATAATAGTTTTATATATTTTCAGTTTAACGTTTTTTGAAAGGAGTTGGGACATCAAAAGTCTCTGCATGCATTTCCAGAATTGAGCCTATGTTTAATTTTTTTATGTATAACTGTAGGCTTTCACGGCCGGCGTCTTGATCCCTATTAGGTTCGTCTTCCGGGCATATAGGCCGTGGTCCAGTCGTTCTTCTACTCGACGTTTCGTCTACTGCTGCGGTAGACATCTTCAGGAGATACTGCGTGCTCTCTGTGAACTCCTCAACAGTCGGCTGCAGACTGGCTGGTCGTTGGAAACTCCCTCCCTATTTATAGGCACGCCCCTGGTGGAGAGGCGGTTTTCTGCGCGGTCCGTGTTGCGTGCTGTTATGTCCAGGCTGTCGCTAGCAGAAGTCATAGGCTTCGTTGTCGTATTGTGCAGTGCCGGGATCCAGATTTTGTTTATCTTGATGGTTTCTTCTTTTTTGTTAAAGGAATTTTTGTGTTTATATATTTCAATGGCTTCTCTGTACAGTCTGGTGTAATAATGAGATGTTTGGGACAATACCTGTGTTTCTTCGAACCTTATTATATGTTCTTGGTTGTTCATCCAGTGTTCCGCTACGGCTGATTTTTCCTTTTGTTTTAGTCTGCAATGCCTCTTGTGTTCTTGCAATCTTGTGGTAACCATTCTTTTTTTGTTGTGCCGATATAAACCTGTCCACACTGCAAGGGATGCGATATATACCGGCAGTACTTAACGGATCTCTTGTATCTTTGGCTGGGCGCAGTATATTGCTGATTTTTTGTGTTGGCTTGTAGGTTGTAGATATGTTATATTTATTTAATATTCGACCAATTCTCTCCGTTATTGTCTTGATATATGGTAGGTACACCTTACCCTTTGCCTCCTCCTTGTTCCCGTTTTCGGATTTGTATTTATTGGGATTTATGGCTCGGCGAAAATCTGTTTTGCTGTATCCATTGGATTGAAACGCTGCTTGGAGATGATTAATTTCTTCTTGTAGATACTGTGGTTCCGAAATCCTTTTGGCTCGTTCCACCAGGGTTTTAATTATTCCGCGTTTTTGTCTGGGATGATGGTTGGACTGCTTATGTAGGTATCTGTCTGTGTGAGTCTTTTTCCTGTATACCTTGTGTCCAAGTGTCATGTCTTGGTTTCGAATTACTAAATTAATTTTTTTGTGCATCTCATTCCTATTTGTGATTATTGTTCCTAGGTATTAGAATTCAGCTACTTCCTCAAAATTTCCCTCATTTGTCATTAGCTGTCCACTTCCATTATATACTGAATTTCTACGGAAAATGCATTGCAGAGACTTTTGATGTCCCAACTCCTTTCAAAAAATGTTAAGCTGAAAATATATAAAACTATTATTCTACCAGTTATATTATATGGGTGCGAAACATGGACTCTTACTTTAAGGGAGGAAAGGAGATTACGAGTATTTGAGAATAAAGTTCTTAGGAAAATTTTTGGACCAAAGAGAGATGAACAGACAGGTGAATGGAGAAGACTACATAACAATGAACTACATG
This sequence comes from Diploptera punctata, assembly GCA_030220185.1. NCBI lineage: Eukaryota > Metazoa > Arthropoda > Insecta > Blattodea > Blaberidae > Diploptera > Diploptera punctata. Next base: position 1,739,954 of record JASPKZ010003855.1, read on the forward strand.
GTCTTTATAGGAGGCCAGATATAATAAGAACAGTTAAGTCCCGTAGACTGCGATGGGCAGGACATGTTGCGCGTATGGGGAATGAAAGACGTGCATGGAAACTTCTTGTAGGAAAGCCAGAAGGAAAACGCCCAGTTGGTAGACCAAGAATGAGGTGGGAGAACAACATTAACTATGATTTGAGGGAAGTAGATTATACAGGGAATGATTGGAAAGCATTAGCTCAGGATAGGGATGTATGGAGAGCTTATGTCCGTGCGGCCATGAACCTACGGGTTCGATAGTGCCAGTGAGTAAGTAAGTACTGAATTTCTACGTGTGACCATATATTTAGTTTTATTGATATTTACTTCCAGTCTTAATTTCTTAGTGTTACTCAATAGTGTGTGCGTGTTGTCCTTTAGTATCTCCTCACTATCGGCCAATAGTACTACATCATCAGCATAAAAAAACAACAGTTTTTAACAGTTAAATGTTTGAGATTCAAATCAGTTTTAGCACTTTAGAAAACAGTTTGAGAAACACAGTGTTTATTCAGCCCCTCTTCATAACAAATGCCTCTAGATTTGATAGAACAACAACCCACGCCGATATTAATATGTTTCTTGTATTAATTAAAATATAACTCATTAATATCCCTGCAGACAGTAGAAGTAAAATGGATTTGGAAACTCTTACAAGCTTAGATGCTATCAGAATGTATTTTATACGCTAGCAGAATGTTAAACAAGTAGAAATATATTAATTAACAGATTGTGATATTAATGGATTCAGCAGAACAGATTAATAAACGCTCTGTTCATATAATAGACTTGATACAGTATAAACGTGGAAGCTGGTAATGAATGGATTTGAAACATAGCAGCAAGTTTTATGCAGATGACGTCTCAGAGGTTATTTGTTGCAATCAAAGTGGTCCACGTTCCAAGCGATGATTGTTCCGCATTTTGTGTTTAAAAAGAATGGCCGCCTGTTATTAATGATTGCTGAGAAGGTTTATAGCAGTGCCTTTTGTACTTCAGAGGACATCAATCAAATTATTAAGTAACTCGTCTGTTTTATTATCAGTAGCTACAGGCATTTGTTTCTTCCAACAGGGAGTCCACTTAACAAAATGCAATTTAACGTGGAAAAAATAGCCTCGCCACAGCAACAACAACAACAATAATAATAATAATAATAATAATAATAATAATATTAATATTAATATTAATAATAATAATAATATTAATAATAATAATAATATTAATAATAATAATGATAATAATTTTAATAATAATATTAATAATAGGCCTATTAATAATAATAATATTAATAATAATATTATTATTATTATCCTAAATATACTTGTATATTCATTAAATTTTGCAGATGACCAGGTATTAATAGCACAGGACCACGATGACATAGAATATATGGCTAAAAAACTAAAAGAAGAATATGAAAAATGGGGACTTTATATAAACATTGAGAAAACTAAATACCTCTGTACAGGAGAAGAAATGGAAAATATAAATGTCAACAATGGAGAAGAACTAAAACCTAGTATTGAATGCACTTATTTAGGAACAAAATTAGACCATTCAGGCGATAACACAGTGGAAATTAAAAGTAGAATCGCACAAACAAAACAAGCAATAAATGCTTTAAACTCTGTTTGGTGGAGCAAAAATATTACAAAAAATAGAAAATTACAAATATATCAAACCATAATTCAGAGCATTTTAACATATGGTGCTGAAGTCTGGCAAATTCCTACCAGGGAAATGAAAAGAATTTTAAGTACAGAAATGGATGATTTAAGAAGATCAGCTGGAAAATCTAGAATGGATAGAATACGAAATAAAGAAATAAGGGAAATTATGGGTGTACAAGAGGAGCCGGACATCATAGACATCATAGAAACGAAAAGATTGCAGTGGTATGGTCATGTCAAACGAATGCCAGAGCAAAGATTGCCAAAAATTGTTATGGAATGGATCCCAATGGAAAGGAGGAAGAGAGGAAGACCGAAGAAAACTTGGATAGAAGGGGTACAAGCAGCTATGAATATCAGAGGAATGGAGGAAGATCAATGGATGGACAGAGAGGAATGGCGTTTGGTTTCCGGAAGACTGCGGCAGCTGCCATGATACCGGATGATGATGATGAATATTATTAATAATAATAATAATGTATTATTGGGCGATAGTGAGGAGATACTAAGGGCCAACACGTTCGTTCTCTTGATTAACACTAAGAAATTGGGACTGGAACTAAACATCAATAAAACTGAATATATATTCGCACATAGAAATACTTTTTTATAATGGAAATGGACAGTGAATGATAGTTTGAGGGATATTTTGAAAAACTGGCTGAATTATTAAATATAATAATAAAATAATTTAAAATAATGAAGTAAAGGTAAAGATAGGTTCTTACTGTATTAATATTCTTATATCCAATTAATGTTATTCAAGGATCTAGAGATAATAATTACAAATAGGAATGAGATGCACAACAAAATTAAGCAAGGGCTCAATTCTGGAAATGTACCTATTAGGCCTGTGTATTGCATGGACTCTTATCGTTCCAACTCCTTTCAAAAAACGTTAAACTGAAAATATATAAAACTATTATTCTACCAGTTATATTATATGGGTGCGAAACGTGGACTCTTACTTTAAGGGAGGAAAGAAGATTACAAGTATTTGAGAATAAAGTTCTTAAGAAATTTTTTGGACCAAAGAGAGATGAACAGACAGATGAATGGAGAAAACTACATAAAAATGAACTACGTGGTCTTTATAGGAAGCCAGATATAATAAGAACAGTTAAGTCTTGTAGACTTCGATGGGCAGGACATGTGGTACGAATTGTGAATGAAAGACTTGCATGAAAGCTCTTTATAGGAAAACTAGATGGAAAACGACCAGTTGGTAGACCAAGAATGAGGTGGGAGAATAACATTAGCCATAATCTGAGGAAGTAGATTTTACAGGGGATGATTGGAAAACATTTACTCAGGATAGGATTGTATGGAGAGCTTACGTCTAGCGCAGTATGTACCTACTGGTTCGATGTTGCCAGTGAGTTATTATTTATTATTGTTGTTATTATTGTTATTAGGTCTATTAGTAGGGTTAACTGGAAGAATAACATTATATATATATTTTTAATGAAAAAACTATATTCAATTTCCATATTTACACATTTTAAAAGCCGGAATCACATTGCACGTATTTTACATTATGAATTTACTTTCCCTCTTCTGACATTTTTTGTTTGTTTTGTTATTGTTTAGAAATCGGATAAAACTCATTTTGCCTTCTCTTTATGGAGGTTTAATGTATGAAAAATTTCGCACGTAGAGAGCTTTGCCGGATCATATTTTAAGCAAAATTAAGAGAAACGGGTGTCATATATGTGTTTGTTGGTCTAGTTGTAGTCTTAATACTGTTATGTGAATTAATGGTCCAGTGAGTTGGTACACCTGAATTTTTACTACCATTTTTTCACATCGCTCCTTTTCATGCATATATTATTAATTACGTAGCATAAATAATTGCGGAGAAGCATTTTATATGGCGCATAATTCGTTTGCTTTAATACCAACCTTTCTGTTACAAACATTACTACAACGAAAATGGAGACCGCTGCCATAATTTATATACTTTGCAGTGAAATAAAAAATATAAAAAAAAGAGGACGGGGAATAAAAACTACACTGTATTCTACTTTCTGTGGTATATATGAGTTTTTCAGAGAATTCCAGGAAATGTAATGTGTCAGAAATTTTCTGCATCAGTTATTGCCGATCTTGCGTTTAGGGGCTGAAATGTTTACGTAAATGCAAGGGTGAAAATTCTAGAAATGGAATTCTAACAAACTTGCATAGGTAATTGTGGAAGAAAGAACATGTATAGCTATAAAGGTTTTCACGTCTATAAAATAGTATTGCTCTTTTGGAGCAATTATTTCTAGTAAACGTGTTTTTTTATGTGAGATTGAATTATTAATTATTTATTTTGAAATAAATAAATAAGTTAAATAGATTCACTCATGACTTTGTCTGAAGTAGGGCTACAATTTTTATGTAATAAAAGATAAGATTGCAATGCAGATAGTTGTATTATTCAACTGTTTGTGTGTGAAACCAAAACAAAAGACAGTCATAAGTCTAACTTCTCATTATACTATTCAACTGTTTATATGTGACACCAAAACAAAAGACAGTCAGAAGTCTAACTTCTCATTATACTATTCAACTATTTATATGTGAAACCAAAACAAAAGACAGTCAGAAGTCTAACTTCTCATTATACTATTCAACTGTTTATATGTGAAACCAAAACAAAAGACAGTCAGAAGTCTAACTTCTCATTATACTATTCAACTGTTTATATGTGAAACCAAAACAAAAGACAGTCAGAAGTCTAACTTCTCATTATACTATTCAACTGTTTATATGTGAAACCAAAACAAAAGACAGTCAGAAGTTGCAATCTTACCTTTTATTAACATATAAATCCTTGCCCCTAGCCATAAGTAATATCACGAGTGATTTCCAATTTATCTAGAGGATTTGGGAATAAAGAGTGACATTTGTTAGTACTATTTAACGAATAAAATTATGATGTTTGCTCACAAATCATTATTTAAATATAGGCCTAGTTATTTTAAAACATTTATATAATTAATGTAAACGACGATGTTTGAAAACAAATGAGAAATGTTTGGTTATGTTCCATTTGTTCATCAATGCAACTTGATCATATTATTTATTGCCAAATACGATCGCAATATTGTAAGAATGCACCCTAGTGGAGAAAAAATTAAACAAGGAGGAGCTTCATTTATTTTGGTAATTAAAATTCGATAATTATCAAGGTGAAACATGACTGTGATTGGTTGTTAAACAAAATTCATTGAAATGTGATTGGTCATTGACTCCCATTTGGGGCATGAGTTAAATAGTCAACAAAATGCGTGTCCAATTTATGAAATAATACCATTATGGAACATAATTCTCACACGATTATTTAATGAAGTTAGGGGGATGAACTGAATTATTGGAACAGCGGCTAAAGATACCACTGAACCGTCCCTTTTCAACGAAACTTATTTTGTCACGTACTGTGGTCAGAAAAGAGACATAACTAATATATCACGCGTGGTTTAGAATTTTCTGAAGCTACTGGCGTTTCTGTAATCACAGTCTATAAAATTACAAATGTCAATTGTTTAGTAACCACATTAGAATGAACACGAATTAGATTTAATAATAGCAGTGAAAATATTGGCTAAATTTTACATGTGACATGCCTTTTTAAATTACTTCATGAACTCATGTCAAATTGTATTCATAGGGTTTCATTTTTCAAATTATTTCCCACCAATTACAACGATTTTTACATGTTTTCTAACGATTATTTGAATATATTTTTTTCACGATACTAAACTATATGAAGACGTGGCAGCGATATTGATTTTAACGACTATTCTGTGTTCCAGTGCAGCCAACATAGAGTTTGTACTAATTAACTCACACTAAATAAAATCAGCGTATATTCTTTCACAATTTAAAGTATTTAAATTGCGTTAAGTTAGCTTTTAGGTTGGTCTTTCACAGGTTAGAGTACTTTATTTGCGTTAGGTTAGCTTTTAGGTTGGTCTTTCACAGGTTAGAGTACTTAAATTGCGTTAGGTTAGCTTTTAGGTTCGTTGATAACGCGAGTTCAAATATCGTGTATATGTTGGCTACATCCCGTGATTTCATAATATAAACTGCAAAAATCACGTCTATTGGCGCATGCGCACACATTCTTTTTTATAGTTATTATTCCTAGGTATTTGAATTCATCCACTTCTTCAAAATTTGCCTCATTTGTTATTAACTTCCATTTTCATTATATAACGTATGCCTCACGGGCTAGTGGTCTGCATTTCTGACTACTGTTCATGAACATCCGGGTTCGATTCCCGGTCAAACAATTGGAACTTTCCTTAAAGTCAATTATTCCTGTGATTGCCCATGGTCTGGAATTTAGGTTAAGAACTCTCCTGGCGCTTCATTATAATTTATCACCCATCATATCATTGGGGTAACGTAACTCCGCTTTCTACGTGTCCCAACTTCAGAAGTGTGTTACAATTAAGCCAATGCTAGGAAATGACAACCTGGGGCATTGAATAAAATATACACTTCTATATGTGTACATATATTTAGTTTTATTGATGTTTACTTCCAGTCCCAATTTCTTAGTGTTACTTAATAGTGTGTTAGGCTAATAGGCCTATATTAATTTTTTTTTGCTACTCGTACATCCCTTTGATTGTTAAAGTCGTTGGAATTACTTGAACTGGTAAACATGTAAAGAATGAAATCTGACATGGCATAAGGCAGCGTTCGCCAGAAATCGACAAGAAGAAATTACCCAATAGGTAACGTCGCAGCATGGAACGAAAACAAAATGTTAGGGGGAGTGGGGGGGAAGGAGAAGTGGATTGAGATTCGAATTCCAAATTGTTGTAGTTGATACGTGCATGGGAATTGTTGATACCGCAGTTGAAGAGGGGGTGTGGTGGGGTGTGTTATTTTTAGATTTTGATTGTTCGGGTTTGTAAGTGGGGAGAAAAAGGGATTAAGGAAACGGCGCCACCAAGACATCACGAAACGTTATCCCTCCTTGAATTACAATCGCCGCTCCCATCAACTGACTCAACTTCTTATACAGCTGGGACAATCATTACACGCGAACAAACTTATAAACTTATTAATTTTGACGTCGGAAATTTGTCTTTATATCCACAGCGACAGGAAAACTCACACTTTGGCTAAACTTTTTTAATTCCATCATAAACTCCTGTCAAATTTTATTCTTAGCGTTTCATTTTTCGGCCGCGGTGGACTAGTGGTTATGCTCCTTGCCTGTGGTCCCGAGGGTCGCGGGTTCAAACCCGGCTGGGGTCGATGGATTTTTTAGGACGGAAAAATCCAAGGAGCAAGTCCTCCGGGAGGGACTATAAGCCGTGGGTCCCGAGTCTGAAGATATTCAGCTCGAAAAAAATCCTTAAGCCTGAATGGAAAGGCCTCTAAGCAAAATTTACCTAATTTTCCCGTCCTAGTACTACCTTGGTTTCATAGATGTCAGTACGAGGCGGAACACTGACCACGGACCACTCAAAATGACATCTATACGAAAACAAGTGTAACTAAATTAATATGGTTCAAATTCTTCCCTGTAGGGCGAGAGCGCTTAAATCTCTGTAAAGGGAAAACATAGGCTTACAATACAATACAATACATAGCAAGAAGACATGGCAGCCATATTGATTTTAATGAATATTCTATGCAACAACAAAGACATGTATGATGTTACGTAATAGTAGGCTATATTATGATGCGAGGTTGGGAAGTGGTTTTTTACAGAAGCGAGGAAATGTTTAAAAACGTCGCTATCACTTTGTTTTTAATTTCCGAGATTCTATAAAATTATTCACAAGAGTACATTATTTTTTGCGCGATGGTGTTTTCAAAATAATAAATAATAGTAAAATAATAACATCTTTTTTGGAAATATTTGCGTTCATTATAAACAATTGACTAACGTTAACAGTGTGGGCGGGGCACGCCGTAGCGTAGTGGTTAAGGCACTGAGCTACAAGCCGGAGGGTCGAGGGTTCAAGTCCCGTTGGTGTCAGGATTTTTAAACTGACCCAAACCCTCTGGTGGCACTATTGCCCTGGGGTCGAATCAGCCCCTATCGGAAATGAGTACCAGACGCTTGTTCTGGGGGTAAAGGCGGCCGTTACGCAGGGCTGACAACCCGGCTGACATAAAGGGCCGATTGTCTAGAAAAAGTGGGAGCCCTAACCTCCTGCTACTCCAAGGGCCTCCGGGCCTGTTTTGTGGGATCACTTTACTTTACTTTAACAGTGTGGGCAATGTTTGAAAGCATTAGCTCAGGATAGGGATGTATGGAGAGCTTATGTCCGCGCGGCCATGAACCTTCGGGTTCGATAGTGCCAGTGAGTAAGTAAGTAAGTGTGGGCAATTTTTATTAGTTAAGTTTACAGCAGTCATCAATCAGTAATAAAATGACAGCAAGTACGTATGTATTGATTTATATTGTTTCACAGTTTTCTTTATGTAATTGTAATGTTAATGTTTTTAGTGTATAATGCTATTGTGTTATTTATTTAATGGTAATATTTTTATTGTGTTTTCTTTATGTAATTGTAATGTTATTGCTGTTTTTGTTTATTTTTCTTTACACTAGTACCAATTATTACTTTATTGTAACGGACTGTCAACAGCACGTACGGCTTACTGCCCGTGCGACCCATATTTGTAAATAATATTGTAAATATCTTACTTTTTGTCTAAAAGTCCTACTACTATTTTGTTGCAAATAAAGTTCAGTTCATTTAAAATGCAGTGATTTGTTTCGTATAATGTATATGAACACTACCTTTCGGATATTTTGTGTGCACGCCGTAGCGTAGTGGTTAAGGTACTGCGCTACAAGCCAGAAGGTCGAGGGTTCAAGTCCGGGTGGGGTCAGGATTTTTAAACTAACACAAACCTTCTGGCGGCACTATGGCCCTGGGGTCGACTCAGCCTCTAACGGAAATGAGTACCAGACGCTTGTTCTGGGGTTAAAGGCGGCTGTCACGCAGGGCTGACAACCCGGCTGATATCAAGTGCCGATTGTCCAGAAAAAAGTGGGAGCCTTAACCTCCTACTACCCGAAGGGCCTCCTGAGGCCTGTAGTGGGATTACTTTACTTACATTGTACGTAGTATACATAGAGGGTAGTGGTTTTACTTCCCGTACGTGGTTTGTAATATTTAATATTACAGTATAGTTATTTACGTTAGGAACACGGAAATTTAGGAATTTGAATTTCAATCATGGTCGCCATTGCTGTAAGTACGACAGAACGCACTATCGCACAGAAATTTAGTTTTGTATCTGCCCTCATCTGTTTATCAAAATGTCTTCTTATCCCTTCATTTTATTATATATATTTTTTTGTAATTTTGAATCAATCTGAATCTTATGTTCTTCATATACACTTCCTAACTAACTAACTCACTGGCACTATCGAACCCGTAGGTTCATGGCCGCACGGACATAAGCTCTCCATACACCCCTATCCTGAGCCAATATTTTCCAATCATCCCCTGTATAATCTACTTCCCTCAAATCATAGTTAATGTTATTCTCCCACCTCATTCTTGGTCTACCAACTGGGCATTCTCCCTCTGGTTTTCCTACACGAAGCTTCCATGCACATCTTTCATTCCCCATTCGTGCCTCATGTCCTGCCCATCGAAGTCTACAAGACTTAACTGTTCTTATTCTGGCTTCCTATAAAGACCATGTAATTCACTGTTACGCAGTCTTCTCCTTTCACATGTCTGTTCATCTCTCTTTGGTCCAAACATTTTCCTAAGAACTTTATTCTCAAATACTCGTAATCTTCTTTCCTCCCTTAAAGTAAGAGTCCTTGTTTCACATCCATATAATATAACTGGTAGAATAACAGCTGTATATATTTTCAGTTTAATGTTTTTTGAAAGGAGTTGGGAAGTCAAAAGTCTCTGTAATGCACAATAACACGTGTTTTCAAAATTGAGCCTATGTTTAATTTCCTTGTCGTCTCATTCCTGTTTGTGATTATTGTTCCTAGGTATTTGAATTCAGCCACTTCCTCAAAATAGCCTTCATTTGTCAAATGCTCTTCCTAAGTATGGGAAATCAGACACTTGTTCTATAATTTTTCCATCAGTCTCAATTATTACCCGATGTTTGTTTCTTTTTTTCCACATTGACATTACTTTAGATTTTGAAGTGGAAATTTTCATATTATATTTGCTGGAACTACAAAGAATGGTGTATAAACTAAATGAAATATCAAAAAAAAAAACAACAACATGCAAATATCCTCACAAAAATAAAAAACAATGGCCTTGAAGGGTGCTCATCCAGTTCGGACAAAAATAATATTAGAAAATAAACCAATAGAACAAGTAGTAATAGCCTATATAACTTCCTAGGTTGCGAAATATCATACACAGCAGAAACAGATATAAATAACAAACTAAATAAGTTTAATTATATAACAGGAACATTAAAAAGAACTTTGAAAAATAAAGCCAGGAAATACTCTATAATGAAATTATACAAGACAATGGCAGTGCCTATTATTACTTATGGATCCGAAACATGGACAGTGACAACACAACAATCTGCCAGGATACAAGCTGCTGAAATGAGATTCCTCAGACCAATAGCAGGATATCAAAGAACAGACAAAAAAACATAACACAGAAATAAGACAACTAAAAATAGAGGAATTAAACTCAACAATAGAGAAATACAGAACAAACTGGAAAGAACAATTGGCAAGGATGACTGAGAATAGAATACCAAAAGCAGCATACAGCTATTCACCACGAGGAAGAAGAAGTTTAGGAAGACCAAGGAAAAGATGGAAAGAGCAGCAATTTGGAGCCGGAACAGGCTAGTAAATAATCCTAAACCGTGAAGAAGAAGAAGATATTTGCTGGTAATTTTGAAGGGTTTATTAACTGAATGTAAATTATTACCTATGATATGTGATACACTCTCTTGAGTATTTTTAGCCTCTAGTGTGAAATTAGTGGTGTACTAGATCCATGCACTTCTCACACCTAGAAAACAACATATCAATTAAGAAAACGTCGTGTATAAAAAGATAACTTTTTTTATCAGTGGGTTGACACAGAGATACCATCTCACATGTGGATGGGTGGGAATGAAAATGATAAAAGGGATGTAGGTGTATGACGTGGCTAGCCTGGCCCATCATAATGCTGAGTGCGTGTGTGAGTAATTATATAACATGTATATAGCCTACTGTGGGACATCAACAAATTGATGGCTTCTACACCCCTATATGTTTATATTTGGTATCTCTATGCCTTCATATGTTTTTATATATGGCAAAGTGGGATGGGTTAAAAATTCAAAAATGGAAAAAACGCTATACATTACAGATAGTAACAAATACTGATATTTTGATAGGAGCCTGAATTATGATATCATACTTCGCTATGTTACAGGGTGTTTTGTTATTTGAATCTGTTAAAATTTATTTACTGATTTATAAAGTGATTTTTTTTTACCAGTGTTAATATTTTAAGAGGTACTCTTAAAGCTTTATCAAATTTTTATTTCACTTGTTGCTTTATGTTGTTAGAAGTTTTATAGTGATGTGTTTTTTTTGTTTTTACTGTTCTGTATTTATTGTTCTATGCAGCAGGCAACAGGTTTATTGCATTTTTTAAGTAACCAAATCCATTTACCCCAATAAATTATTTACAATTAGTGAAATAAAGTTTAATTATAAGATATATTTGAGAAATTTATTGAGGCTCACAACTCAATGGTATTAATAAGCTGTTAGTGTATGCTGATGACGTAGTATTATTGGCCGATAGCGAGGAGATACTAAAGGACAACACGCGCACACACTATTAACACTAAGAAATTACGACTGGAAGTAAATATCAATAAAACTAAATATATGGTCAAATGTAGAAATAAATTAGGCTTATATAATGGAAATGGACAGCTAATGACAAATGAGGGAAATTTTGAGGAAGTGGCTGAATTCAAATACCTGGGAACAATAATCACAAATAGGAATGAGATACACGAAGAAATTAAACATAGGCTCAATTCTGGAAATGTGTGCTATTATGCATTGCAGAGACTCTTGACGTCCCAACTCCTTTCAAAAAACGTTAAACTGAAAATATATAAAACCATTATTCTACCAGTTATATTATATGGGTGCGAAACATGGACTCTTACTTTAAGGGAGGAAAGGAGATTACGAGTATTTGAGAATAAAGTACTTAGGAACATTTTTGGACCAAAGAGAGATGAACAAGCAGGTGATTGGAGAAGACTACTAACAATGAACTACATGGTCTTTATAGGAAGCCAGATATAATGAGAACAGTTGAGTCTCGTAGACTGCGATGGGCATGACATGTGGCACGTATGGGGGATGAAAGACTTGCATGGAAACTTCTTGTAGGAAAGCCAGAGTGAAAACGCCCAGTTGGTAGACCAAGAATGAGGTGGGAGAATAACATTAACTATGATTTGAGGGAAGTAGATTATACAGGGAATGATTAGAAAGCATTAGCTCAGGATAGGGATGTATGGAGAGCTTATGTCCGTGCGGCTATGAACCTACGGGTTCGATAGTGCCAGTGAGTAAGTAAGTATCCCGCGCCGTAGCCGTGGTTAAGCAAGGAGGCTTGACGCAGAGCTATGGAATTTGCGCCGGTTCGGGTCTCCATGGGGGAAGAAATTTCCTCATGGAATTTCGGCCAGTATGTTAAAATCGTATCTAAAATTATGAATGATGTGCAAAAGGAAAATATTATTTTATTTTGGATTTAAGTCAAGAAAACAAGAAGAGATACTAGATTGGAGTTTTATAAAATTTTGGCAGTTCCTGTATTACTTTATGCGAGCGAAACTTGGGTAATGACCAAAAAATTACAAAATAGAATATAAAGCGCAGGGATGTACTTCCTTAGAAGAACAAAAGGCTGCAAAAGATCGGATAAGGAATGAAGATACAAGAACAGGGTTAAATATCCATTGAATGAGGAAATCAGAGAATATAGAGAGAAATGGTAATAAAAGATTCGGGGCTATGTGGCCGTGGTCTATAACTGGCGTTTCTTCCAGACGTTTCTCCCTCAACTGCGGAGGGCATCTTCAGTGGCGAGCGCTTCCAGCTGTTGCTTCCCTGTCGTAGACTCGACTGCAGTCGAGCTGTTGCTTCCCTGTCGTAGACTCGACTGCAGTCGGTTCTACGACAGGGAAGCAACAGCTGGAAGCGCTCGCCACTGAAGATGCCCTCCGCAGTTGAGGGAGAAACGTCTGGAAGAAACGCCAGTTATAGACCACGGCCACATAAACTGCGAGTCGAGTCTACGACAGGGAAGCAACAGCTGGAAGCGCTCGCCACTAAAGATGCCCTCCGCAGTTGAGGGAGAGACGTCTGGAAGAAACGCCAGTTATAGACCACGGCCACATAAACTGCGAGTCGAGTCTACGACAGGGAAGCAACAGCTGGAAGCGCTCGCCACTGAAGATGCCCTCCGCAGTTGAGGGAGAGACGTCTGGAAGAAACGCCAGTTATAGACCACGGCCACATGGCCCGGAATCTTTTATTACCATGATTACCGGCCGTGAAAGCCTGCATTCCACTATAGAGAGAAATGGTTTGCACATGTGGAAAGAATGAATGTAAAAAGACCAAGAGCAGCATTCAACTACAAGCCAAGAGGTTCAAGGAATGTAGGAAGGCCAGCGAAAAGATGGACAGAACAACTGTGAGGCAGAACAGGCAATTTTTGGCTAGCCCGTGAAGTGAAGAAGAAATCAAGATAATACAATATATTCTAAATGAACGCAAGGAGTTGTACAACAATAGGCCTATATTGCTGTGGTCTGCTGATACAACTCCTGAACATGCTTTGTGAGTGAATACAAAGAGAAATGGACGATTTTATTCACAGCTCAATCCATCCTTTCAAGTAAATTGCTGCTTAAAATATTATGTTGACACTTTATTTAAATATTTTATTGTCATTAACACATTTTTTTCTTTTAAAGCACGAGTATGTAATATAGTGTCCTGGTGAGATTCGGTTATTAATTTTATATCTGTGTTAATAATTTTTCGCACTGTGTAACTAATATTTTATACCAACTGTTAATGTCCATGTGTTTCGTAATTTGACATTCCCGCATATAATCTTGGTTGCTATGAAAACAAAAGAAATCTCAATACTTTAAAAATGACCAAAGGTACTACTGAGGTAATTAAAAACATTTATTTCTAAATATGAATAATGATACTGTAATTTGTATTAATTTCGGTATTAATTCTTCACCTCCAGCTTCCCATGCCTCTTCTATTTCATCATCACTGCACACATCGTCTAAAACTTTATCTACAATCAGAAATAAATCCCTAATCAAATTGCTTTTACATTTTTAACAAATATAAGAAGGCGACATGACCAACAATACTTATTTCTCCATAGCAACATATATAGCCGATTCACCTTCTGAAATCTAACATTTATGGAGGAAAACATTCCACGAAATTTGGACATTTACTGAAAGCTATTCAATTTATCTCTCTTAAGTGGAGCAAGGATTTTAATACAGTAAAATATTCCTATTGAGGGTCTTTGCACTTTTCAGCGGTTGCCCTTTTACCAGCCGGCTGCTGGCCCTTCACATCCACATGTGTCAATCACAGAGGTAAATGATCAACAGCCAGTGTAGGGGTGACATGTGGTTAGCATGTCGAGTCCCCCAGCCGTTATAGCTGGTTCCTCAACCTGGAGCCGCTACTTATTGTAGCTACCCAATTGCCTCACGATGCTGGGTGGGCACCGGTCCCATACTGGCCGAAATACCATGAGAAAATTTCTTCCCCCATGGAGACTCGAACCAGCGCAAGTCCCGTAGCTCTGCGCCAAGGCTTCCTACCTTAACCGCTCACATAGAAACAGTTGAATAATATAATGAGAAGTTAGACTTCCGCCTGTCTTTTGTCATAGTTCCACATACAAGCTGTTGGAATAATATGAGAATTTAGACTCCTGACTTTATTTTGTCTTGCTTTCACACATAAACAATTGAATGATATATACTATCTGTGATGCAATCTTAAAGTTTAGTGCATTAAACGCTACTAATTTTAATATTTAACCTTCATTTAACCTATTTAATAATTTAAAATAATTCTAGATTTTATAATAATAAGTATATTTTCCCTACGTGTTCCACCAGTTAATTAGTTATACAAAAGGTGAAATTGTAGAATGAGGAAGCGAAACAGGTAGATTTCTTACGAAACGTTTCTGCACTTCTATGTCTTGCAGATTGTTAGTCAAATTACGTACAAGCAATAAATAAACTTATGATTTGCATAAATAATGCAAGTTAGAAATGATGTTTGAATGTTTATTGCATATAATGTGTAATGTTAACATTCATACTCTTTCTAATGTAATTTACGTGATGTTTTTCGGATTGTGATTTACTTGGCGAATTTCTAACACGAAATATCGATAAATCAACATCACAACCACAAAAAGTTCATCAACAGGAACTTCATGAACTAGTTCAGAGAATATAATGAAAAATATATAGGAGCCTATATTTATTAGCTAATACCCGGGGTATTCTTTTACGGATAACTCACAATAACGAATTTTGTCTCTTAGCTCATTTATATATGTGTTTGGGAAAGGATGTGGATGACCTCATACTTGAAACAGGGAAAATAAAAAAAAATGTGTATTTTTTAAATATCTTGGGTCAATAATAACAAGTTTAGGTAGGTACCTGTGAGGGAGACGTACAGACTAAAATTGCAATGGCAAAAAATGCAACTAAGACATTACATGGAATAATTTGGAATAAAAATATTACAAAGGAAACTAAAATGAAAAGTTATAAGAGCATAATATAGAATATTTTGTCATATGGAAGTGAAACTTGGTCTTTGACGGAATTACAAAAAAAATAAAATTATAACAGTTGAATTTGATTATTTTAGAAGAAGCCTCCAAAAAAAACAAGACAGGATAAAATAAGAAATGAATGTCACCATATCTGTTGTTAAGAGGATTGAAAATCAAACGCTTAAGTGGTACGGCCATGTACAAAGAATGGACAATGAAAGATGGCCAAAAAATATATACCAATGGTCACCCCCTGGAAGAAATAAACGTGGCAGACCAAGATGGAAATGGGAAACCTACGTCAGAATTATAATGGATGATAGGAATTTGGAAGAGGGAGATTGGAATGATAGAGATAAATGGAAACTGAAGACGGCAAACCTATAAGTGGGGGAAAGCCGAAGAAGAAGAAGAAGAAGAAGAAGAAGAAGAAGAAGAAGAAGAAGAAGAAGAGCTAATTTATGCCAAGTAGATTGAGATAAGTGTTCCATTTAATATAATGTTAAATCTGATTGGACATTAGCTCAGGAATTTTAAGTGCCAATTGGTTTACTTTTATATATCAGAAAATAAAACTAGGCCTATTTACATTTTATTTTTAAAGTTTATTAGGAATATTTTAGAATTTTGACAACAATGAATTAAGATAAGTTTTAAAAGCACTTTTGACAAATTTTTTATCATAAGTAATGCCACGAGTGATTTCCAATTTATCTAGAGAATTTGGAAATCAAGAGTGGCATTTGTTAGGACAATTTAACGAATAAAATTAAGTTGTTTACTCACAAATCATTATTTTACTATAGTTATTTTAAAATATTTATATATTTAATGTAAACGGCGATGTTTGAAAACAAATGAGAAACGATTGGTACGCTTAATTTGCTTCTTTTGTTCATCATTGCAACCAGATAATGTTATTCATTGCCAAAGGAACGTAATATTGTAAAAATGCACTCTAGTGGAGAAAAAATGAAACACATCAAACTGTATATTAATTCATTTCTGATGTCTTATGATGTCATCATCATCATAGTACATTCACGAATTTAGGCCATTTGTTGACCTGTTTCGGCCTCAAGAGAAACACCATCCAGAAGTCTTTTGAGTGGACGCCTTGGTCTTCTTCTTCCTGCAGGTTGATAGCTTAACATTTGTTTGGGTATTCTGTGATCTTCCATTCGATGAACATGTTGCATCCATCTTGACTTATAATCAGAAATTTTGTTTTCTAAAGATTCCATGTGTAATTCTTCTAAGATGTCTTCATTTTTTTTGTGATCTAGTAGTGTGTATCCTGCAGTCCTCCGAAGATATCTCATTTCAGCAGATCTAAGTCTCTGTATATCCTTCTGTTTCAACGTCCATACTTCGCTACCATACAAAAGAGTTGGAAGAGCCAGTGTTTTATACACTTTCAGTCTTGAATGCTTTTGGACTAACTGTGGCTTGAAGATAGAATTTATTAACCCTAAAATTCTTAAAAATTTAGATATTTTTGCATTTACATCCTTTTCTTCTTCATATGAGATATTGCATCCTAGATATGTAAAATTATTCACCTGCTCCAAAATTTTATTGTTCAGTACAATTTTACTTCTGACAGGATCTACACCTTGAAATGCCATAATTTTTGTCTTTTCTGTAGATATCTTTAATCCATATTCTTCTGTAATTTTGTTAAGTTCATACAGACCTTTCTGCAGATTATCTTCGGAATTTGCTATCTTATGATGTAAATATGACAATTATATTTTTCTGGAATGTTATTACTTGGGAAAAAAAAACATTTTAAAAGTGCAAACAGTGGTTTCTTTTTTTTTTTTTTTTTTGGTGGTATAATCAATTGCTACAAATGTTTTTATATTAACTCCGTCATGCGCTTTCTGCTGACATTCATGCACTATATATACAATCTGGTAGCCGTATTTCTTAGAGAGTCAGTCACTGAAAAATAATGCTACGACCTATTCAGAAAGGTGAAAAAGAAGTGCTTTCTTTATTATGATGAACTTTAGTTGGTAAATTCTAGGCGAAACACGACTGTGAAAAATCATTGAAATGTGATTGGTCTTTGACTCCCATTTGGGGCATGAGTTAAATTGTCTAGTGAAATATTTTATTATTAGGATGAGAATTTTATTCAACAATGACTAACAAAAATATTTAGGTTTTTATTTAAAGTTAAAATATATGTATAACTTACAAATAATTTTAAAAAACAAAATTATCTATGATCATTTTGTAGATGATTACAGTATAAGTCTCAAGACCACTGCCAACAGCCTGAAAATCTTCTACAAAATCATCAGAATAACTCCGGCCGTGAAAGCCTAAGTCAATGTACAAAATTATTTATTAACTTTAGTTTTATTATTTAGGTAATATTAAAATCCTGGTTTACATCAGAGGCCTGTTACGTTTGTATGAGAATCTTTCCTTAACTTTAAGGTAATTTCTTCTTACTTCATCTACCAACAACAACTTTGTTATTCTAGTTTTTCAATCTCTCTAGTTGTGGCATTTCTAAATAGAGCTATTTGCAGAGAGCCATGAGTTACTGGATTGATGGATGAGCGATGATTAACCATGCGCACGAGAGAGAGGATGTGTTTTGATTGCTGGACATATGAGATCCACACAAGATTTATGCATATGTCAAGAAGTTTCCAGCACATCTGAATACTTTTTAAAAAAATATATAGAGAGAATTGTTTGTGTTAAAGTTCACCCTATAGGAACAGGCTATCATATTGTCCAGCTGTGTTGGAAAGGTTTTTTTTTACAGAGAGCGCGGTGTAGGCCATACGCGTCGCTAATGGCCGGGTGATTAAAACAAACGCGCGAAGTCGCTCATCATATGTGACAATGTGTGGTGTAGGGGGTAGAGGGAGGGGGCAAACAAAACATATTGTTTCATCACCTAGCATGTGTGACTGCCACATAGATATGTGACGAGAGAGACAAAAATATTCAGATTAGAGCTATTTATTAGCAAGTTTCCACCATTCCTCTCTCTCTGGCTTATGGCCCTGCTGGTTTTTTATACAACTCTATGTAAAAATGATTGTTTTGGATTTATTTTCACATGATTATTTCTTTTTCTGTTAATATTATCTTAAAATAAGTTAAAATACCTTCTTAGGTAAAATCCGTCGTCCTCAACTTTTTTGAATATGTGATATTTATGCCTGTAGGCTTTTCAGGACATCCATCCCATCTTCAGCAGTTCATTTTTCGCTACAGCATCCAGGTTGATATTTGATGCTGCTGGTTCTAATGTGGCTTGCATCCAGGTTGATGTTTGATGCTGTAGCGAAGAATGAACTGCTGGAGATGGGGCGGATGTCCTGAAAGGCCTACAGGCATACAGATCACATATTTTAAGAAGTCGAGGAGGATGGATTTTACCTAAGAAGGTATTTTAACTTATTTTATTTTATGACTCTCCACGTCAACGGTTTTAACAATGCATTATATTAGTATTGATATTATCTTGATTTGGTCTCATTTGGATTGAGTGAAATGAGACAAAGATAAGGGCGCGTATAAGCAAGCAGTTTTTAGATGCTTCTGAAATTCACAATGGGTTAAAGCAAGGAGATGCACTATCTCCTCAACTATTGAATTTTACACTAGAGCATACCATCATATCTATAGACGATTAAGAAGGCTTAAAACTCAAACGGTATTAATAAGCTGTTACTTTATGCTGATGATGTAGTATTATTAGGCCATAGCGAGGAGATATTAAGGGCCAACACGCACACACTATTGAGTAACAATAAGAAATTGAGGCTTAAAGTAAACACGATTAAACCCAAATATGTGTCGCACACAGATATACAATATATAATGGAAATGGGCAGTTAATGATAAATCAGGGAAATACCTAGGAACAATAATTGCGAATAGAAATGAGATACATAAATAAATTAAACATGGCTCAATTCTGGAAATGCGTGCTATTATGCATTGCAGGGAACTCTTGTCGCCACAACTCCTCTAAAAAATGCTAAACTGAAAAAAATATATAACTGTTATTCTCCTAGTTATATTATATGGATGCGAAACATGGACCCTTATTTTAAGGGAGGAGACAAGATTAGAGTATTTGGGAATAAAGTTCTTAGCGAAACGTTTGGACCAAAGAGAGATGAACAGACAGGTGAATGGAGAAGGCTGTAAAAGAGGCATTTCTATTCAGTCTAACAGTTCTTTTACAAGCTTCAAAATCTTCAGACTCGGGACGCACGACTTAAAATCCCGGTAGATTTACCCCTTAGATGTGTCCATCCTAAAATCTATCGACTCCGGCCGGGTTTCAACCCGTTACCCTCGGGACTAGAGGACATGATCTTTATGGGAAATCAGATATAATGAGAATAGTCAAGCCTTGTATACTGTGATGAGCAGAACATGTGGCAAGAATGGGAATGAAATGAGTGACATTGAAACTCCTTGTTGGAAAACTAGAAGGAATGATTTGAAATATTAACTTAATAATAATAATAATAATAATAATAATAATAATAATAATAATAATAATAATAGTGATGATGATGATAATAATGATGATGATAATGATAATGATAATAATAATGATGATGATAATAATAATAATGATGATAATGATAATAATAATAATGATAATGATAATAATAATGATAGTAATAATGATAATAATAATGATAATAATAATGAAAATAATAATGATAATAATAATGATGATAATAATGATGATAATAATGATGATAATAATGATGATAATAATGATGATAATAATGATGATAATAATGATGATAATAATGATGATAATAATCGTAATAATAATGATAATAATGATAATGATAATAATGATAATAATAATGATAATGATAATAATCGTAATAATAGTGATAATAATCGTAATAATAATGATAATCCATCCATAGTAATTCTGCCCGAAGGCAGGTCTTCACTGCAATCATAGCATTTTCATGCTATGCTTGCAGCTTTACTAGGGAGTTGTGTAGGTGTGGTAGCTTCCCGTTGCTTTCCACACCGGTGACGGATGATGATGATAATGATAATGGTAATGGTAAGGATGATGGCCATATGATTTCGGGGACCGTTTGGGCATTAAAGTTTTCCTGACAGGTGAGGAAAAACCCCGATAAAAACCTCACCCAGAAAAACTGCCCCGACCGGGGATCGAACCCGGGCCCGCTGCGTGACAAGGCAGCACGCTACCTCGAGACCACAGCGGTGGACATAATGATAATAATGATAATAATAATGATGATGATAATGATAATAATAATGATGATAATAATGATGATAAGAATGATGATAAGAATGATGATAATAATGATAATAATAATGATAATCATAATCGTAATAATCATAATGATAATAATAATATTTTTTATTATTATTATTTATTTATTTATTTATTTAAGGTGGCAAAGTTAAGGCCAATAGGCCTTCTCTTTCACTTAACCAGCGTATAATAAAATCATACAAAGTTGAATGTTTATTACAATTTAAAAATATTATTAATACATAGACTAAACATAGGACAATGTTATTTGAAGAGAAAAATTATACGCTCAGACCGGGACTTGAACCCGGGACCCTTGGTTCTCTAGACCAAGTGCTCTACCAACTGAGCTACCTGAGACAAGTACCGATCTAAACGCAAATCTTTCTCTTATACATTGTAATTCCCTTCCAACAAATGCTCTGAAGCCATGCTTCTATCTTGCAAATGTCGGCTCCTTTATTAAGAAGACATATTTGGGAATTATACATTACAGCCAGTACGGCTTTTTTCATGTTTTAATAATTGATTTCGTGCATCTCATTGATGGATAAATCATATTTGAAGAGAAAAATTATACGCTCAGACCGGGACTTGAACCCGGGACCCTTGGTTCTCTAGACCAAGTGCTCTACCAACTGAGCTACCTGAGACAAGTACCGATCTAAACGCAAATCTTTCTCTTATACATTGTAATTCCCTTCCAACAAATGCTCTGAAGCCATGCTTCTATCTTGCAAATGTCGGCTCCTTTATTAAGAAGACATATTTGGGAATTATACATTACAGCCAGTACGGCTTTTTTCATGTTTTAATAATTGATTTCGTGCATCTCATTGATGGATAAATCATATTTGAAGAGAAAAATTATACGCTCAGACCGGGACTTGAACCCGGGACCCTTGGTTCTCTAGACCAAGTGCTCTACCAACTGAGCTACCTGAGACAAGTACCGATCTAAACGCAAATCTTTCTCTTATACATTGTAATTCCCTTCCAACAAATGCTCTGAAGCCATGCTTCTATCTTGCAAATGTCGGCTCCTTTATTAAGAAGACATATTTGGGAATTATACATTACAGCCAGTACGGCTTTTTTCATGTTTTAATAATTGATTTCGTGCATCTCATTGATGGATAAATCATATTTGAAGAGAAAAATTATACGCTCAGACCGGGACTTGAACCCGGGACCCTTGGTTCTCTAGACCAAGTGCTCTACCAACTGAGCTACCTGAGACAAGTACCGATCTAAACGCAATCTTTCTCTTATACATTGTAATTCCCTTCCAACAAATGCTCTGAAGCCATGCTTCTATCTTGCAAATGTCGGCTCCTTTATTAAGAAGACATATTTGGGAATTATACATTACAGCCAGTACGGCTTTTTTCATGTTTTAATAATTGATTTCGTGCATCTCATTGATGGATAAATCATATTGAAGAGAAAAATTATACGCTCAGACCGGGACTTGAACCCGGGACCCTTGGTTCTCTAGACCAAGTGCTCTACCAACTGAGCTACCTGAGACAAGTACCGATCTAAACGCAAATCTTTCTCTTATACATTGTAATTCCCTTCCAACAAATGCTCTGAAGCCATGCTTCTATCTTGCAAATGTCGGCTCCTTTATTAAGAAGACATATTTGGAATTATACATTACAGCCAGTACGGCTTTTTTCATGTTTTAATAATTGATTTCGTGCATCTCATTGATGGATAAATCATATTGAAGAGAAAAATTATACGCCTCAGACCGGGACTTGAACCCGGGACCCTTGGTTCTCTAGACCAAGTGCTCTACCAACTGAGCTACCTGAGACAAGTACCGATCTAAACGCAAATCTTTCTCTTATACATTGTAATTCCCTTCCAACAAATGCTCTGAAGCCATGCTTCTATCTTGCAAATGTCGGCTCCTTTATTAAGAAGACATATTTGGGAATTATACATTACAGCCAGTACGGCTTTTTTCATGTTTTAATAATTGATTTCGTGCATCTCATTGATGGATAAATCATATTTGAAGAGAAAAATTATACGCTCAGACGGGACTTGAACCCGGGACCCTGGTTCTCTAGACCAAGTGCTCTACAACTGAGCTACCTGAGACAAGTACCGATCTAAACGCAAATCTTTCTCTTTACATTGTAATTCCCTTCCAACAAATGCTCTGAAGCCATGCTTCTATCTTGCAAATGTCGGCTCCTTTATTAAGAAGACATATTTGGGAATTATACATTACAGCCAGTACGGCTTTTTTCATGTTTTAATAATTGATTTCGTGCATCTCATTGATGGATAAATCATATTTGAAGAGAAAAATTATACGCTCAGACCGGGACTTGAACCCGGGCCCTTGGTTCTCTAGGACCAAGTGCTCTACCAACTGAGCTACCTGAGACAAGTACCGATCTAAACGCAAATCTTTCTCTTATACATTGTAATTCCCTTCCAACAAATGCTCTGAAGCCATGCTTCTATCTTGCAAATGTCGGCTCCTTTATTAAGAAGACATATTTGGGAATTATACATTACAGCCAGTACGGCTTTTTTCATGTTTTAATAATTGATTTCGTGCATCTCATTGATGAGCATTTGTTGGAAGGGAATTACAATGTATAAGAGAAAGATTTGCGTTTAGATCGGTACTTGTCTCAGGTAGCTCAGTTGGTAGAGCACTTGGTCTAGAGAACCAAGGGTCCCGGGTTCAAGTCCCGGTCTGAGCGTATAATTTTTCTCTTCAAATATGATTTATCCATCAATGAGATGCACGAAATCAATTATTAAAACATGAAAAAAGCCGTACTGGCTGTAATGTATAATTCCCAAATATGTCTTCTTAATAAAGGAGCCGACATTTGCAAGATAGAAGCATGGCTTCAGAGCATTTGGTGGAAGGGAATTACAATGTATAAGAGAAAAGATTTGCGTTTAGATCGGTACTTGTCTCAGGTAGCTCAGTTGGTAGAGCACTTGGTCTAGAGAACCAAGGGTCCCGGGTTCAAGTCCCGGTCTGAGCGTATAATTTTTCTCTTCAAATATGATTTATCCATCAATGAGATGCACGAAATCAATTATTAAAACATGAAAAAAGCCGTACTGGCTGTAATGTATAATTCCCAAATATGTCTTCTTAATAAAGGAGCCGACATTTGCAAGATAGAAGCATGGCTTCAGAGCATTTGTTGGAAGGGAATTACAATGTATAAGAGAAAGATTTGCGTTTAGATCGGTACTTGTCTCAGGTAGCTCAGTTGGTAGAGCACTTGGTCTAGAGAACCAAGGGTCCCGGGTTCAAGTCCCGGTCTGAGCGTATAATTTTTCTCTTCAAATATGATTTATCCATCAATGAGATGCACGAAATCAATTATTAAAACATGAAAAAAGCCGTACTGGCTGTAATGTATAATTCCCAAATATGTCTTCTTAATAAAGGAGCCGACATTTGCAAGATAGAAGCATGGCTTCAGAGCATTTGTTGGAAGGGAATTACAATGTATAAGAGAAAGATTTGCGTTTAGATCGGTACTTGTCTCAGGTAGCTCAGTTGGTAGAGCACTTGGTCTAGAGAACCAAGGGTCCCGGGTTCAAGTCCCGGTCTGAGCGTATAATTTTTCTCTTCAAATATGATTTATCCATCAATGAGATGCACGAAATCAATTATTAAAACATGAAAAAAGCCGTACTGGCTGTAATGTATAATTCCCAAATATGTCTTCTTAATAAAGGAGCCGACATTTGCAAGATAGAAGCATGGCTTCAGAGCATTTGTTGGAAGGGAATTACAATGTATAAGAGAAAGATTTGCGTTTAGATCGGTACTTGTCTCAGGTAGCTCAGTTGGTAGAGCACTTGGTCTAGAGAACCAAGGGTCCCGGGTTCAAGTCCCGGTCTGAGCGTATAATTTTTCTCTTCAAATATGATTTATCCATCAATGAGATGCACGAAATCAATTATTAAAACATGAAAAAAGCCGTACTGGCTGTAATGTATAATTCCCAAATATGTCTTCTTAATAAAGGAGCCGACATTTGCAAGATAGAAGCATGGCTTCAGAGCATTTGTTGGAAGGGAATTACAATGTATAAGAGAAAGATTTGCGTTTAGATCGGTACTTGTCTCAGGTAGCTCAGTTGGTTAGAGCACTTGGTCTAGAGAACCAAGGGTCCCGGGTTCAAGTCCCGGTCTGAGCGTATAATTTTTCTCTTCAAATATGATTTATCCATCAATGAGATGCACGAAATCAATTATTAAAACATGAAAAAAGCCGTACTGGCTGTAATGTATAATTCCCAAATATGTCTTCTTAATAAAGGAGCCGACATTTGCAAGATAGAAGCATGGCTTCAGAGCATTTGTTGGAAGGGAATTACAATGTATAAGAGAAAGATTTGCGTTTAGATCGGTACTTGTCTCAGGTAGCTCAGTTGGTAGAGCACTTGGTCTAGAGAACCAAGGGTCCCGGGTTCAAGTCCCGGTCTGAGCGTATAATTTTTCTCTTCAAATATGATTTATCCATCAATGAGATGCACGAAATCAATTATTAAAACATGAAAAAAGCCGTACTGGCTGTAATGTATAATTCCCAAATATGTCTTCTTAATAAAGGAGCCGACATTTGCAAGATAGAAGCATGGCTTCAGAGCATTTGTTGGAAGGGAATTACAATGTATAAGAGAAAGATTTGCGTTTAGATCGGTACTTGTCTCAGGTAGCTCAGTTGGTAGAGCACTTGGTCTAGAGAACCAAGGGTCCCGGGTTCAAGTCCCGGTCTGAGCGTATAATTTTTCTCTTCAAATATGATTTATCCATCAATGAGATGCACGAAATCAATTATTAAAATAGGACAATGTGTTTGTTGTCTATTATTATCTAATACTAACAAAACATGGAATAGAAACAAAATAAAGTAATACATGCTTCCTAGATGAATATTTAGCGCCTATATATACACTAGAAAATACTGAATATAATTGTTATGCAGTTAATATTTTCATTGTGTGGAACTTATGTTATCAACTAATTTGGATTTAAATAATGCCAGTCTCTGACATGACTGGGAAGTGAGTTCCATGCTCCAGTCATAGATATTGTGTAAGGTTCGGAGTATAAACATGTCTCGTTACTGTAGGCCAAGTATCAAAAATATAAAATGTATATTTTGATCTTGTTGTCAAATTGTAATATGCCAATAAATTTTGATAACGCATTGATAAATAACATGCTAAATATGTATGATGAAGGGATGTATGGAGAGCTTACGTCCACGCTGACATATCTACATGTTTGATTGTGCCAGTGAGTTCGAGTGTGTATGAAAGTCTTTCCAATACACGATTCGAACTACAATGAATTTTACTAGTATCGACAATGACCTAAGCTTGTATTCGTTTGACTTATGGCTGTTTTTTTATTAATAGAAAGAGTAAGTGAAAGATAACACTGTTTTATCTTCCCCACTTGGTCATCTTTCTTTCCACGTCCCTCTCCTCTTACCACAAAGAATCCTCTAACCAGTTCGCAATTTTATTCTCTAATATATAAAAAGTAGTTTCCTCTTCAACAACCAAGTATTGCTTCGTAAAAAAAGTTAGTTTCGACCTTACTGATTTCTTACTTTGAAAGAACTCCTCTTGTCCTTTTTACTCCTCTTGAAAAAAGGCTTCTAAATCATTCCTGAAAAAGAACTCAAGTTCACTAACTACAGCTTTTAGAAGTATTAGGGGTGACTTCCCATTTGTAATATCCATTACGTCAAAAGTAATTGAAATTTTATTGCGTGTAATTAATGAAAGGGCTGGAAGGTATGTTAAAAGATAAAAGAAAAAGGATACATTCTTATTTGCTATCTTCACAATATTGATGTCTATTTAACATAATATAGGATATATATCTTGTGTGTTGAAATTATTTTTGAAGTGTTTAATAACCCGAAAAAAAAGTACAAGGTGTTTCCTTTTATTTTTATAGGTTTATAACAGCAGGATCTGCTTTATGCATTATAAATAATGTACTATTATCCATCCATCGATGGGGCACGCCGTAGCGTAGTGGTTAAGGCACTGAGCTACAAGCCGGAGGGTCGAAGATTCAAGTCCCGTTGGGGTCAGGATTTTTAAACTGACCCAAACCCTCTGGCGGCACTATGACCCTGGGATCGACTCAGCCTCTAACGGAAATGAGTCCCAGACGCTTGTTCTGGGCGTAAAGGCGGCCGTCACGCAAGGCTGACAACCCGGCTGCCATAAAGGGTCGATTGTCTAGAAAAAGTGGGAGCCTCTACCTCCTACTACCCGAAGGGCCTCCTGAAGCCTGTTGTGGGATCACTTTACTTTTTTTTTTATCCATCCATCGATAGTAATTCTGCCTGACGGCAGGTCCTCCGCTGCAATCATAGCATTTTCCTGCAATGTTTGAAGCTTTACTAGGGAATTGTAGGTGTGGTAGCTTCCCGTTGCTTTCCACACCGGTGAAGGATGATGATGATAAGGATGATGATGATGGCCATATGATTTCGGGGCCCGTTTGGGCCTTAAAGTTTTCCTGACATTTGTCTTACAGGTGAGGAAAAACCCCGATTAAAACCTCACCCAGAAAAACTGCCCCGACCGGGGATCAAACCCGGGCCGCTGCGTGACAAGGCAGCACGTTACCTCGAGACCACATCGGTGGACTATACTATTATATTATACATTAATTAATGTTTTTTAGGAATACATTATGTAATGGCAATGGACAGTTACTGACAAATGAGGGAAATTTTGAAGAAGTAGATGAATTCTCTAATACCTGCGAATAATAATCACAAATAGGAAAGAGATGCACAAAGAAATTAAACATAGGCTTAATTCTGGAAGTGCGTGCTATTGTGGATTACAGGGATTCTTGTCGTCCCAACTTCTCTAAAAAAAGCGTTTGACCGAAAAAATGTATAAAACTGTTATTTTATCAGTTATATGGATGCAAAACGTGGATTCTTACTTTTAGGTAGGACAAAGATTACGAGTATTTGAGAATAAAGTTCTTAGGGACATTTTTGGGCCAAAAAGAGATGAACAAACAGGTGAATGAAGAAGACTACATAACAGTGTGATACATGATCTTTATAAGAAACTAGATATAACAGGAAGAAGAGTTAAGTCTCCTAGACCGCGATGGGCAGGACATGTGGTACGAATGGGGAATGAAAGAATAGCATGGAAGTGTCTTGTAAGAAAACCAGAAGGAAAATACCTATTAGGTAGACCAAGAATTAGCTGGGAAAATAACATGAACCGTGATTTGAGGGAAGTAGATTATACAGGGAATGATTGGAAAACAGCTCGGGATAGGGATGTATGGAGAGTTTATATCCGCGCTCTCATGAAACTATTGAGTTACTTATTTAGTTATTACTATTATTATTATTATTATTATTATTATTATTATTATATTATTATCATCATTGTTACTATTAGGGCAGCAAGAATTTCAAGAAGGGAAAAAATAGAAACTCAGTTATAATGGAAAAAATGAAGATTGAAGACACTATTTTAGATTATATTAAAACTCAGCAATTAAGATGGCACTGATATGTTCAGCGATTGGAAGAGGATCGTCTACCAAAATGTGTTTTGAAATGGAAACCTGAAGGAAGACGAGGCAGAGGAAGACTTAAAACTTGCTGGAGTCAGGGAATATATTTATACATGAAGGAGAAACATCTACAACCAGGAGATTGGATGGACCGACAAAATTGGCTATTAGGAATCGGACGATGTCAAAGACATAAAACAACCGGTATATATATATATATATATATATATATATATATGAGAGTCGGAATTGGTATCTGGGTTTAATGTAGAATATAGAAGAGGAGGATTTGCATTAATTTTTTTGGCTGAGTATGCTAGAATTTTATTTATGAGAATGCTTTTTTGTATTATTTTTTTTGGCTGCGATGTATCTTCTTTACTATTTTATTTAAAATTAAGCTTTATTTCATTTTTATTTATTTGAGTTCGTGGAACTTTACCCGAAATATATGTATATTTGATTAAAATATTCTCGAAGAATTTGAATATATATATATATATATTTATATTTATATTTATTTTTAATATTATTATTACTATTATTATTATTATTGTTATTAGTATTATTATTATTGGAGTGGATGGATAGAGACGAGTGGAGAAGAAAAATGAAACGTTAGGCATAGAAATATGTGTAAACATTAAAAAACTGTATATAAATAATAATAATAATAATAATAATATTATTATTATTATTATTATTATTTCAGGATTGTTTCTGTTATATACACAGGTATCCTCAACCAAAATATACATTTTTTTTTTCTTCCACACTTCCCGGTCTTGCGTTTCTGCTTCTGCAATATTTCTCTTCTTCATGTTGTCTTGAATTCCCTTTATAAAAATAAAGGTAAATGGAATTTGTTGTGGTTTTATTATTATTATTATTATTATTATTATTTTATTATTATTATATTAAGAGATCTTGGTAAAAGGGGACCTTATTTATTAACCTATAAATCATTTAGAAACATAGCATTTCCTTGACAGAATGTAAAAATTGATTTGACATTTTGTGGACCCTCGTCAACCTACTGTAAAAAATCTCATTTCATCATTATATGGTAAATTTTGGTTCTGGAAGGAAGTAATAAAGTCATTTTTATTTCTGTATTTGTCATAAAATTAACATTGTGTAGAAGATAATGTTGCCAATAGGAGACAATTACCGCGACAAAGGTAAGGAAGGCAATGAATTAGAGAGGCCAGCTGGAAGGGCAAGAACCCCGGGTAACGGAGATTTACGACTTCTTAAACGACCCTCACGATATATACCTACTTCCTCTTTTCCCGCTTCATCACATGTTTCTACCATAAACACAAGTTCCCTTACTATGTATATGCAGCATTCGGAAGACTATTATTATAACCAAGGGTTCCAATTTTATATTTTATTCCTAATTTTTTCTTGAAGCAAAAAGAAAAAAAAACAATGACGAAGGATATACAGAGACTTAGATCTGCTGAAATGAGATACCTTCGGAGGACTGCAGGATACACACTACTAGATCACAAAAAAGTGAAGACATCTTAGAAGAATTACTGGAATCTTTAGAAAACAAAATTTCTGATTATTAGTCAAGATGGATGCAATATGTTCATGGAATGGAAGATCACAGAATACCCAAACAAATGTTAAGATATCAACCTGCAGGAAGAAGAAGACCAGGACGTCCATTCAAAAGACTTTTGGATGGTGTTTCTCTTCCGGCCGAAACAGGTAAACAAATGGCCTAAATTCGTGAATGTACTATGATGATGATGGGTACAAGTTTCATGAAAAAATGAAGCATATCGCTCATTTGCGAAAAGGTGACATAACTAAAAAAAAACATAGTTTTTCAGGAGATGCATTTAAAGGTTTAGAAATTACACTGGTCAACATGATTTTTGTCTCATGAGTACCAATAGTTGTACATAATACAGTTTTTTTATCGTGTTTTCAAATATGTATTCGGAATTTCTCCATCATCCACAGTTTTTTTTTTAAATTTAAATTTCAATTAATGGATTTAAATAATTATTCTTTTAATAAACGTTTTTTCGTCCATTTGTCCATTTTAAAATAAAACCAAATGAGCTAACTCAGGAGTTTTCAGCTATGGAAAAGAGATATCAAGGCAAATTGAATCCTAATATACTGGTCGATTATTGTTGGATCATCAAGAGGGATGCTCCACAGGCGAAATATAGCAGAAAATCGTCATTTCTTACTTTCTAGGTGAGTCCGAATGTTCGAATATTGTGTAGTTACGAATGTAGAAAATATTGAAGTGTTTCAAATTATAAATTCCAGTGTCTCGGAAACATTGCGTGATGGAGAAAGACCGATATCATATTTGAATTCAGGAGTAAAAATACTATCAGAATCACATATTTTTCTTCCTGAGACAAAAAAAAGTTTATTTTTTGTTGCTCAGTTTAATAATAATAATAATAATAATAATAATAATAATAATAATAATAATAATAACAATAATAATACATTTAAAATTGAAAGTTG
This sequence comes from Diploptera punctata, assembly GCA_030220185.1. Lineage (NCBI taxonomy): Eukaryota > Metazoa > Arthropoda > Insecta > Blattodea > Blaberidae > Diploptera > Diploptera punctata. The sequence goes on from JASPKZ010003855.1 coordinate 1,770,882, forward strand.
GAAGTGAGGTATGCACAATCGATTAAATACTGCAAGAATAGAATAAATATCTATCGAAATGAATTATTTACGCAGAAGAGCCATAAAGTAAAGTTAGAACATTTCGCAAATAAGGAAATTAGAAAGATATTGGAAGCAGAAAAGATGCATAATTGAAAGAATTGAGGAGAATTAATTAAAAAGGTTAGGACATATTTTAAGAACGTAAGATGAGCGATAGCCGAAACAATTACCGGTAGGCTATATCAATGGCAGCCGACGGGAAAGAAAAAAAAAGGGAGACCAAAGTTAACATGGAAGGAAAGAATGAGGATAGCAATGCAAGCGAGAGGATTTGAGAATTGAAGATACTCAAGATTGTAGGCTTTGGAAGTTTGGCACGGGAAGACGTCAGCAGCTGTAATAAAACCCCGAAGATAGATAGAGAAAAAATAAAAGTTAATTATTAAACGGATAATTTTATCTGTCGGAGGATTAATTCGAAATTGCCGTCGGAAAACTCGCTGCACTGCAACAATGGAACCAGACCTCGCAAATTGCAACGCACAGAATGACCTCTGTACAGGAATCGCCACAGAATGACCTCTGTACAGGAATCGCCATTTTCATAAATTTAACGCTGACGACGTAATAATGACAAAAAACAAATTACTGCGCACAGGATATGAAACTTTCACAGTTTTTCTTTAATTATAGCAAATAATCACGCATCCAATTTCATTTGTAAAGCTATACCAACTACTTAAACCCCCGTCCATCATTTTGGAACACGTTATTTATAAACGTCACAATATTCGAAGCGAGGCAACACAAGATTCAGCACACGAATTTGTAGGCCTTTCCGATCATATTCCATCATCAGCAATTGTAATTAATTGAGGGGGACTGACATCTCAGAACCTACATATTTCAACATTTTTAACAGTTGAAGTTATTATTGTTATTAATTTTTTATTATATACAACTTTCCTCATTAGAGGATTGCCTCAAGGACAAAGTGATACAGACAATTAATTTTTGTAATTGATGAAATACATTTTGTAAATACATTTAAAAAAATTCAACTTGTAGGCCTAATTGAATTATACATACTATAAAGCAATTTTGTAAATATGGTTTCTTAAATACTGTATTTTGTTTTATTTCAGATGGCCTAAAGCAGTTGCAGCAAATCCTATCTGAATGTAAGTACAGTAAATCTGATTTTACTACATGGACGATGTTATGAATCAACCGGCTAGCGTCATCTTTTAAAAAATTGAGATTTTGATGCCATCTGTTGCACTGGCTTAAAAAGTAAGTGTACGCATGCGTTCAGCGCCAAATCTTTGAATACAGCCTTTTTAAGAAAAAACCGCCAAAGCCTGTCCCAAGCCAGGTTAGATAAGGGAGAGGAGGAGGAGCAACATCCTCGTTAAAAAACCAGGGTTCAGTACCCCCGGCTGATAGTACCCTGTGAGGGCCCCTTATGTACAGTACAGATACTGCTGCTCGTTTTCGGCATCCTAATAACACAGAGATCGCGGATTCTGTTTTTATAGTACGTACAGTTAGCAGCATTAATCGTTTATTGGTTCTTTTTAACCTGTTATCCACTGTGCAATACAGATACTTGGTTTGACAAAGGCTAGAGGAAGAAAACCTTGACTAAAAATTACCTGGTCTTCCAGGTTGGGGGTTGATGCATCAGGCCAGCTCCCTGTTCGTCGCAAAAAAAAAAAATAACAATGCCAAAAAGCCCGAGAGCAAGAGGACTGGAGAACATGGATTGGATGGAGAGAGACGAGTGGAGAAGAAAAATAAAACTAAGCACAGAAAGATGTGTAAACATTAAAATTCTGTCTATAAATAAAAAATTAAAGAAAAATTGTAAATGCAATCAGTTCTATCAGAGATTCTATGTTTTGCAACAAACTACTATGAAACAAGATCTTCATAAATAATAATCAAAATTTGCATCAAGGAGCTATGCGCCAAATGTTACCGCTCTTAGATTGTTGATGCATAACTGTCAAACAAAGAAAATTACTAGCAATATCCAGTATTGTTAGTTTGACGCTACAATAAATAGTGAAGATTGACTTAAATTTTAAACTTATTTTTCTCTAAACTTGCATAATGGCGCATAGCCGGTTGATGCATAACGCCGTCCATATATTATCTAGATAAATTGTATAATGTAATGAATGTTTTTATTGGTTTAGGAGACGTGCCAATGGATTGCACGATAATAAATGTAACGCGTCCAAATAACTGCCATTACAGTGTATTTAAAGAGCAGTAAAATAGCACATTGGAATAGGGTCGCTAAATTGCAATAGTTCATAAGGGAGGCGGTGTAATGTGGATGCTTAATAGTTTTATGGACCTTGCTGATGTTCTACCCTTTCAGCAGCTCGTTTTCGGCATCCTAATAACACAGAGATCGAGGACTCTGTTTTTATAGTACATACAATTAGCACCAGTAACCGTTTATTGGTTCTTTTTAACCTGTTGTCTACTGTGCAATATACTTGTTTTTTTTCCCCTTCCTATTTGTTTGAAAGATATTTGAATCTTAAGAAATGGTTGCATGCAAATCTTTTTACACGCTTTATATTAGCTTGACCTGTATCTATCTACGTAACGGAATCATTCAACACGATTTTTACCCACTTAAAAACATTGCATCGACTTGAAACTTTGTATACTTGTAAAGGACCAATGACAATACAATAATATCATATATAATATATAATAGGTTGCGGACTTATCGACTTTTTAGTCCATCGTTGTAAAAAATTAATATTATATCCTCTTGTAGCTCAGTTGGTAGAGCGGTGGACTGTAGTGGTATATAATTTCAGTAATCCATAGGTCGTTGATTCAAATCCGGCCCGGAGGATTTTTTTTAGAAGAGTATTACTTTTAGCTCATGCTACAATAGTATCGAATTTAAAGATATTTACATTTTTATCTTATTCTGTAAAATATTAATGACAATTTTGTAAACTTACCACATTGTAATTTATTCAAAACATGTGAGAAGGATACGATTAACTGTAACTATTTATCTGTATTAAAATATTAAAAAATATATAATAATGTTAGATAATAATAATTTTAAAATATATAATTACATTCGTGCCTAGACACTAAAAATATCGTAAGCAATTAAATTTTCATGGGATTCCGGTTTATGACAATCAATTAAATTAAAACTTAAAATAATAAATAATAGTTAAAAAACTAAAACAACGCGCTTTATTAGAAAACCAAACTAAAAAATAAGAAATAAATAATAGTTTTAAAAAACTAAAACAATACGCTTTATTAGAAATCCGAACTAAAAACTGAAAAATAATTTTAATTTCCAACACGCTTGGGATAAAATTAAAGTGGTCAACAAAAAAAATCATCTCCAACACATCTAGAATAAAACTAGAGTTATCCACACAAAAAAAACAATTTTACCATCAAAAGCGTGGGGTGCTTTTTATGTTTTTTGCGTTTTTTCTTAAAGACTTTACTTTTACCAAAATCTGTTTATTATCAAATATATTAATTGATAAAAAGCACCCCACGCTTTTGATGGTAAAATTATTTTTTGTAGGTAACTCTAGTTTTATTCTATATGTGTTGGAGATGATTTTTTTGTTGACCACTTTAATTTTATCCCAAGCGTGTTGGAAATTAAAATTATTTTTTTATTTTTTAGTTCGGTTTTCTAATAAAGGGTGTTGTTTTAGTTTTTTTAAAACTATTATTTATCTACTGTGCAATATGATACTTGTTTTCCCCCTTCCTATTTGTTTTAAAGAGATTTGAATCTTAAGAAGTGGTTGCAGCAAATATTTTTATTTAAGACCTGCAGACAGTCGCTTTGTATATCAAGATGCATAGTGGAAGTAAAACTTTTAATTTTAAATGTTTAGTGTTTTATACAATTTTAAAATATTAGAATGCTTACCTGCGATATCAGCCGTCCTTAACTCTGTAAGGTGGAAGCAATATAAGTGCGCACATTTTAAGTATGTATTTCTTATGGAGAATATAATCAAATTACCGTATGTCACGGGTATACATTTCAGGCCGCAAATGTGCAGTGTTCTCAATAAAACTAATCATTTCGTATAGAAATTTACGGGTGTATTATTCTATAATGATGGCAAGCCTGGGTTTTACACAGTACATAGGAGACGTGAAATTAAACAACTTTTTCCTTTTCAAAAAACAACTATTAACATTATAGTATTCTATAAGAATTTAAAAAAAAGCATTGCCATAACTTCGAATTATGGAAACTAAAAGTGAGCATTTTTAAATAAAATAGGCCCTACTTAGTACGGGCTGATATGTTGCCAATTTTCCCTAACTTATATCATGGCCACGCGGACATAAGCTCTCAATATATCCTTATCCGGAGCAAATGTTTTCCAGTCAAAATTAGAACATGTCACAAATAAGGAAGTTAGAAACGTGATGGAAGCAGAAGAAAGCTTAATTGAAATAACTGAGGAGAACGAATTAAAATGGTTAGGACATATTTTACGAATGGAAGATGAGCGATGGCCAAAACAGTTACCTGTATATCAATGGCAACCGACCAGAAAGAAGAAAAAAAGGAGACCAAAGTTAACATGGAAGGAAAGCATCATAGTACATTCACGAATTTAGGCCATTTGTTGACCTGTTTCGGCCTCAAGAGAAACACCATCCAGAAGTCTTTTGAGCAGGAAAGCATGAAGATAGTAATGTAGGCAAGGGGGATAAGCATTGAAGATGCACAGGATCGTAGGCTTTGGAAGTTAGGCACGGAAAGACGGCAGTAGCTGTAAAAACCCGAAGATACGTTTATAGAACAAACCCAATTAATTTAAAAGTCCATACTAGAAAATATAATGTTATATGGATCGGAAGTTTGGACAATGACACAACGTGCCAACAGAATAACTGCAGTTTAAATGCATTTTTTGAGAAGAGCTGCCACAAAATCTCGAATGGAAAGAATTAGAAATAAAGAAATTAGAAAATTGATGAATGCAGAAACAAGTATAATGGATGAGATTGAACACAGAAGTCTAATATGATATGGACACCTAAGAAGAATCCAGGATGGAAGACTACCAAAGTCGTTCATGCATGGAAAATTGAAAGCAGCAGAAAAGGAAGAGCAAGAACAACCTGGAAAAATTGGATTCAACAAAATGGGGAAATTTGGTGTAACGGACCAAGACACAGAGGACAGAGAACGATGGTGAACTTTAATTAAGGGAAATTTGTGAATGTGTATTTTTTTATTGTTAGCAACTTTCCTCATTAGAGGATTGCCTCAAGGACAAAGTGATACAGACAATTAATTTTCGAAATTGATGAAATACATTTTGTAAATACATTTTAAAAAAAATTCAAATTGTAATTTACGTATACATACTATAAAGTAAAAATTTTGTAAAAATGGTTTCTTAAAATTGAAATTGATCCTCTAATGGCAGCGATGGCAATTTTAGAAAGATACACCCTGTTCAAATCTAAGGAATTCGAAGATTTAGCTAAGAATCCTGGTATAGTACCTCTTGCCCCTATCATCATTCCTGTTTATTTACAAAATGTATTTTTTAATGTATTTACAAAATGTATTTCAACAATTTCGAAAATTAATTGTCTGTATCACTATGTCCTTGAGGCAATTCTATATAATAATAAAATATCTAATTGGTATTTATCATAAGTAATGCCACGTATGATTTCCAAACATCGATCAATTCACAACTCATGAATGAATTTATCTATAGAATTTGGTAATCAAGTGTGACATTTGTTAGGACTATTTGTGGAACTCACAAATCATTATTTAATTATAGTTATTTAAAAAATATCTCTATATTTAATGTAAACGGCGATGTTTGAAAACAAATGAGAAACGGTTGGTACGCTTTATTTCCTTCCTTTGTTCATCCAGATAATAATGTTATTGGTAGTAAAAGATTCCGGGCTATGTGGCCGTGGTCTATAACTGGCGTTTCTTCCAGACGTTTCTCCCTCAACTGCGGAGGGAGTCTACGACAGGGAAACAACAGCTTCTAGCGCTCGCCACTGAAGATGCCCTCCGCAGTTGAGGGAGAAACGTCTGGAAGAAACGCCAGTTATAGACCACGGCCACATAGCCCGGAATCTTTTACTACCATGATTACCGGCCGTGAAAGCCTGCATTCCACTAATAATGTTATTTATTGCCAAATGATCGCAATATTGTAAGAATGTATCCTAGTGGAGAAATTTATAACCAAAATTATAGTTATTAATTCATTTGATGTCCTATGATGTAAATATGTCAATTATATTTTTCTGCAACGTCATTTCCTGGAAAATAATTCGTTTAAGAAAGTTCAAACAGTGTTTTTGTGGTATAATCAATTGTTACAAATGTTTTTATATTATCTATCGCATGCTCTTTCTGCTGACATTCATCCACTATATATACAATCTGCTAGCCGAATTTCTTAGAGGGTCAGTCACTGCAAATAATGCTATGACCTATTCAGAATGTTAAAAAGGAGATGCTTTCTTTATTATGATAAACTTTAGCTGGTAAATTTTAGGCGAAACACAACTGCGATTGGTTGTAAATAAAAAATCATTGAAATGTGATTGGTCATTGACTCCCATTTGGGACATGAGTTAAATATTCTTTGTAATAGTCAATTGTTGGCTCACATACGGCTTTCTTTTCACAGTCAACTTTCTCAGGTTGGCCATTATGAATCTCAAAACGGATTTTGGGATCTAATATCATACCAGTTTTATGAGATGGTCTAAGTGCATCTAAACTGATGAAGTCCGTAGTTATTTATGTTTTTTTTTTTTTAACTCATGTTAGTTATTAAGATTGGTTGGAGAAAATTCTCTATGTGAGGAAAATTCTCAACGAATAAAAAAGTATTATTAGGCCTATTCGCTGTATTCATAATCTGATGACTAGAGCTAGGAATTTTAGGTGCTGCACCTTTTTTTTTTAATTACTACAATGCTCAAATTAGCTTGTCTTGCAAGGAAAACATTAAATAAATGCCCCTAACTGTGTTTTAGTTGCACTTTTTTGCATGTTTTTTCAATGCTAGCACTTTCTTGCACCTTTTTTTCAGTGCAAGCTCATTTTGCACTTTTTCAAAATTTTTTTATCTCCTTTGCAACATTTTATTCCTAAAATAATGTGTTTATATACATGTAATATGTATATAGGCTATTACATTTCTTCAAATACGTTTTCAAGGGTTGGTAATGATGTGTTGATCAGGCCACATCACTGCTGATGATGGAAGTTAACTTCTGAAAGGCCTCCAACTAATATTTTAAATACTTAATTTTAACAAAGTTGAGGATGACGGCACCTGCCAACAGGTACATTTGAATTTTAATTTTAATTTTTATCATAAAACACTGAGTTGTTAAAAATATATACTTTAACAATTTTCTGAACTTGTGATTTCAGCAACATAATATTCTGGGACTTTTCTTACGCATACTTTTTAATACATGAGGACATGGGTGAATCTTGTGTCGTTAGTTATTTAATATAATTGATTTTGGTACTCTTTAATGATTATTTACATGGGAAATTTGCACCTTTTATTTTAAAATAATGCACCTTTTTTTTGCTAAATTAAAGCACCTTTTTTGCACCTTTTTTCAATAAAAATTGTGCACTTAAAATTCCTAGCTCTACTGATGACGTAGTGTTCTACCTGTTAGTATTCTGAGAAACGAGACAGTATTTGAAATTGTTAATAGAAGTTATAAATAGTTGTTTTTTAAATAAAAGACAATTTAATAGCAAGAGCAGTACATGTGTCTGCCCTCTCTCTCTCGCTCAGTGGGTATAATAATGCCTACACGTGGTACGTTCTTGTTCACTGCTACTGTACGCTACGACAGTCGTAACTTAGCAGCACGCTTCTCCCCCCCCCCTCCTGTAGCATGGGGGGGCTAAATAAAATACTTGTAAACAGGCTGCCAGCCTTATATGCTATTACTACCACTAAAGACTTAACAAAACCGCTGTCCTATAAACTTCCAACCTCTTTGCCTCTCTGGTCTGTCGTTCACTGCAAAAACGTTCTAAGTTACAAAGCAATGTTTAGCGTTTATTGGTTTAGGAACAATTAAACGATTCGTCCATTTCTTTAGTCATCATCATCGTCCTTTCAAGTATTAGGCCCAGTGGCCCGTTACGGTCTCCCGCCATCTCCGAAAAGGTCGACCCACAGATCTTCTGCCTCGAGGAATGTAGTGAAGAATTTGTTTTGGTATTCTGTGACGATCCATGCGCTGAATATGGGCTAGCCAATTGTTTTTATATTCTTGGAGGTATTCAGATATAGGTACGATGTTTAACTCTCTGGCTATTGTTGAATTTCTTTGATGCTCTAGAAGGCTATAACACCTGCAGTTCGTCGCAGAAATTTCATCTCCGTGGCTGTAACATGACGATCATCCTGAGTTCTGAAGGTCCAAGCTTCACTGCCATAACAGATTATGGGTCTAGCGAGAATTTTATAGATTTTCATTCTTGTGTGTGTCTGCACTTTTGATGGTTTAAAAACTTGGTTGATCATTTCTTTAGTAATATCCTCAAATCGTGTCCAACTCAGGGTCGGGTCGAGGGATGAGATGAGATGAAGCCCCCTTATATAGAGGTGTATGAATGACAAGGGTGCCGGCCGACCACGCCTGACGCACCATCGCAGGGACAGATGAACGAAATGAAATGGATGAGATGAGTATGGAGAAATGTTGGAATGAAATTGTAGCAGGGGAAAAAAGGAGAAAACTCCGATAAAATCCTGTCCAAGCTAAGTTTCGTCCACCATGAAAGTCACACAGAGTGACTGAGAATCGACCTCGGGACCCCAGCAGTGAGAGGCGATCGTCTAACCGCTTGCGCCACGGAGCCGCCCTTATCCATCAAATAAATGGTTTTCTTTGTCTTTACCTCCCAATTGCTTTATTTTTAATAATAAATTTGGGATTTTTCCTCTAGTTACTCTTGCAACGTTTAATCGCCATCTGTTTCCGTGATTTGTTGCCAAATTTTCCAATGGGTTCAAATTCATGTTCTGATACTATGTCCCCAATGTACTGTTTCAAAATCACACTAATACACACATTTCTGAATAGAACTTCATTTTTCTTGAAAAAAAAATACATTTCCGACCCGTTGCCTGTTGAATGATATTTTTTTTAACTGTATGTTTACTCAAATAGTTGAAATTTAAAATATATCTCTTACAGCATTTGTATTCTTTATTTTAATAGCATATATTGAATTTCGTTGTGAAACATAAAAAATTGCGACTGCTAGAGCTACATATTTTTAAATTTTCTTTTCAGGTGAACTCTTACACCTAATTCTCCGATTTGGCTTCTTAATAAACTCGACTTTACTTCTTTAAATGTGCGAAGTTTGGTTATGATAAAAACATTGTGGAATTTAGAGCTGGGCGTTGTCCCTCAGGTAGCCCTACAAGAAGCTTCCACGCCTCTCTTTCATTCCCCATTCGTGCCTTATGTTCTGCTAATCGCAATCTTGAAACTTAACTGTTCTTATTACATCTAGTTTCCTATAAACATCATGTAGCTCACTGTTTTGTAGTCTTCTCCATTCGCCTCTCTGTTAATCTGTGTTTGGTCCAAAATTTTTCTAAAAACTTCGTTCTCAAATACTGAATTATTTTCTCCTCCCTACCACAAGAAATAAGGGGCTGCCGGACGTTGGCATCTTTTAAAATAAATCTAAATTTATATTTGCTCTAACCTTGGTTTCAATATTACCCAGTGTAAGGTAGGCCTGCATATATTAATATTGGTGTTTGTCGTATAATCATATTATTATTATTATTATTATTATTATTATTATTATTATTATTATTATTATTATTATTATTATTATTATTATCACTATTGAGTAACACTAAGACATTAGGACTGGAAGTAAATATCAGTAAAACTAAATATATGGTCACACGTAGAAATACATTATATAATGGAAATGGACAGCTAATGACAAATCAGGGAAATTTTGAGGAATTGGCTGAATTCAAATACCTAGGAACAATAATCACAAATAGGAATGAGATGCACAAAGAAATTAAACATAGGCTCAATTCTGGAAATGCATGCTATTATGCATTGCAGAGACTTTTGATGTCCCAACTCCTTTCAAAAAACGTTAAGCTGAAAATATATAAAACTATTATTCTACCAGTTATATTATATGGGTGCGAAACATGGACTCTTACTTTAAGGGAGGAAAGGAGATTACGAGTATTTGAGAATAAAGTTCTTAGGAAAATTTTTGGACCAAAGAGAGATGAACAGACAGGTGAATGGAGAAGACTACATAACAATGAACTACATGGTCTTTATAGGAAGCCAGATATAATAAGAACAGTTAAGTCCCGTAGACTGCGATCGGCAGGACATGTTGCGCGTATGGGGAATGAAAGACGTGCATGGAAGCTTCTTGTAGGAAAGCCAGAGGGAAAACGGCCAGTTGGTAGACCAAGAATGAGGTGGGAGAACAACATTAACTATGATTTGAGGGAAGTAGATTATACAGGGAATGATTGGCAAGCATTAGCTCAGGATAGGGATGTATGGAGAGCTTATGTTCGCGCGGCCATGAACCTACGGGTTCGATAGTGCCAGTGAGTAAGTAAGTAAGTATTATTATTATTATTATTATTATTAAAGTAAGAGTCCTTGTTTCGCATCCATATAACTTGGAGAATAATAGTTTTATATACTTTCAGTTTAAAGTTTTCTGAGAGAAGTTGGGACGAGAAGAGACCCTGTAATAGATAATAACGTGCATTTCCAGAATTGAGTCTAAGTTTAATTTCTTCGTGCAAATACCACTAGTACTATACCTGTAAATAAAATAAATAAAATGTGTTTTGTACCTGTCTTGCATTCACTTGTTTCATCTACTTCCATGTGATTTTATTTGCTGTAATTCTATCCTTGTTCTTTCTTAACTACTTGTTTTAAACACGATAAAATAGCACTAGAATTGGGCGAAAAAAATAAACAAATGAAAAAAGAAAATGAGAGTAAAGTAGTAGAAGTTTATGGTGTCTAGGTAGTTAAAAACAAGCCCCATACAGAGGCCGCGTATAAAGAATGGCTGAGAGAGAGGGCAAGAGAAGTGAGAAGAAAACATGGCCAAACACTTTTAACTGACATCTTTATGGTTCAAGTTTTATATTATGGGGTATGCGGAACACGAGGGGATACAAGACGCTAATAGACATCATTATCGGCAAGGGCGGGACGAGTGTTCCTTCATTCATAAAACTTTGTTTACTATCAAAACAAAAGAATGAATAAAGTTGTAAATCTGCTTCAAATTTGTGATGTTCATCGAATCCATGTTTTTTAAAACCTTTGGCACATTTAAACATTACTATCTAACCTCTCTTGGTTAACTCTTGTTTTTTTGACGCCAATGCTATTAGGGCATCCGAGGGCTAGGGAGTCTTTCCTTTCTTCCATTTCTTCTTTCCTTTATTTTCTTTTCTTCTCCAGAAAAGCCTGACCAGAGGCTATAAGATGGCAGCCCATCACAGGTCTTGCCTTCCTTTGGCCAGCAACCAATCGAAGGGACTATTATTATGCTTTCAAGTCTTATACGAGAATTTCCCTCAAACGCTGGAGGGAAAATTTTCTATAGGATCGTAACAGGCCTTGGCCTAATACTTGGAAGGAAGAAGAAGAAGAAGAAACATCACAATAAAAGAGAGAGAGAGGGAGAGATTAAATACCTATAATCGAACATTCATTTGCTGTTGTACAACAAATACCGTACTTTCTAAATAATTAAATAACTGATGCTATCGAACCCGTAGGTTCACGGTGCGCAGACATAAGCTCTCCACATATCCCTATCCTGAGATGTTTTCCAATCATCATCATCAACAACAAGGATTAAGCCCAATGGCCTGTTCCGATCTCATTATAGGTCGAATTGGTCCTTCCATCCTTTCAGTGGTCTTCCCAACATTCTTCTCCCTTTTGGTATGCGCTGTTCATTCATTCGTAATACGTGCTGAAGATAAGCAATTTGATATTTTTTTTTTATTTTTCCAATTATCCCCTATATAATTTGCTTCCCTCAAATCATGATTGTTATTCTCCCACTTCATTTTTCGTCTACCAACTGGGCGTTTTACCCTCCGGGGTTTCTACTAGAAGCTTCCATGCCCCTCTTTTATTCCCGAATTGCTGATAGATGTCCTACGTATCGCAGTATAATATACATAACTGTTATTATATCTGGTTTTCTATAAAGATCATATAGCTCACGGTTATGTAGTCTTCCCCATGCACCTGTCTATTCATCTTTCTTCGGACCAAAATATTTTCCTAAGAATTTTATTCTCAAAATGTGTAATCTTATCTTCTCCCTTAAATTAAGAGTCCGTATAATAGGCTATAAACTCTCAACATTATTATTATCTTCTCCATCTTCTTCTTCTGTATCGTGGTCTAACATCTCATCTTATAGGTACTTGTACCATCTTCATGGGCTAGTGATCCATTCCCGGTCAGACTTTAGGGATGTTTCTAAAACTGAATTATTCCTGCGGTAGCCCATGATCTGGATTTATGTTTTAGGACTTTCTGATGCTTCATTACACTGGTCAACATGATTTTTGTCTCATGAGTACCAATAGTTGTACTTAATGCAGTTTTTTATCGTGTTTTCAAATATGTATTCGGAATTTCTCCAACACCCAATTTCAATTAATGGATTTAAATAATTATTCTTTTAATAAACGTTTTTTTCGTCCATTTGTCCATTGTAAAATAAAACGAAATGATTTCAGCTATGGAAAAGAGATATCAAGGCAAATGGAATCCTAATATGCTGGTCGATTATTGTTGGGTCATCAAGAGGGATGCTCCACAGGCGAAATATAGCAGAAAATCGCCATTTCTTACTTTCTAGGTGAGTCCGAATTTTCAAATATTGTGTAGTTACGAATGTAGAAAATATTAAAGTGTTTGAAATTATAAATGCCTGTCTCTCGGAAACCTTGCGTGGTGGAGAACAACCGATATCATATTTGAATTCAGAAGAAAAAAATACTATCAGAATCACATATTTTTCTTTCTGAGACAAAAAAAGAATATTTTTTGTTGCTCAGTGATTTATTGTTGGACCATCAAGAGGGATGCTCTACAGGCGAAATGTAGCAGAAAATCGTAATTTCTTACTTTCTAGGTGAGTCCGAATGTTCGAATATTGTGTAGTTACGAATGTAGAAAATATTAAAGTGTTTGAAATTATAAATGCCTGTCTCTCGGAAACCTTGCGTGTTGGAGAACAACCTATATCATATTTGAATTCAGAAGAAAAAATACTATCAGAATCACATATTTTTCTTTCTGAGACAAAAAAAGTTTATTTTTTGTTGCTCATTGTTATCATTTATCGCCTATCATATCATCCGAGTAATGTAATTTCACCTTCCAGTCGCCCTAACGTATGAAGTGGATTATATTTTCGCCATACCGAGTAAGAATATAATAAATGACATTAAGAAAAAATATTGATATTGGTAGGTATAAATAACACTTTACTCCACCCTAGGCTTGCAGTGGCACCACCTCTCGGGAGAGAAATTTTAAGCTTTGGTTCATACAATACAACGTGCTCAAAGCGGAATCGCATGGGACCAATTTTATTTTCCGATTCCGATTGAGGGTCTTTCCACTTTTCAGCGGTTGCCCTTTTACCAGCCGGCTGCTGGCCCTTCTCATCCACATGTGTCAATCACAGAGGTAGATGATCAACAGATTTTATTTTCCACATTAGACAAAATTCCGCATTATAAAAAACTAAAATTTATTAATGATCTTCGATTATAGAGTACCGTATATGTGTTTATAAGTACCTTGGATTAATTGTAGTTGGAAGTGAAGTATGGTATGTATGAGCGACTTCGACGGTAACGCGCGAAAAACAGTCCCATTTCGTCAGCGTTAAAAATGTCTCTCAGGCGCGTATCCTGAAATTAAAGTATGCAGTTTCGGTTTCCGCTCACTAACTACACTTTCGTCCACATCCTTTGATTCCCTGCAAATTTCATTTCAGACTACATTGTGTCGTTTTTTAAAACTGTCCACAATCAACCTGAAGATGCCTTGATATCATTATTCCATAGAGATTTAGCTACGGCTACAGCATGACTTTGGAGGATCCGTCCGGAAATTAGGAGATTTATCTCCAATCACTTTGGAGCATCCGTCCGGAAATTACGAGATTTATCTCCAATCACTTTGGAGCATCCGTCCGGAAATTAGGAGATTCATCTCCAATCACTTTGGAGCATCCGTTCGGAAATTAGGAGATTTATCTCCAATCACTTTGGAGCATCCGTCCGGAAATTAGGAGATTTATCTCCAATCACTTTGGAGCATCCGTCCGGAAATTAGGAGATTTATCTCCAATCACTTTGGAGCATCCGTCCGGAAATTAGGAGATTTATCTCCAATCACTTTGGAGCATCCGTCCGGAAATTAGGAGATTTATCTTCAATCACTTTCACTTTTTCGTTGAATGACGAAGTTACATACGTTTTAGCCATCTTTATTCCGTAAATTTACAACGCTACCTGTGAAAGATCAGTCTCAGAAGTCAAACTAATTTAAGGGTTTTCAGTGCAATTGTTATTTGTAAGACAGGTATTTGCATTTCGCATAACGGGTGTGCAGTGAGGCCGAAAGAAAATTTCAGATACAAGTAGAATATCTACTTCACCCGACGGCAGGAATCATTCCTTATTGTTTTCTTAGTCTAACGGGATGAAGTGGAAATTAAATTATCTCTCTGTCTTTCCGCTTTATAATTTTTTCATTATTTGTGTAGAAATATCCTTCCGTTTCCGCGTTGGACACATTCCGTTTTATGCAAAATAAATACACGTGAAAGAGTTAATGAGTTTACTTATTTAGGATATAAACTCTCATTTGTTGAAAATTTGGATTTATCAGAGAAAATTGTGAAATTCAGCAAATCAATGGGAATCATTAATTGAGTTTTAAAACCTTCATTAGTGCAAAAATCAACTCGTACTCGTCTTTATCAAATAATGGCTCGACCAGTCCTATGTTATGGCAGTGAAGCGTGGACTATAAGGATGAGAGATGAAAGCAGACTGACAGCTTGTGAGATGAAATTTATGCGCCGAACAGCTGGCTACACCAAATGGGGTCGAAAGAAAAATGTAGAAATCCTTCAAAGAACTTAATGTGTCACCAATACTGGACTACATCTCCAGATATCAGCTAAACTGGAAGGAACATGTCTCAAGAATGGCTAGATCCAGGATCCCCCAGGGCAATAATGAACTACTGTCCAAATGGGAAACGGTCACTTGGTCGACCTATGAAAAGATGGCACGAAAACCGCTTTCTCAGGCCGTAACAGTTCTTCTAGGACTAATACCTGGCAGGATGATGATGACGATACACGTGAAATTACTATTATTTCGCCAGGATCAATAAATTTGTTCACATTGGACAGATTTCCGCATTATTCACGTTCTGGATGAATTAAGTTTTACTGTATATACATATTTTTTTGACCACTTAAGAATTTGACTCCTTCCCGAATGAGTGATGTCCTCAATACAGAATGTTTTATTTAAAATTTTACATTGCGACTGATACCTCCAGAGAACTGTTATCATATATTTTATTAGATAGTTTCAGATGTTATGGAATAGATTATAAACCAAGTAAAATTATATTCGCTTCTGTTTCTTAATGGCCTTACGAATGAAGATAATGCACAATCCATAGAATTTATCTGAATGTGTTGATCCCACAAATGGAAGCGCCATTAAAAGTACATGATAAAGAGATTTGGTAGTGATAGATAGAACAGCTATCAGCAGGCCAATGCTGTTCTGGCGTCACAGAATTTTATCAGCACTTTTAACCAGGATCTATAAAAAAATGATGTGTGAGTGTGTGAAATGATAATAAATTTTCTCTCACAAATATATCAGAGCCACGTATAGCCTACTTCACACTGTTTTTATTGAACACCAATGTTGTGTTGAATGACTTATTGGCATTAAAAATTGTCAAGGGGGTTATCTGTGGGACATTCAAAGCGCGAACACTAGTTGAATGTTAAAAACAAAAATGTTTTTATTCATATTATAAATTGAAATGTTTGCACCAGCTAAGTTAGATATAAAATTCAAACTATAAAGCATAGAACTGGAATTGAACTGGTCACATGTTTTTATTTTGTTGCAAATATTTAGACTATTAAATTGCTTACTAGAGGGTTTTTCCGAGGCATGATGTTTGGTTTTTAGCATTTTTTCTTTTTATGATATAGCAGGATTTTAATATCATAATAAATGTGAAAGTTAAAGTAATAATCTTATACTTTAAAATATTTAATTTTAGGAAGTTATATTTTGAGGTTATTTTAATTATATTATTTTTGGTCTGGACATCTTACCTCAGTATTAATGTTGATTTGTTCTTGGACATGTTTCAAAACAATTCTGTTTTATCGTCAGCTTTCCCAGACTGGTTTTATTTATGTTGCATTATGTTGCACCACCTGGATGTCGATGTCAGCTCCATCCTGTGGTTGGCCAAAGAACCTCCAAACAAGGTCACCCTCCATCGGAATATCAAAATTCATAACTCTGTTTCTGTTCTTCTGAATATAAATTTTTCCCAAATAGTCAGCTCTTTTGTATTTTATAACTGTTTTAATAATTTAGTGTCTGAATAATATTGAGGTAAGATGTCCAGACCAAAAATAATATAATTATACTTTAAAATTCTTTTAATATTTAAATGTAACTTAAATAAAGAAAAACGTCTAAATAATTCATTGTTGTTCATTGTTGAATAAAAATGTCTCAATAACAATTAAAGAAATTGTATTACATAACAGTCTTTCTAAATAATGCTTTTAAAATTGTGTTTTAAGTCATTGTTGTCTGAAATATAAAGCTTTCTGTTATAACTGTAATAAGAACACCTGCTTAACTTAATATTTTTAAATAAAAGTATACTAAATTCTGATTGGATGTTAAAACAATTAACTTTTTGATTTAACAAATCAAATTTAAACCTGGTATTTAATGGACCATTAACCAATAGAATTTAAACCTAACATCATGTGATGTAATAATATTTGTTTAAATTATATATGAATTACACTGGTCATTCTACATACAACTTCCAACACAGATAGAAGCAAGAAGAGTTCTCAAGATAAAACCTAATATTTAATACAAGAGTAATTGATTTCAGACAAGAAAATAATTTATTTTAATTGACAGTGAAGAATAATACCACTTAAATTTACTTAATCTGCTGGGAACCTACAAAATGAATAAATTTATAACTATTTCTGCAAGAATCCGTTATTAGTGATTTTTAAAGTGTTTTCCTATCCTGTGTACCAACTTTCGACCTTGAGAAGAGAATCCGGCTCTACCGAAAATCAAATCCAACCTGAACCATTAATTCTTTTTCGGACACTAATCCTTCAAAATGTTACTACAACATCGGGCATGGAGAGAGTTAGCTGCTTCAAAACGTCACCACGACGTGGGTAAAGAATTACTTCTTCAAAATGTCGCCACAATGTGGGGCATAATGATGATCTTACTAAAATACTTCTTCAATGATGAACGAGGAGCTGGCCCGATGCATCAACCCCCTACCTGGGGGACGGGTAATTTTTGTTCAAGGTTTTCTTCCTCTAGCTTTTGATAGTCCAGTATCTTACTACAAGGCAGCAGCGCTAGTTTTGGTCCGCCCTGGGTATTTTATTTCCCCAGCACCCGCCATATCTGGTGAGCATTCCCCTATCCGCCACCTGGGGAGGCGCCCGATGGAAGACTGGCAACTCCACACGGCCATGTCAAAAGAATGCCAGAACAAAGATTGCCTAAAATTGTTATGGAATGGATCCCAATGGAAAGGAGGAAGACCGAAGAAAACTTGGATAGAAGGGGTACAAACAGCTATGAATATCAGAGGATTGGAGGAACATCAATGGATGGACAGAGAGGAATGGCGTTTGGTTTCCGGAAGACGGCGGCAGCTGCCATGATACCGGATGATGATGATGAAATTCCTTACTTTTCAATATCATCCAAAATTGAAAAGAAATGTTAACATAGGTATAAGAATGAACCGTTTTAAAATATTGAATTTTAATGTATGCTGATGATGTGGTTATTATTCAAGAAAATGAAAATAATATTGAGCAAAAAAAGAGAAACTTTTATTTTATCTCAGAAAGAAAAATATGAGATTCTGATAGTATTTTTTCTCCTGAATTCAAACACGATGTCGATTTTTCTCCATCACGCAAGGTTTCCGAGAGACAGGAATTTATAATTTCAAATACTTTAATATTGTCTACATTCGTAACCATACAATATTCAAACATTCGGAGTCGCCTAGAAAGTAAGAAATGACGATTTTCTGCTATATTTCGCCTATGGAGCATCCCTCTTGATGGTCCAACAATAATCGGCCAGCATATTAGGATTCCATTTGTCTTGATATCTCTTTTCCATAGCTGAAAAAATCATTTGAGTTAGCTCATTTGGTTTTATTTTACAATGGACAAATGGACGAAAAACGTTTATTAAAAAAATATTATTTAAATCCATTTATTGAAATTGAAATAAAAACTGTGGGCGATGGAGAGATTCCGAATAGAGAGAGAGAGAGAGAGAGAGAGAGAGAGAGAGAGAGAGAGAGAGAGAGAGAGAGAGAGTAAAACGTGACAAGGAACAAAATAGAATAAATTCTTAGGATTCTACTGACCCCAGATATGAGTCATGCTGTTAAATGTGATGAAATAATGAGAATCGAATCACATCTCAGTTGGATTTTGTTGTGAATATATTTTTGAAGAAGGCAGAGATGTCGTGGTATTTGATACTGTAAGCAAGTAGCTGGAGAGAAGCGCGCCCGGTGAATTATGGGACATGAGGACGCAGTAATGTGAGGTAAAGAGACGATGTTGAGGGTCTGGTAGTTTATTGGCCTCCTCTCATAGCGGTAGCCCAGCTTGTACCGGCCCAAACAGCGTCTCCACCACAAAATTTAGTACATGGTCTATCCTCTACAACTTCTCACTTTTTTTCCACTTCACAAAGTTTTTATTTCTTGTTTCTTTACTTCTTTACAGACTTTGTAACACTTCTTATTTCTTGTTCTTTGGGAAGCAAACATTTCTTTCCAATCTAAGTCATCTTAGCACATGTACTCTACAAAGCTCAAGTGCGTAAAATTTAAATTAGAGTCCCTTGCGATGAATAAATGTCACTGGCATTATTGAACCTGGAGGTTCATGTCTGCCCGGACTTTATGCTCTCCATACATCCCAATCTGGAGCTAATATTTCCTAATCATAATTAACTAACATAATAAAGTCCATAAACAAACAAAATTAAAATTTTATAAAACAATGGCTGTCCCTGTCCTTTTGTGTGGGAGTGAATCTTGGATTACCACTACCAAACAAGAAAGTAAAAATCCAAGCAGCCGAGATGAAATTTTTAAGAAGAGTAAAAGGCTGCACTAGAATGGACCAGATAAGAAACGAGGATATCCGTGAAGAACTGCAGATCTACTCCATAAAAGAAAAGAACAACAAGATACAGTGGAAAGAACATGTAGAAAGAATGGAAGAAAGTAGATTACTAAATAAAATCTTCCATTATTTTCCAAGAGGAAGAAGAGATGTCGGACGTCCTCGGAAGAGATGGTCTTAGATCTATTAGTGAAGACGGAACAGGCAACTCTTGCCTAAACCAGGAAGTGAAGAAGAAGAATAAGAAGATAATTAACTTACTCACTGGCACTATCGAACCCGTAGGTTCATGGCCGCGCGGACATAAGTTCTCCATATATCCCTATCTTGAGCCAATGTTTTCCAATCATTCCCTGTATAATCTACTTCCCTCAAATCATAGTTAATGTTATTCTCCCACCTCATTCTTGGTCTACCAACTGGGCGTGTTCCCTCTGGTTTTCCTACAAGAAGCTTCCATGCACGTCTTTCATTCCCCATTCGTGCCACATGTCTTGCCCATCGCAGTCTACGAGACTTAACTGTTCTCATTATATCTGGCTTCCTATAAAGACCATGTAGTTCATTGTTTTGCAGTCTTCTCCATTATCCTGTATTTCCTAACCATTCCCTATATAATTTACTTCCCTCAAACCATGGTTAATATTTTTCTCCCATATCATTCTTGGTCTATCTACTGTGCGCTTTAATCTGACTTTCGTAAATAATTTCCCACGCCCTTCTTTCATTCTCCATTCATGCCATATATATTGTCCATTGCAGTTTACGGGACTTAACAGTTATTCGTACAACCAGTTTCCAACAGACTAAAGTTGATGTAGTTTACTCCATTCACCAGTGTGTTCATTTCTCTTTGGTCCGAAATTTTTTCTGAGAACTTCATTCTCAAATACTCGTAATATTTTCCCCTCCTTTAAAGTATGAGTCCGTGTTTCGCATCCATGTAATATAACTGGGAAAATTATATTTTACATTTTTAAGTTTCATGTTTTTTAGAGAAGTTACGACAAGAGTCCCTGTAATGCATAATAGTATGCATTTCCAGAATTAAGCCAATCTTTAATTTCTTCGTGCATCTCATTCCTATTTGCAATTATTGTTCCTAGGCATTTAAATTCAGCTTCTTCTTAAAAATTTCCCTCATTTGTCATTAACTATACATTTCCAATATATATTTCTATGTGTGAAAATATATTTAGTTTTTTATGTTTACTTCCAGTGCCAATTTATTTGTGCTAGTGTTACTTAATAGTGTGTGCGTCTTGGCCCCATGTGTTTAATTGAAATAAAGTTTTTTCGGAGATAAAATAGTGGTCCATTTGGATCTGCGAGCTTAGACTTCTTCAGAGAATCCATGACATCGGATCAAACACAGGGATATGTTCCTAGGAACATGGAATGTGTAACAGAAAATTTGTTACAGTGTTAAAAGAAACTATTGTAACAGAAATAACTTGGCTTTCTCTAGGGTCGGGCTGAACTTATATATGCGCGCGAGCTATGCTATGAGCTCCTCTATGTTTCTCCAGGGTCGGGCTGAACTTTATGATTTTAACCGGCGATAGATAAGGAGCTATATAAGGCAAATAGTGATCAAACTAATTTTGGGTGACGTGATAGAAGGATTGTATTAATTTTCTTTTCCCTCGATAGTAAAATATACACTTTGCTCTTATAACTTGGCTAAGAAACGGCCAAAACCACGACTAAATTTTAATAATGCTTATCGCGGATATTTCTTTTGTACGTTCTCCTAATGGGAACACTCGCTCCACGCACTTTGACTATCGGGGAGCACTTGCCCCTCTTGCTTGAATATTGACTACAGAGGAGCACTCGCTCCACTTGCTTTTGATTTTTAACTTCGTGACATTTTATATAAACTATTTAAGAAAGTCGTGGATTTGACTTATTTTTCCGTCGCCATTACAATTTTTATACAAAATTTTCATTGGATAAATTAAATCTTTTGATGCACCTCTATAGACTACATGTGCAAGTCGACATAGGCCTACTAAATTTAGGGCGTGGCCTTTTACATGACTATCTTCCTTTCCAAGTCACTCGAGGTCAATAATCTCTCTAGCTGCCCGCTATGTTTTTGGAGACTACATATTTTTTTCCGGGATAGAATGAAAAAGTGATGAGATAAGGATGCAGTGGAATAGTAGGGAAATGGTTGAACATATACAAAATTATCAGATTAAATGGTTCCAACACGTCCAGAGAATGTCAAATTCCCGTTTACCAAAGATGATTTACCACCTCAACCCTAAAGGCAAAAGAGACCTCGGAACCGATGGAAAGATCAGTTTTTGTAGTCGCAGAACGGGCATCATCACCCAATACTGCATTCGGAAGAAGAAGAAGAAGAAGAAGATATTTTTTCCGGTTGAAGTTTCTTAAAAGCAATAAACTATTGTTTGTATCTCCCCGTAACAATATCGGTGTTCCCCTTCTAAGTTTTAACCTTGAGGATTTGCGTAAAGTCTAAGACCGTAATATAACTGTCTGTAATACCTACCGACTTCCAAAATACGTAACATAGGACCAGACAATAAACTTAACAGTTATTCACATTCCTTCAGACACCCTCAAATAACTTAAAACGCCGCTGTCGGCAATGACTTGTTTACTAGAAAATATTACTATATTTTTACAATCAAAAGAGCCCTCCAATCATACTTGTACAAATGTTTGGGCATACGATTTAACAAAATAAATATATATATATTCCTTAAAGTAGGAAAATCGTACCATAAATTCGTTTTGTTCAAGAATTAACTTACGCAGTTTCTACGTGACGGATTTTTCAAATGTAAAATATGCCTAAAAGCGTGATAAAAATAATATGCTTATTTTATTTAGAACCTTGAGGTATTTAATGTCGTGGTTGTAGATAAACATAAATAACGTCATGAAGAAACACGTGTGTCCTTCTCTACTTCCGCAACAGAAATACGTGGGATGTCCAAGGAACCGGTCGTGTACAGTGAGTTCGGAACCGCGGGGTTCCTTAATAAATCTCCTGAAAGTTTATGAGGTCTTCTTGCGTTGCTACCACACAAACCCATGTCCAGATATGTATAACAGATCTGTGTTGCTATACATTGTCTTGTAAGTTTATCTGTCTGCTTTAATTTATTCTGAATTAAGATTCTCTCTTGCAGGAGAAGGGTCAAATTATAAGCAAGAAGGGTAAATCAGTAATATTGAAAGATTTTGGAATGTAAATTTCAGTACAGAAGTCAAAAGTAATGACATTCTTAGGAGAAAATCAAGTCATAAGTAAGATCATCATCATCATCATCATCATCCAGGGATTAAGCCTGTTGGCTCGTTCCGGTTTCATTAAAGCTAGAATTGTTAAAATTGTTCAGACCATCTTCTGTGTGGGCGTCCAACATTTCTCCTTCCGCACGGTTTATAATTTAGCAATAATTTTGAAAATATTTCTTCTGGCAATCTATCAATATGTTCTTTCCAGTCGTTCCTGTATTTAATTATTTAGTCTGTAAGTTTGAAAATATTTAGTTCCTTTCTTATATCTTCATTCCTTATCCAGCAGAGAATATCCTGCTATATTTCTTAAAAGTCGCATCTCAGCTGCTTCAAATTTTTGTTCTTGTCCTTTAGTGATCGTCCAACATTCTGATCCATACATCAGTACAGAAATAGCCATTACTTTATAAAATTTCATGTTTGTTTCTTTTCTTGTGTGTTTTAAGGGTTCTTTTAATAGTGCCACACATTAGATTAAATTTATTTATTTTGTCATTAATACCTTCAGTTTTAACATAGGCCTATGATAAATTGAAGCCTAGATATTTAAAACTGTTCACTTGCTCTAAAATTGTATTATCAAGTACTATTTTTGCTCTTATGGTATCATGTCTTTAAATGCTAAAATTTTAGTTTTATTCTTTGAAATTTTTAAATTGTAGTTGGCACTTACTTTTTCCAAATTAAGAATAGCTCTTTGTCATAAGTAAAATAATGCACAATAACCAATGCCTAGAACAAGTAGCCTACAAACTGTCAATTATCTAGGTTGTGAAATATCTTATCGAAATGAAAAATATGTGAACAAGAAAATCACCAAATTTACACAAATCTTAGGAATAATAAATAATACATTAAAACCTAACAAGCTTCTTGTAGGAAAGCCAGAGGGAAAACGCCCAGTTGGTAGACCAAGAATGAGGTGGGAGAATAATATTAACTACGATTTGAGGGAAGTAGATTATACAGGGAATGATTGGAAAGCATTAGCTCAGGATAGGGAAGTATGGAGAGCTTATGTCCGCGCGGCCATGAACCTACGGGTTCGATAGTGCCAGTGAGTAAGTAAGTAAGTAAGTAAGTACATTAAAACCCAAATTAGTACAAAAATCCACAAAAAAGTGTATTACTTTAGTATTACCCTCCTTTCTATATGGAAGTGAGATTTGAACATTAAGAATCACAGCAACGGAAATAAAATTTCTCTGGACAGCAGGGTAGAACTACATTCTTTTAGATTGAAAAAATAATGAAGATATTTTGGAAGAAAAACTCTCAATAGATATAAATTAAACTGGTTAGACAATGTAAAAATAATGGATAATTCAAGAATCCCAAAAATGATGCAATATAGCCTAAACCGAAAGAACATCGAAGACCAGGAAGACCTCTTAAAAGACTGCTATTTGGGCTCGAAACAGGTTTAAAAAGGCCTAATTCGTGACGGATATCGATCGCAATTAATTTAATGTTATTTCCTTTATCAACATGTCACTGTTGTATTATTAGATGATAGATAGGAAATATTTAGTCTGTCATATAGGAACATCGTAAGTGAATTCCTCACAAAATCGAAATATGATATGGTTTTTCTATTTTGTTTGTCCACCGCGGTGGACTAGTGGTTATGCTCCTTGCCTCTGGTCCCGACTCTCGCGGCTTCAAACCCGACCGGGGTCGATGGATTTTTTTAGGATGGAAAAATCCAAGGAGCAAGTCCTCCGGGAGGAACTTTAAGCCGTGAGTCCCGAGTCTGAAGATTTTCAGGCTCGTAAAAGATCCTTAAGCCTGAATGAAAAGGCCTCTAAGCAAAATTTACCGAATTTTCCCGTCCTAGTACTACCTTTGTTTCCTAGATGTCAGTATGAGGCGGAACGCTGACCACGGACCTCTCAAATGACATCTATACGAAAACAAGAGTAACTAAATTAGTATGGTTGAAATTCTTCCCTGTAGGGGGAGAGCGCCTAAATCTCTGTAAAGGGAAAACATGGGCTTACAATACAATACATAAAAATTCTGACTCTAATTATAATGAACCTAGGGATCATAAACAGGTTTTCTAATTTCTAATAATGATTGAAAACAAAAGAGTTTCTCTAACTAAAGTTCTAATGAAGAAGTACACTTAAGAAAAATGTTTAATTATTTTACGAGTAGCATTCTTGTTCCAAAACACGCCTGACACGTATTTACGATAACATTGTTCTTTGTCACATAG
This sequence comes from Diploptera punctata, assembly GCA_030220185.1. NCBI lineage: Eukaryota > Metazoa > Arthropoda > Insecta > Blattodea > Blaberidae > Diploptera > Diploptera punctata. The sequence goes on from JASPKZ010003855.1 coordinate 1,796,021, forward strand.
CTATTTGGTAAGGAAAACTTTCTCTCGCTACTAGGAGTTGTTTGATGATAAACCTGTATAATCGCATAGACTATTTAACTCATGCCCCAAATGGGAGTCAATGACCAATCACGTTTCAATGATTTCTGTTTTACAACCAATCAGAATCGTGTTTCACCAAATATTTATCAGTGTTATGATTACCATATTAAAGAAAGCTCCTCCTTACAATATTGCGTTCCTTTGGCAATAAATAGTATGATCTGGTTGCAGTGATAAACAAATGAAGCAGTAGAAGCGTACCTATCGTTTCTCATTTGTTTTCAAACATCGCCGTTTACATTAAATATATAAATATTTTAAAATAACTATAGTTAAAAAATGATTTGTGAGTAAACAGCTTAATTTTATTCGTTAAATAGTCCTAACAAATGCCACTCTTGATTTCCAAATTCTCTAGATAAATTCACTCCTCACTTCGTGAGTCGTGAATTTATCGATAATTTGGAAATCACTCGTGGCATTACTTATGATAAATACAGAATAATTTCAAATGTACAGCAAATAATATAATGCTTAATGGTTTAATATAATAATCTATCAAATAAAATAAGCGATTCACCATGAAACGAATTAAAAGATAGAATTTTAACGGAAAAATAACATTGCATCAAAGTGCAATAGATGAGAACTTCTCAAACCGTTTGAAATGGTTAGGAGGGGTACATGCGGCCCGCAGACCGCCATTTGGACAGCCTTGACCTAGAGTTTCGTAAAGGGAATTTCCGAATACTCTATGTGCCAAGTTCCCACTATATCCATCAGAGGGGTGTAAAAAGAATCTTGATTTACTCTGTAAAAATAAGTTTGGAACACCCTATATGTACTAAGTCCCAACTATATCCCTCAAATTGTTGAAAAAGAATCCTGATTCACTCTGTACATCAATAAAAGAAATTCCGAACACACTGTTTATGTCAAGTTCCCACCACAATCTTCAGAGGAGTGTAAAAATAATCCTGATTCACTCTGTATATTAATAAAAGAAAACTGAGGCGATGGGAAGTAAATCAAAGGAGGAATGCACTGTGGAATTAAGTTATTAAATGTATGGGCTGGCAACTGACCGCTGTGGTTACTTAATAGCGGCCCTTGTAACGCTTCACTGGGAGGTGTGGTTGGTTCATAAACTGCGGTTCCCGGGCCGTTATGGTCCACTGATATTCTTTCCAATCATTACTGTTATCTCATGACCGTTTCCGAAATCAAACAAGTCTTCATTTTTCCTCGTTCAATTTATTTCACCAACCACTGTGCAGAAAAACATTTGAACATTAAATCATCAATATTGTCAATGATTTTTAATGACAGGTGAATCATTGCCAATGGTAAATGTTCCCACTCATGTGAATAGCTTGACATTTAAATAAATAATAGTTTTAAAAAACTAAAACAACACGCTTTATTAGAAAACCGAACTAAAAAATGAAAAATAATTTTAATTTCCAACACGCTTGGGATAAAATTAAAGTGGTCAACAAAAAAAATCATCTCCAACACATATATAGAATAAAACTAGAGTTATCAACAAAAAGAAAATAATTTTACCATCAAAAGCGTGGGGTGCTTTTTATAATTTTTACATTACTTCTTAGAAACTTTACTTTTACCAATATATGTTTATTATCAAATATATTAATTGATATAGAGCACCCCACGCTTTTGATAGTAAAATTATTTTCTTTTTGTTGATAACTCTAGTTTCATTCTATATGTGTTGGAGATGATTTTTTGTTGACCACTTTAATTTTATCCCAAGCGTGTTGGAAATTAAAATTATTTTTCATTTTTTAGTTCGGTTTTCTATTAAAGCGTGTTGTTTTAATTTTTTAAAACTATTATTTTTTTTTTTTGTTTTAATATTTTACAGAATAAGATAAATATATTTAAATTCGATACTATAGCAGTATGAGCTAAAAGTAACACTCTTCTAAAAAAATCCTCCCAGCCGGATTTGAATCAGCGACCTATTGATTACTGATATTATATACCACTAGAGTTCACCGCTCTACCAACTGAGCTCTTACAACGATTGACTAAAAAGTCGACAAGTCCGCAACCTATTATACCAGTTTTCATTTTTTTTATTTTCTGATGATCCTGGCCAGGATTTTAGAAACTAAATATGAAATTATTGTATTGTCACGGGTCCTTTACAAGTATACAAAGTTTCAAGTCGATCCAATGTTTCTAAGTGCGTGAAAATCGTGTTCAAAGATTCCGTTACATAGATACAAAGACACTTTGTTTATTTTCTGACGATTCTGGCCAGGATTTTAGAAAAAAATATGACATTATTGTATTGTCACGGGTCCTTTACAAGTATACAAAGTTTCAAGTCGATCCAATGATTTTAAGTGGGTGAAAATCGCGTTGAAAGATTCCGTCACATAGATAGATAGATACAAGTCAAGCTAATATAAAGCGTGTAAAAAGGAAGTCACGCAGGATCTGTGTGAACTAAGCGATATTTTTGCCAACTGAAGGTGCAACGTTAAGATAATTATACCCACGTGAAGTAGACACGTAAACATCATTTAAAAATGCGAAGACATTATTGGCAGAGAACTGTTTTCAGTTTTTCGTGATTGGAGCGGCGTCTTAGAAGTCTCTAACAACAACTCCCCGGCTCTACCTGGCTGTAACAATGTATTTTTTTAAACCAGAGGGAAACAGTTGCCTTTAATTCCGCTTGTAAACTAAATAACTGAACCGACTATAGACCTACCTAGGGAATGCTAACAGTCAACACACACGTTCATTTAAAAACGCTAATAAACTGGAGCTGGAAATAAATAGAAATAGAAATAAAACTAAATGGGAACTGGAGAGTAACTTAAACATTCTGCTGAGTATGGGACTTGTCCCGAAATACCTTCTTCTTCCGAATGCAGTATTGGGTGATGATGCCCGTTCTGCGTCTACAAAAACTGATCTTTCCATCGGTTGAAGGGTCTTCCGAGGTCTCTTTTGCCTTTAGGGTTGAGGTGGTAAATCATCTTTGGTAAACGGGAATTTGACATTCTCTGGACGTGTTGGAACCATTTAATACCTATAATGATTTAATATTTTAAACAGTTGAGGAGATTGCATAAAAAGTACGTACTGTACATTTATAATTTTATATTATAGAAGACCTACAGCCTCCTGGAGTCAGGGAATATGTTTATACACGAAGGAGAAACATCTACAACCAGGAGATTTGATGGACCGAAAAAATTAGCTATTAGGAATCGGACGTTGTCAAAGACATTATTCAACCGATGGTCTATTTCTTATATATTCCAACCCGTTAAACTGAAAATATATAAAACTATTATTCTACTAGTTACATTATATGGATGCGAAACATGGACTCTTACTTTAAGGGCGAAAATGAGATTACGAGTATTTGAGAATAAAGTTCTTAGGAAAATTTCTGGACCAAAGAGAAATGAACAGATAGGTGAATGGAGAAGACTACATAACAGTGAACTACGTGGTCTTTATAGAAAGCCACATATAATGAGAACAGTTAAGTCTCGTAGACTGCGATGGGCAGGACGTGTGGCACGAATGGGAAATGAAAGACGTAGGCCTACGTGGAAGCTTCTTGTAAGAAAACCAGAGGGAAAACGCCCAGTTGATAGACCAATAATGACGTGGGAGAATAACATTAACTATGATTTGAGGGAAGTAGATTGTATAGGGAATGATTGGAAAACATTGACTCAGGATAGGGATGTGCGGAGTGCTTATGTCCGCGCTAGCGTGAACCTATGGATTCGATTATACCAGTTAGTAAAACTATATAGGCTAGAAGCTGGAGAATAACATAGTAGCCTACAACCTTCTGCTGAGGATGTGACTGGTCCCGAAAGGCCTACAATGTTTTAATAATTTTAACAGTTGAGACTGCATAAATGTAAGTTACACATAATTTTATAATTTTATATTATAATTTCTTATATACTCTAACAACTGGAAGGCATTTTTCCATATAATATAAAGCGTGTAAAAATGAATTCCTTTGGAGAGAAATGATTGTCACCACATCTGTTGTTAAGAGGATTGAAAATCAAACTCATAAATGGTATGACCATGTACAAAGAATGGAAAATTAAATATAGCCAAAATATAGGATACCAATGGTCACCCTCTGGAAGAAATAAACGTGGCAAACGAAGATGGAAATGGAAAACCTATGTTAGAACTATAATGAATGATAGGAATTTGGAAGAAGGAGATTTCAATGAAAGAAATAAATGGAAACTGAAGACGGCAAACCTGTGAGTGGGGGAAAGCCGAAGATGATGAAGAAATAATACTATTGTAAAAATCGTAACCGCTCCTTACGTTTTATGTGCGATGATGAACTTGAGCCACTCTCGTCCAGAATTACTTAGCGTAATTGTTGTTTCTTAACCAGGATGTGTAAACAATAATACTTTCCTTGAATCTTTGTATTGTCGCATGCCGCATGTACAATACTAACGACCTATAGATGACATTCCTATGAGCACAGAGGTCATTGTTCATGCTGCTACTATCTCAGGTTTGATGAACTCGCGTGCGCCACGTATCCTTAATAGTTATTTTCCGGGTTCCAAATATTTCTAGGTCTATGTGTAAATTTTATATTTACAATTAGTACGATATTTATAGAGCACTACCTAATTCTCGGCGTGCACTGCTACGCCCAAATAAAAGAAAATTAACGTGATTTTATGTTTAGTTGAAAAAGTAAAAGGAAAAAATACTAATAGGCCACATTTATATTTTTTAGATACCCCGTGCTGTTTACCCGGCGTTGTCCGGGAATCTACTCATCCCGATCTTCTTGGCATACATGAGTTGAAAGACGAAAATTAATGTATTTCTTATGATGAGTTGAAGAAGTAAAATGAAAAATAATTATAAATGCATATCGTAATTATTTTAAGATACTCCCTATATTGATGACATTGTAGGAGATCATCAATGTGCATTTAGAAGAAACAGGTCTACAACAGATCAGATTTTTAGTATAAGACAGATTTTAGAAAAGAAATGGGAATATAATGGTACTGTACATCAACTATACGTAGACTTCAAAAAAGCATATGATTCAATTAAGAGGGAGAAGTTATATAGTATCCTGCTGGAGTTCGGAATTCCTAAAAAGTTAGACTTATACGAATGTGTCTAAATGGCTCAAAGAGTAGGGTGCGAGTAGGCAAACAGTTTTCAGACACTTTTGTAATCCAGAATGGGTTGAAGCAAGGAGATGCACTTTCTCCTCTACTATTTAATTTTGTACTAGAGCATGCCATTAAATCTTTAGAGAATGAGGAAGGCTTACAACTGAATGGTATTAATAAGCTGTTAGTTTATGCTGATGATGTAGTACTACTGGCCGATAGCGAGGAGATACTAAAGACCAACATGCACACACTATTGAGTAACACTAAGAAATTAGGACTGGAAGTAAATATCAGTAAAACTAAACATATGGTCACAGGTAGAAATTCAGTATATAATGGAAATGGACAGCTAATGACAAATGAGGGAAATTTTGAGGAAGTGGCTGAATTCAAATACCTAGGAACAATAATCACAAATAGGTATGAGACGCACAAAGAAATTAAACATAGGCTCAATTCTGGAAATGCATGCTATTATGCATTGCAGAGACTTCTGATGTCCCAACTCCTTTCAAAAAACGTTAAGCTGAAAATATATAAAACTATTATTCTACCAGTTATATTGTATGGTGCGAAACATGGACTCTTACTTTAAGGGAGGAAAGGAGATTACGAGTATTTGAGAATAAAGTACTTAGGAAAATTTTTGGACCAAAGAGAGATGAACAGACAGGTGAATGGAGAAGACTACATAACAATGAACTACATGGTCTTTATAGGAAGCCAGATATAATAAGAACAGTTAAGTCTCGTAGACTGCGATGGGCAGGACATGTTGCGCGTATGGGGAATGAAAGACGTGCATGGAAGCTTCTTGTAGGAAAGCCAGAGGGAAAACGGCCAGTTGGTAGACCAAGAATGAGGTGGGAGAACAACATTAACTATGATTTGAGGGAAGTAGATTATACAGGGAATGATTGGCAAGCAGTAGCTCGGGATAGGGATGTATGGAGAGCTTATGTCCGCGCGGCCATGAACCTACGGGTTCGATAGTGCCAGTGAGTAAGTAAGTAAGTAAGTAAGTAATTATTTTAAGATTCCCCGTGCTGATTACTAGGTGTTGCCCGGGAATCTACTTATCTTGATCTTCAAGGCATAAATGAGCTAAAAGACAAAATTCGTTATTTGTGAGTTATCCGTAAAAGAATACCCGCCATGTGCTGCTATGCTTGCACAGGAATCTACGTAGGCCTACTTGTCTCGATCTTCTTGGCATCAATGAAATACAAAAATGGTTATTGTGAGTTATCCGTAAGAGATAAAGATATGCTGTCGCGGACTTTTTTGTAGAGATTACTTAGATATTCAATTCTGTGTACGTAAATTTTGTATATTTGTTATGGTTTAGGCAGCGTAAGCCATTTAAGCGTCCAAAGAGCTACTTTTTTCACGTTTTCCACTATAAATGGCGGTTTTTAAGGGTGTAGGAGTTGAGTATCACAACTCTCTTATAGCCTATGTTCATCCCGGGAATCCCCTGAACGTTTTGCAAAAAAACCCATCACAATCGGATCAACGGTATGGCCGCGTATAAAGTACGAACAAACAAACATTAATTTTTATATATTAGCTTTGAAATATGTAGGGAGAGTCGATAAGAAATTCCTTAAAACTTTAAAACACTGTACAAACCCTGCAGGTAGTTGAACAGAGAGACCCATGTTGAGATAAAAGTTTATAATGGTCGGCTAGAAGACAGCTTCAAGTCCTATTACACATTACAGGAGAATATTAAGACTAACTAACTCACTGGCACTATCGAACCCGTAGGTTTTTGACCATGCGGACATTAGCTCTCCACACATCCCTATCCTGAGCTAATGTTTTCATATCATCCCCAGTATAATATACTTTCCTCAAATCATGGTTAATGTTATTCTCCCACCTCATACTTGGCTACAAATTGGGCGTTTTCCATCTGATTTCCCTAAAAGAAGCTTCCATGTCCCTCTTTCATTTCCTATTCGTACCACATGTCCTGCATTTCGCATTCTACGATACGTAATTCTTCTTAATAAATCTGATTTCCTATAAAGATCAAGTAGCTCACTGTTATGTAGTCTTCGGAGAATAATAAAACTACACTACTTTCAGTACTGAAATACAGGAGCCCTTAAAATGATAATTAGGGCTATTATTTTTATGTATCAAAATTTAATATTGAAACACTGTATAACGAGAAGTAACATTTCTGTCTTTTGTTTTGGTTTCACATACAAACAGTTGAATATATATCAAAAGTTAATAAAGGCAGGATAACAGTAAGTCAATTATACTGTATTTTAATGGAACACAATAAAAACAAAAGAGGAACAACTGTCAAAAATACAATAACAAATAGCTCAGATTCAGTGCATTTGAATGCAAGAACAGTGGACAAATTACATTCGACAGAAATTAACTTCTGGCTACGATTAGGAACGATTTCGGGGAGAAAATTATAAATAATAATAATAATAATAATAGTAATAGTATCTTTATTTTACCTGGCAGAGCTAAGGCCTTAAGGCATTGTCAACCACTCAACCAGTCAAAAAAAATACAAAAATTATTCTTACATCTAAATTACAATAAACATAAATATTACATGGTATATTTAGAATAAAATTATTATTTACAATAATCCATTAGAAATTTCAGTATTTCAATATTCCGGTAGTAATGGATTTTTGGAGGCGTTCGAAAATAATTTCAAGAAGGGATAAAGTCAGAAAGAGCACAATAAGGGAAATTATGCAAGTTGAAAAAAAGTATTAGGAAAAATAGGAGAAAAACGTTTGAAATGGTATGGACACCTCATAAGAATGGAAGAAGAGAGAATACCGAAGAACATCCTTAATTGGAATAATGGAAGAAGTGGAAGAGGCAGACCTAGGGAACGGTGGATGGATGGAGTGAAGAGAAGTATGGAAGCTAGAGATTTGAGGGAAGAAGATGCTTTAGACAGGAATCTCTGGCGAAAAATCATTTTGGGTTGAAGGAGAAACACTGTATTGTGGAATACTCCTAAAAAATTGCAATATATTTTGATTTAATCTAGATTTAACGAATGACATACAAAATATACAAGATAGGAAAATGAGAAAAAACTATTAATGACGTAGAATAAATTTAGTTCTGAAGAAAAATTAATTATTAACTACAGGCAATTTTTAACAACAGAAAATAATGTTATAAGAGAAGATGAAAATACAAGGTTTCCTAGTATAAACTATCGAAACAACGTAATTAAGATGGTTTGAAATATGAAAAGGACGATGGAAGACAGATTAGGCCTTACTGAAAAAAAATGGAATCCGAGAGGAAAGAGGTAGAGTGTAAGACCAAAACTGACACGGATATGAGGAGTAGTGAGAACAATGGAAGAAAGAGGTTTGGAGGAAGAAGTGTGGGGAAAATATTGAGGAATGGAGATAGGCTACATAACCTTGAAATCGGCACAGGAAAATGTTGAAAACATTGTAAAACCCGAGATAAAATTAAATGTTAATACTAATAATTGGCCTAATAATAATTTATTTCTTATTCTTAATTTAACCTCTCCTTCTAACCTGTTGTCTAATAATTAATTATTTTTCTATTTATTTAAATGTATACTATGTCATTAATAATTTTTGTTTCTCTTTCTATTATATATCTTGTACATATTATATATTTAATTCGTTAAATCTAGAGTAAATCAAAATACATTATAAATATTAATTGTATTGTATTTATAACATGTAATCGTTTATATATATTGTAATTTAGATGTAAAACTATTTTTTATGTATTTTTTAAAGCCTGGTTGAGTGGCAGACAAGGCCTTAAAGTCTTAACTCTGCCAGGTAAAATAAAGCTATTATTATTATTATTATTATTATTATTATTATTATTATTATTATTATTATTATTATAGGCCTACATAATATATTTAATCTCTGTGAAAGAATAAAAATTATCAAAATCCTTATCTTGAGCACGTATTACGAATGAATGAACAGCGCATATCAAGAAGAATGTATAATTATAAACCAAAAGGGAGAAGAATGTTGGGAAGACCACTGAAGAGATGGAAGGACCAATTCGACCTATAATGAGATCGGAACAGGCCATTGGGCTTAATCCTTGTTGTTTATTATTATTATTATTATTATTATTATTATTATTATTATTATTATTATTATTATTATTTCTGTGTCCCATGCTGTTTGAGGCTTAGAGCGACATGACCTGTCGGGAGAAGTTGTTTAAATTTTGGATCACATATTTTTTTGACCATAGAAAGACATGTAGGGCCTCCATAAAGAGGAATCAGCTCAATATATCCTTTGTATTACAATTAACTGCCAAGTACTGTCTTTCTAAAATTAATTGAAAGGCGCCCAATGAGTTACCTGGAATTAAAAAATCTTGGAATGTAAAATAGATTGAAAAGAAGAAAAGGAAGACATAAAAAAAGTTGTATAGACGATGTGAGAAGAAGTAGAGTGAACAGGGACTTACAAATGAGGATATTCAGAACCGCTACAACTGGAGAAGCCAACAGAAAACCATTGTATTCTGGTTAAATTTGAAAATAAAGAAATAAAAAAATTGTATTTTAAAACAGATCTGAAGTATATATTTGTATCCTGTTACAATTATTAAATCTGATAGTGTTCTAATATTTTTTTATTCGATTTACTGCTATTCATTTTATGGGAGTTGTAAGATTTGTTTCTTATTACTTATTACTTAGGCCTACTTAGGCCTACTTACATACTCACTGGCACTATCGAACCCGTAGCTTCGTGGCCGTGCGGACATAAGCTCTCCAAACATCCGTATCCTGAGCTAATGCTTTCCAATCATCCCTTTGTAATCTACGTCCCTCAAATCATAGTTAATGTTATTCTCCCACCTCATTCTTGGTTACTTTGTTTCTTATTAAGAAAATATTTTAAATATGGTTCTGTTATGTAAATATTTATCATATTTACATGTTAGAGGAACACGTGTCTTCATAATAATTATTAAAATTGCATTTCAAAATAATTGAGAAATCATTATTTGATAATGCAATAGTTTTAGCCTATACTTCCTTACTAAGACAAAAAGTATCTCAAGATCTTTGAATATTCGAAAAATTAGCAATTTTTTAAATCCAGGGATTGAAACAGCTGTTCACATTTAGCAGTAAGTGTCAGCTCATCTTCTGTTAGGGCCTGTGTATAAAAATTTAGCCTGCGCTGCGTGTGTTTGTGCTCGAAAAATTGGAAAATTAGTCGGTCGATAGACTTGAAAATTTGTACATACAAGCTTTCAGGTGTATAAGGAAAATTTCTCTGCTAATTAACATGTTCTAGAATTCGACCAAGTGTAGGAGTTAACCTGAAACGAAAATTTAAAAATCGCTCTATGGATCCTAATTTATAATGTCTCACAATGAAACTCAGTATATAATATTTTAAATAAATCATGGTAGTTTTATCAAAGAATCAGCAAAATCCGACCACTAGAAGCGGGGATTTGCCTTAAATTCGAAATTCAAAATTTACTCTAGCAACCGCCATGTTTGGTTCGACGCATTATTCAAATAGGCTATATAATTTAATTAAATCTTGATATTTTATTTATTTAGGCGTAGCAGGGCTAGTTAAATATAGGCCTAAACTTTGAATCATTTATTGGCAAATAAACGTAAAAAAACTTTAATTAAAAATCCAATTAAAGGTTTCATATAACTTTCCTCTTTACTTTTTATTGTAAAAGTTTATGCAATACTCAGACTTTATTAAACGTAAAAAATAGTGAATTATCGACTAAACAACTACAAGCATAATACCGTTGATAGGCCTATAGTTTTTTTTTCTGATTTTATATAAAATAAGCTTTCGCTTTTATTTACCTTCCAATGTTCAGTGTTTACCTAGCAATTGTTTTGTTAACTTCAATATGATTCATCTTTCTGTTTATAGTTTTAACATAGTTTTTGTCTAGAATTAAGTTTATGTAAAATAAAAATTGGTCGAAAGAAAGTGTTTTCGTGGAATGTTTAATTACATTGCTGATTCTGACAAAAGTGAGTGAAAGTCTATAAAATGACTTGGGAAACATTTAATGAATCTAAAATAGCCTATAGCTTGTAAATCATGGATTGTGAATGCAACTGATGCTTCAAGAATACTATAGGAGCACCAGAGGTGAGGTATGTGTAGAAAACAGCAGGATACAAATGGTCGGACTATAAAACTAATACAGAAATAACGATGTTAGGAAAATATAAAATTACAAAACTGAGTGGTTGATACATGTCGATAGAATGGCAAACGACAGACTACAAAAAAATGCTGAAGTCATACAAATCAATTGGGAAAGGTCGACGAGAACGTCCACTTCTGGGTTAAAGCTAAAGTCTGACTGGTAAAGGCCAACAAGTGGCCTAACTCCATAGAATGGAAATGATTGTGATAGGCTTATAAATATCCATCCATAGTAATTCTGTCCGATGGCAGGTCTTTCACTGCAATCATAGTATTTTCATGCTATGCTTTGCAGCTTTACTAGGAAATTATAGGTGTGGTAGGTTCCCATTGCTTTCCACACCGGTGAAGAATGATGATGATGATGGTCGGATGATTTTCGGGGACCGTTGGGCCCTAAGCTTCCTGATATTTGTCTTACAGATGAGGAAAAAACCCCGATAAAACCACACCCAGGAGCCTGTCCCGACCGGGAATGGAACCCGGCTCAGCTACGTGACAAGGCAGCACGCTACCTCGAGACCACAGCGGTGGTATTTAAAAAATATATATATATTTAATTGCTTTGAATTGTAAATTGAAAAGAGTTCTGAAAATGTTTATTTAAATTGTTATAAAATCGTTTTAATAGGGGTGTCTCTTCAATTTTTTTTTTTAATTTGTGTTTTAAATAAGTTAGAAAAAAACTTATATTCTTCAGCATGAAAAAACTACTTAATTCCTATTTTGAAAGTTTTTCAATTAAATTTATTGTGTAACTTAGACTATTTCTTATTGCACTAAATTAAGAGTAATCATTCAAACAAATATTTATATTTTTTAATATCAGTTAACAGTTATGTAGTCTGGTTAAACCACAATCCACATCAATTGTTTATCACAATGTTGTTTTATGATATATAACTAATGACTCACTAACACTATCGAACCTCTAGGTTCATGGCACCGAGGAAATTACCTCTCCATGCATCTTTATCCTGAGCTAAATGTTTTCCAATCATCCCCTGTATAGTCTGCTTCCCCCAAACCATGGTTAATGTTATTTTCTCACCTCATTCTTTGCCTCCTATTGATCACCTTTCCTCTGGTTTTCCTAGAAAGAGTTTCTATTGCATTTTTTCGCTCCCTATTCGTGTCGCATGTCCTGCCCATCGCAGTCTATGAGACTTACCTGTTCTTATTAGGCCTATATCTGGTTTCCTATAAAGATTATGTAGCTCATTGCATGTAGTCTCCATTCACCTGTCTGTTCATCTCTTTTTGGTCCATAAATTTACCTAAGAACTTTATTCTCAAATACTCGTAATAGTTTTTTCCTTCTTTAAAGCAAGAGTCCATGTTTCGTTTACTTATAGGCCTAATGTAACTTGGAGAATAAAAGTTTTGTATATTTTCAGTGTAATGTTTTTGAGAGAAGCTGGGATGACAAGAGTCCCTGTAATGGATACTATGCTATTAAAAACAATACGGTTTTACGTAATAGGAGCAATATTTATGGCAGAGGAAACAAAGATATTGGTATTTTACATACGATTTTAAATAAAGTTTTGTTTATAATTTATTGGCGTTTTTCTTGACTATGTTTACTGATATGACTAATTAGCTTTGCAAATAAGAGAGTGGCCACTAAACATCTCTATCGTAAAGAAATTTTGAAAATTAAAAAAAAATGTTGAGAAACATCCTCTTGGCTAAGGACGGTAGTATAACTGCTGTCGGTGGTCTCTTCCGGGGGAGATATCCATTGAATACACCGGTATGTTAGAACTCCGCTCCCCGCTGAAAGTCCGCCGGTCTTTCGGCGAAGAAAAACACTTTCTGTAACAAAGAATTAGAATATTTTAAAATATACTATTATAATTAACCTATAGGCCTAATTTTATTTCAGTATTATAAGAAAAATTAATTACGAAATTTCGTTTCTTTTTTTCTTATTTCGTGCTAAAATCAAATTATTTTTTTAACAGTTCATGCAGTAAGTTATACTTAGGTTTAAAAAAACTAACATATATTCTTGCTAGAATAATACAAGCAAAATTATATTATAAACAATTTTGTATTTTAACAAATTCCCAAGTAATAAAGCGATTGATGTTATTTTCATGAAAATGTTTTGAATTTTCTTTTTACATATCTTCTTAGATTCTGCTAATAGATACCTTTATGTTGTGGCTGGTCTTTCAGTGTATTAATTTATGGTTTTTGAATTTTCATTTCTCCAATAATATTGACTTTATTCATCTATTTTTTTAGTTTAATTTCTTTAAATACTTACTTATAATAATTATTCTATAATAGCCTATCTTCTTATGTAGGGTAATTTTTTTCTATATTTACTATTTTTCAATGGTTGAGTTGAGGACAAGCACTTGAGGCCTTGAATCTGCGAGTTCAAATAAGTAGTAATAATAATAATAATAATAATAATAATAATAATACTATTATCAGAGGAAAACTTGGAGTAACAAGTTTAAATGAAGATATACAAAGATACCAACAAGAATGGAAAAATCATCTTAGGAGAATGGCAAGAAATAAACTTCCAAAATTGGCATTCCAATATACCCCAACTGGACATAGGGACCAAGGAAGACCAAAACATCGGTGGAAAGATCAAGACCATCTTCGCTAGGTTTACCGTACAGGCCACATGGCCTAAAACGAATTTGTTCATGATGATGATGATGATGATGATGATGATGATGATAATAATAATAAAAATAAAATATGTTCGAATGTATCTAAATGGCACAAAGATTAGGGTGCGTGTAGGCAAGCTCATTTCACATACTTCTAAATTCACAAACGGTTAAAACAACCGAAAGCACTATCTTCTATTCTATTCAATTTTCTACTACAGCATGACAGCGAATCATTAGAGGATAAACATGTCGTAAAACTCATTGATGTAGACTTTTTCTTTGCGCCATTTAGACACATTGAAAATACGCCTAAGTCTAAAATTATTATTGTTATGCTGTATTATTATTATTATTATTATTATTATTATTATTATTATTATTATTATTATTATTTTAATTAAGTAAATCGTTGTCACTGTGGAACCAGTAGTTTCTTGGCCGCGTAGGCATAAACTATTCATATATCTTTGAGCTAATATTTTCCAATCATCTCTGTATAGGCTAATTTATTCCCTCAAATCATGGTTAATGTTATTCTCCCAACACATTTTTAGGCGCTTTCCCTCTGGCTTTCCTACAAGAAGTTTTCATTATTATTATTATTATTATTATTATTATTATTATTATTATTATTATTTTACTATTATTATTATTACTATTATTATTACTATTATTATTACTATTATCATTATCATTATCATTATTATTATTATTATTATTATTATTATTATTATTATTATTATTATTATTATTATTATTGCAGAATGACAATTTGAAAAGTATGTAGGCCTATGTGTGTGTTTTAACGTTTTTTTTTTCGGAACGAAATTCTACATAACATTCAATGAAATAAGTAAGCTCGAGTACGTTAATCTATGAAAGATTTAATTTGGCGCCACAAACATATGTCAATAGAAAGCAAAACCCGCATATACAAAATGATAGTTCGACCAGTCATCGTATATGGAGCAGAAACTAGGGCTGATACAACAAAAAACTAAACAAATAATAAGCACATGTGAAATGAAAATCTTAAGAACTATTCAGGGGAAAACATTATTTGATAAAATACACAACACAGAAATTAGGGACAAATGTCATTATTCAAGACATAACCAAATTTATTAGGCCTATAGATAGACGAAAATATTGGAAGGGTCATATAGAAAGAATGGAAGAAAACCGGCTTGCAAAAAGAGCTAAAGAAGATAGATCAATGGACGGGAGAAGAACAAGAGGAAGACCAGCCAAGAGATGGATAGACAGTGAATGCATATCCAATACGTCTTCCACCGAGGAGTGATTTTGGAAATAAACAGGATGAAAATCCTACAAATTGTGTTTAAGAAGAAGAAGAAGAGTACGTTAATCATTAGAAGTTGGTCTATCAGTTCGCCTGAAACGAAAATGTAAAAATCCTTTTTTTTTTTTTCTGCTTCAATTTTCGACTTTACGCAACGAAATTAAGAATATTCTATTGGATTTAAACGGAAAGTTAATTCTCCGAAAAATCAACGAAGTCCAACCATTGGAAGTAAGGGTTCAACCGAAAACCCTTATTATAAAATCGCTCTTTCATTGCTAACAGATAAATTTAAAATTAATATGTCACCAATTTAAGGATAACAAAAGAAATACATATTCCGTAAACTAAAAAATTCGTCTTGCTGAAAAATTCTGTTAGTTTACGCAATTCCTGCACGATATGCTTTTTTTAACACATTAAAAAATCTTGGAAAATGCACGCAGTAAGCAGCCATACTAATTATGTTTTATAAGTTAACCAATCATATTAAAATAACTAACTCACTCACTGGCGCCAAGTCTCGATGCACCCGCATTGCATAATGCAAAGCTTCCTGATTCCTGACTACCTTCTCCTGACCATCTAACTTCCTGCAAAGCGACTAAATCCAAGAGTGATTTATCTAATTCCCACGTTAATGTTTCTGGTGCCCCACTACTATATACTGTTCCAACATTCCATTTTCCTAGGGACATGTACCTCAGCCTTTGGCATTGATTCCCTGAAGTAGTCCCCGCCCGGAGAACTCAATGGGGGACTATTTTACTTGCGGAAAATATTACTCAGAGGAACCCATATACACGTTTCTTAACAGTTATCATTTTTACAGTGAAAGATCGTTATTCTTTCGATCAAAATCAAATTGAATTAGGAAAGTGAAATTAAATTGAATCAACTTACAAGCAAACTTCCATCCATTGCATGTCGAAACCTACCTTAAAATGTCTCCCAAAGAATAGTTATGATATACCAAGGGCGTGTCCAAAAACGATCTAAACTAATATATCTTATACAATACATTACCAATGTAAGGTCGAATTTATAAACGCATTGGACCGTAAAAGGCGTTCTCTGCTGAGAAAGTTTTATCCTAATACATTTTGCTTACTCAGAAATCTATTCATGCCATAATAATTGTAAGCTACCTGACGAGGTAACTTAAGATCATAGCTTAAGATAGAAACTTATCGTGAGAATCCCGAAGGGAACCGATGGTAACCGATGGTAACCGATGTAGTTTGAAACCTTGCCGCTTTATCCAAGATGTCGGACCTTGAAGACTTCGATCATGTTTTCGGTATACGCGGAGAAGAGGAATTTGATAGAGTCTATCAAAGAATTCAACTGGAAGAACAGGAGAATCGGCGTAATATTGCGCGACGCAGACGTCGTTGTATACGGTATTATTAGCGGGACGCAAGCGTAAATGCGTTCCTCTATAGCAGACGAAAATAACGGAAGTGGTTTTATCGCTGAGAATTCTGGGTAATTCGTTGCCAATATTACGAAAACGTCAACTTTCACGCATGACCGGTAAGTCGGCCGTTAATTCGATCTCAGCAATTGCTCACGGTGAGTCAGCTCACCAGTGATTGGAAGTAATTTGAGTAGAGACTAATGTATTTGCATGCGGCCCTAAGTGTTAATTAAATGATTTGGTATACATTGCTACAAAACAAACACTGTGGTTTGCTTGAGTACGTTTTTAATTTTCGGTTCCAAGTAGGCCTATCCCCAATTCTAATGGTCGGTTTTTACTAATTTTTGGAAAATATATTCCTAGTTTATTTTAATAGCATAGGTTATATCTAGTTTCGTTATCCATCCATCCATTGTAATTCTGCCCGAGGGCAGGTCTTTCACTGCAATCATAACATTTTACTGCTGTGCTTTGCAGCTTTAGTAGCGAATTATAGGTGTGGTAGCTTCGCGTTGCTTTCCACACCGGTGAATGATGATGATGACCGGATTATTTTCGGGGACCTTGGATCCCAAGCTTCCTGACATTTGTCTTACAGGTGAGGAAAACCCCGAAAAAACCTCACCCAAGAGCCTGTCCCGACCGAGAATCGAACCCGAGTCCGCTGCGTGACAAGACAGCACGCTACCTCGAGACCACAGCGGTGGACAGCTTCGTTATAAAACATCGAAAATCGTGACCGGTAGAGCGATTTTAAATAGCCTATTCGTTTTAGACTAAGTCATGTACCTAATGGTTTGATTTTCTGGTTAACTAATTTGATCTAACTTTTTTAATTAATTGCTATACGCCAAGTTTTGTTCTGATAATAAAAAAATTTGTAGCCGCTTCACACACACACACACACACACACACACACACACACACACACACACACACACACACACACACACATATATATATATATATATATGTATATATAAATTAGTTTATATATATTTTAGTCATGCTTATTTTTAAGTGATTACTAGATAGGGTCGTTGAAGATCTGTATAAAAATCAAAAATATTTTCAAGAGAAAAACCTCAAAGATTCATTCCTTCGGAATCCTCAAAAACCTCCTCTAAAATCTAGATTTCTGTACTTAATAATTTTTCATTTTGAGTTATGGAGTTATGAATTTTCGTATTTTTTATAGACTGATTCTTGGAAAAACGAACTAAAATATTATTTGAACAAATGTATCAAGTAACTAGCCCAAAAAGTATGTTGTCCCAAATTAAGGCCTACTCTCATATTAGATATTTCTTTAAATAGCCTATATATATTTTATTCAGTTTACTGAACGGGGAAATTTTCATGACACGTAGTTCTAACAACTGGACCTACTAAAGAAGTAGTATGTTTATACATAAGAAAATTTAGATTTTAGTGCCATTAAAAAGTAGTAATATTGCTTTTATACAGGCTATTTGGATGCACGCCGTAGCGTAGTTGTTTAAGGTAATTATACTCTAAAACCCGGATGATCGGGCGTTCGAATCTCGTTGTTCGGGATTTTTAAATTTCGTCTAGAAATTTCGTATCCTGTTATCCAAAAGCCTTCTCAGCACTACGTTATAAAGATATTTTGATCTACAATAGGTCCTATTATTGCATATATTAGTTCATAGGAACATATAGCCTATAGATACTGGTATATCACAAAAATATTAAGTACACATTTCTTTATATACAACCAAAATATTCTAGGCCTATATGCGATATTACTTTAGGTAGGCTATTCCACAATTAAAAACGAATATAGGCCTAATTATTATGCATGGAATTAACGAATTCAATCATTTCTGTGGAGTTCAAGGAAAATAACACCTGAAATAATCATGTCCAAAATTTGTATACAGCCTGTGTGTGTGTGTGTTAAATCAGAATTATCTCGGAACTCACATTAAAATATACGAAACAATTCTATTAAATAAAATCAAAAAAGAAAACCAATACGAAGTTTTATTTTTGGTTGACCATTTTGATTTGTAATAGGCTTAAAGCATAAGAATTTCAAGGACATTGTTATTTGAAGAAGGAAGAGAGGAATGTAATATATAGGTGGCAATGACCATGGCCTTGAATTCTTTAGATAGCATTTGTTATCGTCGTAAAGTTCATATAGGCTACATTGTTGTTAAAATTTTTGTTTGAAATAAAACATTCTTTATATCTCAAGAAATTGATGTTTATTGGGTTTTAAAGGTGAGATTTTTTAATCTAACGCTGACGTAACCAGAGTCCATCAATTACCTAAAGTAGGCCTAAAATATAGGTTCATGAAATAACTTCATAGTAGTGCCTAATATAATCTGGACTATTATAAAAATAGTTGATGCAGCGAGGAATTTGCATCGAATATATTTACGATCTACGTCAATAGTTCATGCAGCCTTTAACATTCTAGCGGCCGCAATTTCTATTTTATCGAAACCAAACTTGGCATATGTAGAGATTAATTAAAAGATTATATAGAGTTCGTTAACCAGCAAAATCGGGACATTATATACGAGTTCACCTGAAACGAAAATTTAAAAATCACTCTTGCGGTCGCAATATTCGATGTTTTACAACGAAACACGATATAACTTATGTGATATCGAAATAAATTGAATAATGTATTCTACAAAAGCAAATGAAATCCGTCTCAACAGTGTTAAAAAAGAGCCTTAAGAGGCCTAATACGTGCAGCTGATTATGAATAATAATAATAAAAATAATAATAATGATAATAATAATGATAATAATAATGATAATGATGATGATAATAATGATGATGGTGGTGGTGATGGTGATGGTGAGGGTTTGATGGTGATGGTGATGATGATGATGATGATGATGATGATAAACACACTCCACGGTGCGACAGGCCTAGAAGACCCTTAGCCTACCAGCCAGCTGATGGCATCACATACACGTGTTAATCTCAGAGGTAGACGAAAATTCAGCCAGTGTAGGAGTGATATGTGGTGAGCATGTGGCTCTCCCAGCGATTATAGCTGGTATCCTTAACTTGGAGCCGCTACTTATTGTAGCTACCCAAATTCCTCACCGGTCCCATACTGGCCGAAATCCCATTAGAAAATTTCTAAGTGTTATCTAATCTTTTACATTCGCGTATCTGTTCATCTAAATAGAATGTGGGGTAATAGAATCCCAAGAATGATGCTGGATTGGAATTCTGAAGGCAAGAGGAGGAGGGGGAAACAGAGAACAGTGGATGAAGTGTGAAGAAACATGTTCATCAGAGACCTCAAAGAAGAAGATGCTGAGGATAGAAATCTGTGACGGAGCAAAATGTATTTGGGGCTGAAGGATAACTACTCTAGGCCTAACGTAGAGAAAATTCTTAATAAAGAAATAACAGTAATAATAAAGGGTCAACACGCACACACTATTGAGTAACACTATGAAATTGAGACTGGAAGTAAATATGAATAAAACTAAATATAACAGTTCTAATGGCCACACATAGAAATACATTATATAATGGAAATGGACAGATGAGGTGAATTTTGACGAGGTGGCTGAATTCAAATACCTAGGAACAATAATCTCAAATGGGAATGAGATGCACAAAGAAATTAAACATAGGCTCAATTCTGGAAATGCATGCTATTATACATTGCAGAGACTTTTGATGTCCCAACTCCTTTCAAAAAACGTTAAACTGAAAATATATAAAACTATTATTCTACCAGTTAGGCTATATTATATGGGTGCGAAACATGGACTCTTACTTTAAGGGAGGAAAGGAGATTACAGGTATTTGAGAATAAAGTACTTAGGAAAATTTTTGGGCCAAAGAAAGATGAACAGACAGGTGAATGGAGAAGACTACATAACAATGAACTACATGGTCTTTATAGGAAGCCAGATATAATAAGAACAGTTAAGTCTCGTAGACTGCGATGGGCAGGACATGTAGCACTAATGGAGAATGAAAGACTTGCATGGAAGCTTCTAGTAGGAAAACCAGACGGAAAACATCCAGTTGGTAGACCAAGAATGAGGTGGGAGAATAACATTAATCATGGTTTGAGGGAAGTAGATTATACAGGGAACGATTTGAAAACACTAGCTCGGGATAGGGATATATGGATAGCTTATGTCACACAATCATGAACCCATGGGTTCGAAAGTTCCAGTTAGTTAGTTAATAATAATGTGATAGTTTTTCGTTATTTGATTTGTTTAATGGAGCTGACATATGTATGAGTTATGGAAGCTGTGAGGCGCGGAATACCTTCACATATTGACATTCTTGTTGACACACAATTATTTCCAGAGTCATGAACCTCAGAAGCCAAATCGGCCAGAATAAATCAGCCAGATCCACCCCGACGAGAAAAAATGGGGTTGCGAAAATACGTTTCACGCAGTCGGGTTGATGAATACTGCCACCGCCCATCCAGGCCTGCAAGAAGCACCCCCATCAATCCTTGGTGAAAGATTTTTTTGTTATTGTGTATGTACGGTAAGGAACATTATTTCAGATCTAATTCTCTATGTCCTACATCCATTTATTTTTGTCGAGCGAGTTGTAGAAAAATTTTATATATATACGCCTGGTTGTTAATTCTATGCGATTTTTTAAAATTTTTGATATCAATGTTTTTTTCCTCTCTTTCTCTCTTTTCCTCTAGCTGGTTGGGATGTATTATGAAAATAAATTGGCATCATGCATCTCCTTTTTATGTGTACATGAGACTCTAAAATCATATTAATGCGAGTACAGTCTCTGCTAAAACCAGTACATTCATTTTTATTGTATGAATTCACCAGCAACTTGCCTTCACAAGTTATTTGAAAATATGATTTTCACATAGATCAAATCCCTTGAACATTCTTAACAAGAAATACATTTTAAAAATTCAATAAGAATATGGAACATACATAGCTGAAGTTTTTTATGTGTAAACGAGACTATAAAATCATATTAATATAATAAAATATTAAATGAGTATCTTTAAACTGAAAATATATAAAACTGTTATTCTACCAGTTATATTATATGGATGCGAAACATGGACTTTTACTTTAAGGGAGGAAAGGAGATTACGAGTATATGAGAATAAAGTTCTTACGAACAATTTTGGACCAAAGAGAGGTGAACGGAGAAGAGTACATAACAATGAACAACATGGTCTTTATAGGAAGCCAGATATAATAAGAACAATTAAGTCTCGTAGACTGCGATGGGCAGGACGTGTGGCACGAATGGGGAATGAAAGCTATGCATGGAGGCTTCTTGTAGAAAAGCCAGAGGGAAAACTCCCAGTTGGTAGACCAAGAATGAGGTGGGAGAATAACATTAACTATGATTTGAGGGAAGTAGATTATACAGGGAATGATTGAAAAACATTAGCTGAGGATAGGGGGCACGCCGTAGCGTAGTGGTTAAGGCACTGCGCTACAAGTCGGAAGGTCGAGGGTTCAAGTCCGGGTGGGGTCAGGATTTTAAACTGACCAAAACCTTCTGGCGGCACTATGGCCCTGGAGTTGACTCAGTCTCTAACGGAAATGAGTACCAGAAGCTTGTTCTGGTGGTAAAGGCGGCCATCACGCAGGGCTGACAACCCAGCTGACATAAAGTGTCGATTGTCTAGAAAAAGTGGGAACCTTAACCTCCTACTACCCCAAGGACCTCCCGTGGCCTGTAGTGGGATAACTTTACTTTACTAGCTCAGGATATGGAAGTATGGAAAGCTTATGTTCGCGCGGCCATGAACCTACGGGTTCGATAGTGCCAGTGAGTAAGTGTGTAAGTAAGAAAGATTGCTATGGACAGGACAAGGGGCTTGGAAACTAGTCTACTTGTAGGAAAACCATAAGGAAAGCTCCCAATAGGTAGGACAAGATTAAGATGGGAAAATAATATTATCCATTATTTGATGGAAGTAAATATTATAGGCTAAGTGGGATGAATGCAAAACTTTGGCTCAGAATAGAGTTGTGTGAAGAAATTGTGTCCGCGTGGCCATGAACCTAAGGGTCTCTACAGTGAGGTAGTTAATTATGATATTGCTCTATAACGTTAATTGACGAGTTTCAAAATGGAACTTGAGGCATGAGGTACGTTTGATATAATTATTGGGAATTAATTTAAATGCATTTTCAGCAATTGATTAGTGGAGTGAAAACAAACTGTCCGCATTAATAGCCAGTTGAATTTCGTAATTAAGTAATCTAATTATTCTCTTCATTTAGCAGCTAGTCTCGCTACATCTAGATAAAAATGCATTCACCTAATGAATAATGCATTTTAAAATTCAGATTATGCTGTAAATTTTCATGTCAGCTACAATTTAATGTGAATATTTTGATGTTTTTGTACCGCGTACAATTCATTTGTCATATGCAAAGTAGTTTGATGAGGCGGACATACTTGCGAAATTTCAAATATTAATTTGTGTTCCTTACTAATGCATCATATCGTCATCAAAGTTAAATTATAGCTTCGAGATATTTTACCATCTCTGCTCCTTTACTCTTCTAAACTATGTGTATCAATTTAGAGAAATAATAAACCTATATTACGATGCGATGTTGGGAAGTGATTTTTACAGAAGGGAGAAAATTGTTTAAAAACCGAGCTATAGCGGGGTTTTTAATTTCCGAGATTCGGTAAAACACTTCGCAAACGTGCGTTGTACATTATGTTTTGCGCGATGGTGTTTTCAAAATAATAAAAAATAGTAAAATAATATCTTTGTTGGAAATATTTGCGTTCATTATAAACAACTGACTAACATTAACAGTCTGGGCAATGTTTATTAGTTGAAACTACAGCAGGCCGTGGAACCAATCAGTGATAAAATGGCGGCAAGTACGTATTTATTGTTTTATATTGTTTCAAATAAAGTTCAGTTCATTTAAAATGCAGTGATTTGTTTCGTATAATGTATATTAACACTATTTTTTGGATATATTTTTATATATACATTGTAGGCTATGTAGTATACGTAGAGGGCAGTGGTTTTACTTCCAATACGTGGATTGTAATATGTAATATTACAATATAGTTATTTAGGTTACAGTATAGTTATTTAGGTTGGTAACCCCGAAATGTAGGATGTTGAACTTTCAATCAGGTCGCCATTGCTGTAAGTATCACAAAACGCACTATCGCGCAAAAAATACATTCAACTTATGTCAAGTTGATCTTCTGGGTCGTGGTCCAGTTTGTTTAAACTCGACGTTTCGTCTACTACTGCGGTAGACATCTTCAGGAGAATTCCGTGCTCTCTCTGCTCTCCTCGACTGTCGACTGCATACTGGCCGGGCGTTAGAAACATTCTCCCTGGGATCGTTTCCGTATCTCAGCACTTTAAAATAAAACTTAAGTTACACAGATGACGTCGTTTTTTTCTTTCTTAGGGAGACCGTTTTCAACGCTTCTTTGGGAGAAATTTTAAGGTAGGTTTCGGAATGCAGTGATTGAAATTTCCCTTCTCGATTTAACCTCTCCCCTTTTAAGTATATTTACGTGTCTCATGTCAGCAGAGCCTTACAGCAACATGGTCCATTGGGAGTATAGAAACACAAACAGAACTTAATGGAAAATACAGGGTGAAAATTATTTAAACCGACAAGCTCTGGGAGGTTGTAGCGGACACCGAAACAAATATTTTTCCCTAATGTTATTTTTTCCTATGAGGATTATTTAAACCGGTAGAGGAAGATTTCTCTGGCGGCAAATTAATTAAACCAACAAACACTTTCACATTTTTTCTTACCAAGAGACAACAAATTAACACAACGCAATTACCTTAATTACAGTAGAGGTTAAAAAATGCCTCCATTGACATGTAAACAAAGGTTACACCGGCGGATCATGTTCTGTCTAACACGGGCAAAAACTCCACGAGTATCGTTAATTGCTCCTGCTGCTGCTACTATCCGGGCAACCAGATCCTTTTCTGATGCAACAGGAGTTGTGTAAACAAGGTTGCGCATCTCGCCCCACACAAAAAAAAGGGGTCATATCTGGGGATCGAACGGTCCATGGTACAGGACCACCACTGCCAATCAACTTTTCTGAAACCGTTGGTTCAAGAATCGACGCACACGACGACTGAAATGTGCCGGCGCCCCGTCATGTTGGAACCACATGCGTTGTCTTGTCTGGAGCGGGATGTCTTCCAGCAGTTCTGGCGAGAAAATTGTAATAGTGCCTGCCATTTAATAGCCTAGGTAGGATATATGTCCCAATTAAACAGTCCCCAACAACACCGGCCCACACATATCAGGTGTATCGCTCCATTAGTAAACAGATATAGTCCACTACTACACTGGTGGACAAAACAATTCCTACCATCAACAGCAGTTGCAGTCATGACAACTGAAGATAGTAATACGCCCTCTACCGGTTTAAATAATCCTCATAGGAAAAAATGGCTTTAGGGAAAAATGTTTGTTTTGGTGTCCCCTACAACCTCCCAGAGTTTGTCGGTTTAAATAATTTTCACTTTGTATAGACCTTAAGTTAATAAAAACATTGAATATACTTCTACTGGAGGAAGAGGTTTTGTATA
Source organism: Diploptera punctata (assembly GCA_030220185.1). Lineage (NCBI taxonomy): Eukaryota > Metazoa > Arthropoda > Insecta > Blattodea > Blaberidae > Diploptera > Diploptera punctata. The sequence goes on from JASPKZ010003855.1 coordinate 1,821,396, forward strand.
CGTAATGTACCATTTAAAACTTACAAATATCTCTGGTTTTCAGTATAGCCCTTATTTAATATTACAGATATTCTCTTCCTGTTACCACAGTAGTAATGACGATAATGATGCTTTTTGTGATGTTGATGATGACGGTGACGCAGGAAAAGAAGAAAAAAAGTCTGTACATTTCTATGGATCCACAGGGTCATTTTCACGAGCGATTTTTCACGTCCCACAAGCAGTATTTATATCCCCTCTTCCTCCTACGCCCTTCTTCAACTGGCACCATAAACAGAATACAAAAAACAACATTAATTTATTCTATTCCCTCATTTTTGGTTTCTTCTGGGACGAGATATTAAACATACAAATAGTAGGTAGACTGCTTTTTTATCTCTATTTTTTACGAATAAAAAGAAATAAAAATCCTTATTCATGCGATTCACAAAGTTGAAATAAATGCAAGAGCATTAATTTAAATTTTAATAAGTCATAGTTTTCTTTTATGGTTGTTGGTACCTCTTATGGGAAGCTATTAGTTTACGCAATTGTTTAGGTAGATGAGGTGTTTTTTTTTATATACGAATTCATATTTCATACATCGTACAATGTCGCTACTTCATCGCGGTGGAAGTGTGAAACAAAAAGTATGTTTCGTGAGCTAGGAGTTATTAACAGGCACTAAATAGGCGCACCTGGAATTCCACATCAGCATAACATATGATGGAAAGGCGTTATGAAGTGCAAATTTTCGCCGGTCACGACAAAGTAATTTGTATGACGTGGAAAGAAAAAGACTCTATCTGCTAGGTCCTTCCCCTCCGCCTGCCCTTCCAGCGTCATAATGCGATATTTTATCAAAAATTCCACTTTTATCTTTGACAATTTTTAAAATGACATTTTGTCAGGATGTTAAATTGCTTAATGCTAGCTTAGCAGATAAAAAAACTAACGGAAACTCCACTATACCAAATACCATTCTTAATGAGTGACTAAATTTTTGTACACAACATGTTATCAAAATGAAAAAAGTTGTGGACAAGAAAATCACCAAATATATACAAATATGCCTATTAGGAATAATAAATAATATATTAAAAGCTAAATTAGTGCAAAAATCCACAGGAATAAAAATATATAATACTTTAGCATTGCCCCCCTTTATACGGAAGTGAGATTAGGATATTAATACATTCGCTTCAGGTTAAAATGCTAAATACATTTTCCCAGAAACAGGATTTGAGTTACCGTAAATTATATTGTCTTTTTTGAGACATTCAAGACAAGCAAAAGATAACGGTACTTGAGATCACAATAACGGTGAAGGCCAAAACACATTCATTTACTATTCATAAATGTTAACAATAGATTACTCTGCCAAGGGATGTACAAAATATTGCAAAATATATAACAGCAGAGTTAAGCGAGTGCACGTCGTCCCCTGAGGCGAATGGGTTAAGAAAAAGACAGAAGCAGAATCGAAGCTGCGGAAATGAAATTTCTCAGGACAGCTGCATACACTCTGTTAGATAAAAAAAAAGAATAAAGAAATTTTCGAACAATTAGGAGTAGAATCAATAGAAGAAAAACTCAACAGATATAGGTAAATTAAACTGGCTACACCATGTAAAAAGAATGGATAATTCAAGAATCCCAAAAATGATGATGCAATATATACCCAAAGGACATCGAAGGCCTGGAAGGCCTTTTAAAAGGCTGCTAAATGGGGCCGAAACAGGTCTACAAAGCCCTAATTCGTAACGGATGATGATGATGAACATGTTAAAATCATTTATAATATATCCAAACCCTTTTTACTTATTTTTAAAACTATTATTAAACTTGGTGGACGAAGAAAACTATATTTCAAGCTCTGTAACAAAGCATATTATTATTGGGGTCCGAAATCTAGACAGTAGAAACGGATTTTTGGAGGCGATCTACAATAATTTCAAGAGGAATAAATTGAGAGATAGCACAATAAGGAAATTAAGCAAGTTGAAAAAAAAACATAAAAATAGTAGAAAAACGCTTGAAATGGTATGGACACTTCATAAGAATGGAAGAAGACAGAATACCAAAGAAGGTCCTTGATTGGAAAGCTAATGGAAGAAGTGGAAGAGGTAGACCTAGAGAACGTTGGATATATATAATGAGGAGAAGTATGGAAGCTAAAGATTTGAGGAAAGACGATGTTTTAAACCGAAACCTCTGGCGACAAATCACTTTGGGTTGAAGGAGAACCACTGTTGTGTGAAATATTCCCAACAAAAAAATAAATAAATAAACTTGGTGTTTTCCTGCAATACTTTGCAGATATATTGCTTTTCATTTTTATGCTATTGCCATTTTCACTTTCTTGTTAATTTGTAATAAGCATAGTAAATCCTAGTACCAATCAGGCTGCTGAAGATGGAATAAGTAGTTCTGAAAGGTTTACACTTATTTAATGAATTTTAATGTTGAGGATGACCGACATCTCAAGAACTAATTTTATTATTTTTAACTTATTACAAAACAACCTCAACGGTTGTTCAGTAAGAATTTTAAGAGTATTGACTAGTAAATACCAATAAAATAAATATACGATAACACAAAAAAAGTATTATAGAATGGAAGAAAGTAGATTACCAATTAAAATCTTCCATTATTTTCCAAGAGGAAGAAGAGATGTCGGACGTCCTCGGAAGAGATGGTCTTAGATCTATTAGTGAAGACGGAACAGGCAACTCTTGCCTAAACCAGAAAGTGAAGAAGAAGAAGAAGAAGAGATAGTTAGAGACGAATGAGGGAAATTTTGAAGAAGTGGATGAATTCAAATAGGCCTAAACTAACTAACTCTGGCATTATCGAACCCGTAGGTTCATGGCCGCGTGGACATAAGCTCTTCATACATCCCAACCTGAGCTAAAGTTTCCAATCATTCCCTGTATAATCTACTTCTCTCAAATCATAGTTAGTTATTCTCCCAGCTCATTCTTGGTCTACCAACTGGGCGTTTTCCCTCTGGTTTTCCTACAAGAAGTCTCCATGCACGTATTTCATTCCCCATTCGTGCGACATGTCCTGCCCATCGCAGTCTACGAGACTTAACTGTTATTATTATATCTCGTTTCCTACAAACACCTTGTAGTTCACTGTTATGAAGGTTTCTCCATTCGCCTGTCTATTCATCTATCTTTGGTCCAAACATTTTGCTAAGAACTTTATTCTCAAATACTCGTAATCTCCTTTCCTCCCTTAAAGTAAGAGTCCATGTTTCGCACCCATAGGATATAATATAACTGGTAGAATAATAGTTTTATATATTTTCAGTTTAACGTTTTTTGAAAGGAGTTGGGACGTCAAGAGTCTCTGCAATGCATAATAGCATGCATTTCTAGAATTGAGCCTATCTTTAATTTCTTTATGCATCTCATTCCTATTTGTGATTATTGTTCCTAGGTATTTGAATTCAGGCATTTCATCAAAAATTCCCTAATTTGTCAGTAGCTGTCCATTTCCAATACCTAGGAAAATAATTACAGATAGAAAGGTGGTGCAGAAAAAATTAAGCATGTAGGCCTACTCAATTCTGGAAAAGCAACTATTGGGCAATAGTCATCCGAACTTCTCTTGAAAATCGTTAAACTGAACGTAATTAAATCCGTTATTCTTCCAATTAAAATACACGGATACTAATCATGGACTCTTAGGCTATTTATTATTTTATTTGGGAACAAAGTTCTTAGGAAACATTTTGGAACAAAGAGAGATGATCAAATAGGTGCATGGAGAAGACTACACAACATTGTGTTGCATGATCCTCTCGTATATGGACACTAGATGTAATAAAAACAGTTGATCACGTAAACTGCTATGAACTGAAAAAAGTAGCATGAATGGGGAGAATGGAAGTGAGGCATGGGAACTTCTTCCAGAAAACCAGAGGGAAAGTGCCCATTAGGCAGGCCAAGAATGAGGTGAGAAATTAGGTTTGACCATGATTTGAGGGAAGTGAATTATAAGGGGATGGTTAGAAAAAAGTAGCTCAGGATAGGGATCGATGGAGAGATTATGTCAAACTCTAGGTTCGATAATATTAGATATAATAAGAAGAATTAAGTGTCGTAGTCTGCGATGGGCAGGGCATGTGACACGAATAGGGGGAAGGATGAGGTGCATGGAGGCTTCTTTTAGAAAAACTAGAAGGAAATAGTCCAGTTGGTAGACCAAGAATTAGGTGAGAAAAATAAAATGTATCATGGTTTGAGGGAGATCAATTACACAAGTGATGATTGGAAAACATTATCTCAGGATAGGGATGTGTGGAGAGCTTATCTCCGCGCGGTCATTAATATACGAGTTCAATAGTACCAGTGAGTTAGTTAGTTAGTTAGTATTTTACTGTATTAAGAATTGTAATTATGTAGGCCTAAACTTCTTCTTCTTTTTCTTCTTCTTCTTCCTTTTCAGGATTAGATCAATGCGACCTGTTCCGGTCTCAAGTCCATCGTTTTCTTGGTCGTCCCAAAGATCTTTTTCCATGCCGTTTGTCGGTGTTGATTTTATTGGGTAATCTTGTATTGTCCAATCGGTATTTGTGGTCTTCTTGTTTATCTTCTTCTTCTTAAACGTAGGCCAAATTTGTAGGATTTTCATGCTGTTAATTTCCAAAATCACTCCTCGGAGGAAGACGTATTGGATGTGCATCCACTGTTTATCCATCTCTTGGCTGGTCTTCCTCTTGTTCTTCTCCCGTCCATTGGTCTATCTTCTTCAGTTCTTTTTGCAAGTCGGTTGTCTTCCATTCTTTCTATATGACCCTTCCAATATTTTCGTCTATCTATAATTAATTTGGTTTTGTCTTGAATATGACATTTGTCCCTAATTTCTGTGTTGTGTATTTTATCAAACAATGTTTTCCCCTGAATAGTTCTTAAGATCTTCATTTCACATGTGCCTATTATTTGTTTAGTTTTTGTTGTATCAGCCCTAGTTTCTGCTCCATATACGATAACTGGTCGAACTATCGTTTTGTACATGCGGATTTTGCTTGCTATTGACATAGGCCTATGTTTGTTGCACCAAATTAAATCTTTCATATATCCTGATATTTCTAGTTTATCAAGTATTGAAAATATCTCCAGTTAATGTCTTATTGGCTCATTACGTAATCTTAGGCCTAAACAAAATGAAAAAAATGTGTGTGTGTGTGTGGTGAAGACAAAATGTCATCATGTAATTAATGGCGCCTTGATGAGAAAAGTTTTCGCAACTAAAAAGTCTGGAACTACTGCTAGAGGGGAGAAAGAGGATGGTACAGATTGCGGGAGAACCGAAACTTTTTTTTACGAGGGTATAAGATATGCTACTCTCGCGTGCACTCTGATATGATGGAATGGCAACGAATGCTTAATTGAGGAAGTAATCTTGGTTTGTAGATGGCCTACATCTGGGGTCGGCCCTCTCTGAACTCTTGCCGCTATTGTTTGAAGACAAAGTACTGTATCCCTAATTTGATCAGATGGAGATTACAGCAAGAGTTGAAGTATGAATTGATGACGTCTTGTAGGCCCTGTGGTAAAAACATCTCCTGCTATTCCACACTAATATTGTTTTGATTCGTAATTTAGCAGTCTGTCTTGAGCGCTGCAGAAAGTCGAATAAATAAGGAACAAAGACAATTACTATTAAACTTCTAGAAAGTGTCAATGCTAAAAGTGTTAATAAACTTTTTATTTGACATGTTTTAAATAAATAAATAAATATATTATATAAGCATGTTCCTGTGTCCAATATTAAGTTTTGATTCTCTTCCTCCATTCGTCTCTATCCTTCCAGTCACCATCCTGCAGTCCCCTGTCCTTCATCAACTGCATAATTTCCTCTATCCATGTATTCTTAGGTCTCCCTCTTCTTTTCCTCCGATTTGGAATCCACTCCAAACTCCTAACTGGCAATCTATCTTCATTCATTCTCTCAACATGTCCAAACCATTGGCATCTTTTAAAAGAAATCTAAATTTATATTTGCTCTAAACTCGACTTCATTATTATCCAGTGTAAGATATATATATTATTGGTGTTTCTCGTATAATGTATAATATATTATTATTATAATTATAATTATTATTATTATCGTATCATTATTGTTATTATCGTATAAAATGTTGTTTGTACATGACATTTACATTGCTACATTCATTGTATCTTTAACTGTTTATAATTAGTATAGTGTATATATATATATATATATATATATTTGTCAAATATGTATTTGTATTTGTGCTGGTTGAGTGGAAGAGAGGGCCTTATGGCATTAACTCTGCCAGAATAAATAAAGTATTATTAGTATTATTATTATTATTATTATTATTATTATTATTATTATTATTATTATAAACCATTTTAATTGTTTATTTTCCACAAATTGTACAAGTAATAAATTTTAATTGTTTGGGTTGTAATTTTACTATAAACACAAAAACTGAAAGAGACGTAAATGTGAAACTGTCAAGATATCAAATGATATGTGGAACTATACATAAAACATTAAAGAACAAAACAAGAAGAGATACTAGATTGAAGTTTTATAAAACATTAGCAGTTCCTCCATTACTTTATGGGAGTGAAACTTGGGTAATGACCAAAATATTACAAAGTAGAATACAAAGTTTAGAAATGAACCTCCTTAGAAGAACTAAAGGCTGCACAAGAATGGATCGGTTGAGGAATGAAGAAATAAGAACAGAGTTAAATATATATCCATTAAATGATAAAATCAAAGGATATAGAGAAAAATGGTTTAGACATGTGGAAAGAATGAACGTAACAAGATTACCAAAAACAGCATTTAACTACGCCCTCCATGGTATCTTTACCTTGTCGTGGTGGAGTAGTTTGCGTGCTTAAATGATCCTGAGAGCTATGCCGGCAGTAGCATTGCTGCCGATAGGGTTACCCATGCCGGACTGGTCGAAGGTGATAAGCCAGACGAAAAAAGTACCTTGGTCGAAAGAGTGACGATCTTCCACCGTAAGAATAGAACCGTCAAGAAATGCGGACATGGGTTCACTGGGGTAAAATTTTCCGGAGGTCAAATAGTCCCCCATTCGGTTCTCCGGGCGGGGACTACTTCAGGGAACCCATGCCAAAGGCTCAAACACAGGGACATGTTCCTAGGAACATGGAATGTAAGGACTTTATACAATAGTGGGGCACTAGAGATATTAACGCGGGAACTAGATAAATCGCCCTTGGCCAAGAATGAGGTGGGAGAATAACATTAACTATGATTTGAGGGAAGTAGATTATACAGGAAATGATTGGAAAGCATTAGCTCAGGATAGGGATGTATGGAGAGCTTATGTCCGTGCGACCATGAACCTACGGGCTCGATAGTGCCAGTGAGTAAGTAAGTAAGCATTTAACTACAAGCCAAGAGTTTCAAGGAATGTAGGAAGGCCAGTGAAAAGATGGACAGAACAACTGTGAGGCGGAACAGGCATTTTGCCTAGCCCGTGAAGTGAAGAAGAAGAAGAAGAAGAATTGTATAAATGTTTTGTTAAAATTCAATTTTTCTCGGATATTACTGTTTTTGATCCTGTCTAATTTAGAGCAATGTGCAGATTTTGTTAAAAATCCATTTCTGTAGATTACAATTTTGAATTTAGTTTGGCATATATAACCCATGTTTCTGCTCCATAGGTCGTTCAACTTCTTACTATTGATTTAGAAATATGGATTTTAGTTTCTTTGAATATTTGTTTATCATAAGTAATGCCGCAAGTGTTTTCTAATTTATCTAAAGGATTAGGAAATCAAGGGTGGCGTTTGTTAGGACTAATTAACGAATAAAATTAAGCTGTTTACTAAAACGTCACTATTTAAATGTAGTTACCGATATTTTAAAATATCTGTATATTTAATGTAATCGGCGATGTTTGAAAACAAATCATAAATGTGAGGTTATGTTTATTCACTGCAACTTGATCATATTATTTATTACCAAATAGGATTGCAATTAGCGATAACCTGTTAAGATCGCAGTATTGTAAGAATGCTCCCTAGTAGACAAAAAATTGCACATCAAACTGTATATTTTAACCAACATTGTATGTTATTGATTAATCTTTTTAGTGAACAACTCAGTAAAATCATAATTTAAAAACACAATTATCAAATGTGTAGTTAGAAGGAATCTGTTCATTATTTGCTATATTCAACGTATTTGTTGGAGAGTCAGTCACTGCAAAATAATGCTCTGACCTGTTCAGAATATTAAAAAAAGGAGGAGCTTTATTTATTTTGGCAAACGGAAATTGATAAATGTGGAGGTGAAACACGACTGTCATTGGTTGTAAAACAAAATTCATTGGAACGTGATTGGTCATTGACTCCCATTTGGGGAGTGAGTTAAATAGACCAAGAAAATTCCATTCATCATTGCTATTGCAAATCAACTTTTAACAATTATTTTTGTTATTTCCAAATCATTGTTTTCATCTTAATTTATTACATTTAATTTTGTTACAAATGTTACGGTACCTTTGGAATCTTCTAATACCAAAATTTCTCCAATACCACTATTTACCAGTAGTAACATGAACTGCTGTCAATAAGTGAACCAGAGGATAACAATGGCAAAAGAAGCTTTTAACAAGAAGAGAAGCATTTTCTGCTGACCTTTGGCAAACGAATTATGCCTATGGAAGAGACTAGTGAAGTGCTTTGTGTGAAGTGTAGCATAGTATGGTGCAGAGACTTGGACATTACGTCGGAGTGAGGAAAAGCGACTGGAAGCTTTTGACATGTGGATATGGATAAGAATGGATCGTATAAAATGGACAGAGAAAATAAAAAATAAAGATGTATTAGACAGAGTGGGTGAAGGAAGACAATGCTGGAACTCATAAAGAAGAGGAAAAGAAATTGGATTGGCCACTGGCTAAGAAGGAACTGCCTGCTGACGGATGCCCTAGAAGCAATGGTCAACGGAAATAAAGAGGCAGGAAAATACATCAGGCGATAGACAATATTAAAATAAAAGATTTGTATGCGGATGTAAAAAGGAAAGCTGAGTTAAGGAAAGAGTGGAGAATGCTGAGTTTGCAGTGAAATACCTGCTCTTGGACAGAACACTATGTATGTATATCACTAGTTAGACTATATATATATATATTGAGTTTTATTGATATTAATTTTTAATCTCCACTTTTGATATTCGTCCGTTAATTTCCTGGCCATATATTCATAATTTTCAAATAATTTTGATTTTTCTTGTGTAAATAAGGTATGTATAGGTTATAAATTATTGTACTATGGTGTTGTGAAGTTAATTTACTAATGAAGAGGAGAGGGTGGGGTGGGGAGTGGGAAGAGGATGACGTAGGTTGCGGAAACTTATCTGCTCGGGCGCTCAAAATGCTTGAGTTATCACTTTTAATTTCCGTTACCCCCTCCCCCATCCAGGCGGGGTGGACGCCCTCAGCGGATGGACGGATAGGGAGACAGACGGACATTGCAGGGTTAATTAATGAGACATGCTAAGTTTCCAGTGGGGATGTTGTGGCGGTAGACACACTCTTCCAGTTTCTCACATATTGTATCATCTAACTGGAACCAGGACGTTCATGGCCCCGGGACATAAGCTTTCAATACATCCCTCTTCTGACTGATGTTCTGCAATCATACCATGTTTAATTCATTAATTCACCTCCTTGAAATCATCATCATCATCATGAACAAATTCGTTTTAGGCCATGTGGCCTGTACTGTAAACCTAGCGAAGATGGTATTGATCTTTCCACCGATGTTTTGGTCTTCCTTGGTCCCTATGCCCAGTTATGGGTGTGGTAGCTTCCCGTTGCTTTCCACACCGTGAGATGATGATGATAATGATAAGGATGATGATGATGGCCGGGTGATTTTCGGGGACCGTTGGACCTTAACCTTCCTGACATTTGTCTTACAGGTGAGGAAAAAACCCGAGAAAAACCTCACCCTGGAGCCTGCCCCGACCGGGAATCGAACCCGGGCCCGCTGCGTGACAAGGCAGCATGCTACCTCGGGACCACAGCGGTGGGCATTGGTTTATATAATGTTTTATAAATAGGCTAGTAGATAAATACAAAGAACAAATATTTTATTTGTTTTAATAGACACTTGGTAATACCTACTATAAAAATACAATTATAAACATACTCTTGAGCTATCAGTAGATGTTAAAACATTAAAATATGAAATATTTACCTAAAAGGTCCGTCTCACCTTTTTTTAGTCATTTATCTGTAGCGCTTTCGGGACAACAGTCAGATTCAACCCAGGAAGTTATTGTGTGTTTGGAATAGGGGACAGGGTTGCCATTTTAACGGTATTTTCTTGAGAGAAAATAAAACTGAAGTATGCAACACAGCAGGTACAGAGTTGTAAGTTGTAGCCGTCCAAGCCACCACCTCTTAAAGAAAAAAAAACAGTTACCACTTGTCACTGAGCTCATGCGGACCTGTACTATCCTGTGTGAACATGTCGACTCTCATATTTAGGCCTATTATAAAATTACTCTGCATGCCGGAAAAAAACTGTTTTTTTAATGTGTAGTACATAGATTTAGAAAAAATACTGCTAACCTTGCCCCTCCGATCCTCCCTAAACAAACAAATACCGTTATTATGAGTTTGGCGGAGTACTGGCTTCGCCCGTAAGGTCTGTAGTAACTTCCTGGGTTGAATTAGAATGAAGTCCCATGTTCAGCAGGATTCAAAACTGGTGTTTCACTGAAGATCTGGTAGAAGGAGTTACATGTACTGGGTGCGTTTTCATTTATCTGATGGTACGGACCCTGTTTGTGTAACCACCTCTACCATTTCTTTAGTGAAATACCAGTTTTGAATCTTACTGATGATGGGACTAGTTCCGAAAGCGCTACAGATAAATGACTAAAAAAGTTGAGGAAACGGTCCTTTTAGGTAAATATTTCACAATTTAATGTTTTAATTTTTAATAATAAGACCTCAACGGAACTTCATCATGAATCTTATTAATGTTAACTTCAGTAGACCTATTGACTTAGGCTTTCACGGCCGGACTTATTATGATGATCTTGTAGAAGATTTTCGGGCTGTTGGACGTGGTCTTGAGGCTTGTAGTTCTCCGACGTTTCGCCAGAGACTGCGTCCGGCATCCTCAAGGGTTGTCTTGAGACTGGCGACGTCGCGGATAAATGTATAAAAAGGGCAGGTAGTCGACAAAATTGCCAGTCTCAAGACAACCCTGGAGGATGCCGGACGCTGTCACTGGCGAAACGTCGGGGAACTACAAGCCTCAAGACCACGGCCAACAGCCCGGAAATCTTCTACAAGATCTTCATATCAGTAGATGTGTTCACTTTTAAAAAACGAAAAGTGGACATAGCCCACCTTAATACTCAAGTGCTTATACGTAGGACTGTATCCTATTGTATTCGTCAAATTTTTCCTGCTTTTTTAATAATGCTAAGCAGAAGTTAGCACTTACTTACTTACTCTTACTTACTCACTGGCACTATCGAACGCGTAGGTTCATGGCCGCGCGGGCATAAGCTCTCCATACATCCCTATCCTGAGCTAATGCTTTCCAATCATTCTCTGTATAGTCTACTTCCCTCAAATCATAGTTAATGTTGTTCTCCCACCTCATTCTTGGTCTACCAACTGGGCGTTTTCCTTCTGGCTTTCCTACAAGAAGTTTCCATGCACGTCTTTCATTCCCCATACGTGCAACATGTCCTGCCCATTGCAGTCTACGAGACTTAACTGTTCTTATTATATCTGGCTTCCTATAAAGACCATGTAGTTCATTGTTATGTAGTCTTCTCCATTCACCTGTCTGTTCATCTCTCTTTGGTCCAAAAATTTTCCTAAGTACTTTATTCTCAAATACTTGTAATCTCCTTTCCTCCCTTAAAGTAACAGTCCATGTTTCGCAGAAGTTAGCACTACAATCTTCAAACCTGCAATTGGACAGCGTTATGCATCAATCGGTTATGCGCCATTATATAAGTTTCGAGAAAAATATGTTTAAAGTTTAGGCCTGAGACAATATTCGCCATTTATTGTACCGCCAAACGTAACAATACTGGATATTATGTTATTTTCCTTGTTTGACATTTATGTTTCGACAGTCTAAGAGCGGGAAAATTTGGCGCTTAGCTGCAAGATGCAAAATTTAGATTACCATTTATGAAGATCTGGTTTCATAGCCATTTGTTGCAAAGCACAGAACTCTGGTAGGACTGATGGCGTTTACATTTTCTTTAGTAACAAGGCTATAGAACTATTTAAAAAATTGGGCGATTCTGTGGCTCAAGAGGTTAGACACTAGCCTCTCACCTCTGGGGTCACGAGATCCAGTCTCTGTCACTCCATGTGGGTTTCGTGGTGGACGAAACGGAGCTTGGGCAGGTTTTTCTCGGGGTTATCTCCCGTTTTCCCCTGCCACAATTTCATTCCACCATTTCTCCACACTCATCTCGTCCATTTTGTTTCATTTCATTCATCTGCCCCTGTGATGGTGCGTCAGGCCGGCACACTTGTCATTCACAGATTTCTATATAAGGGGCTTCATCTCATCTCATCGCTCGACCCGACCTTGAGTTGGACACGAGTTGGGGATATTTTATATATATATTTTTTTCAATTTGGCGCTAAAGTGTGCGTATAAAACATACATAGGCCTACTTGATGAGCCAGTGCAACAGATGACATCAAAATCACTTTTTACACGCTTTATATTAGCTTGACCTGTATCTATCTATCTATCTATCTATCTATCTATCTATGTAACGGAATCTTTCAACGCGATTTTCACCCACTTAAAATCATTGGATCGACTTGAAACTTTGTATACTTGTAAAGGACCCGTGACAATACAATAATTTCATATTTTGTTTCTAAAATCCTGGCCGAATCATCAAAAAATCAAAGAAAGTGTCTTTGTATCTATGTAACGGAATCTTTGAACACGATTTTCACCCACTTAGAAACATTGGATCGACTTGAAACTTTGTGTACTTGTAAACGACCCATGACAATACAATAATTTCATATTTGGTCCTAAAATTCTTGCCAGAATCATCAGAAAATAAAAAGAAGTGTCTTTTTATCTAAGTAACGGAATCTTTCAACGCGATTTTCACCCACTTAAGATCATTGGATCGACTTGAAACTTTGTATAATTGTAAAGGACCAATGACAATACAATAATTTCATAAATGTTTCTAAAATCCTGGCCAGAATCAGCAGAAAATCAAAATAATAAAACCGGTATAATAGGTTGCGGACTTACCAACTTCTTACTCAATCATTGTAAGAGCTCAGTTGGTAGAGCGGTGGACTGTAGTGGTATATAATTTCAGTAATCCATATGTCGCTGGTTCAAATCCGGCCAGGAAGACTTTTTTTATTAGAGTATTACTTTTAGCTCATGCTACAATAGTATCGAATTTAAAGATATTTACATTTTTATCTTATTCTGTAAAATATTAAAACTAAAAAATAAATAATAAATAATAGTTTTAAAAAACTAAAACAACACGCTTTATTAGAAAACCGAACTAAAAAATGAAAAATAATTTTAATTTCCAACACGCTTGGGATAAAATTAATGTGGTCAACGAAAAAATAATCTCTAACACATCTAGAATAAAACTAGAGTTACCTACAAAAATATAATTTTACCATCAAAAGCGTGGGGTGCTCTGTATCAATTAATATATTTGATAATAAACATATATTGGTAAAAGTAAAGTCTCTAAGAAGAAAATGTAAAAACCATAAAAGCACCCCACGCTTTTGATGGTAAAATTATTTTTTTTGTAGATAGGCCTAACTCTAGTTTTATTCTACATGTGTTGGAGATTATTTTTTTTTGTTGACCACTTCAATTTTATCCCAGTCGTGTTGGAAATTAAAATTATTTTTCATTTTTTAGTTCTGTTTTCTAATAAAGCGTGTTGTTTTAGTTTTTTAAAACTATTATTTATTCAAATGGCGCTTAGCTGGTAATGAATATCTTCCAGTTAAACAAAAATGCACATAAATATAGACACTAATTAAGAGTGTAGCTATTGTAATGTGGGATTAGGCATGCTGGTACACCAAGTTGGCAAGCTATGAGAGATACACATGGTTGCGCATTGCAAAGTGTGCGATGTTACCGGGGGCCGTCATCGGAGCGCAAAATCATCTCGCCGTTATCTTAAACCGCCGCTTGGATAAATATGTGTGCTGATGGCCACTAATTCACGTTAGAATGCCTCGGCAACACCGATATTAACATGTCGTGAGTGATATCGATGGCAGATCAAATAGAATTAGATAGCACCCACTAACTTACCTGATAATCGAGAACCTGTCATTCTATGACTATATTACATCAGTTAACTTGCCTTCTAATCCGCCCAACTCCATGTTTTAACAAAAATTATAGCCTTCTCTTTACATTCAAACAATATAAATTTACATTGAAATTTAAGAGAAAATAAAGCTTTCGAAACATTAATTTGTAGAGATCCGTGAAATTAGCTGGTCGCGATAACGCAAAATGCTCTAATTTTGTCACTTTCTTGTACCATTTCTTAACTCCACTTCCCATAACCTCAAAAAAAATCATCATCCTGCCAGGTATTAGTCCTAGAAGAACTGTTACGACCTGAGAAAGCAGTTTTCGTGCCATCTTTTCATAGGTCGACCAAGTGACCGTTTCCCATTTGGACAGTAGTTCATTATTGCCTTGGGGATCCTGGATCTAGCCATTCTTGAGACATGTTCCTTCCAGTTTAGCTGATATCTGGAGATGTAGTCCAGTATTGGTGACACATTAAGTTCTTTAAGGATTTCTACATATTCCTTTCGATCCCATTTGGTGTAGCCAGCTGTTCGGCGCATAAATTTCATCTCACAAGCTGTTAGTCTGCTTTCATCTCTCGTCCTTACAGTCCACGCTTCACTGCCATAACATAGCACTGGTCGAGCCATTATTTGATAAAGACGAGTACGAGTTGATTTTTGCACTAATGAAGGTTTTAAAACTCTATTCATGATTCCCATTGATTTGTTGAATTTCACAATTTTCTCTGGTAAATCCAAATTTTCAACAAAAGAGAGTTTGTCCTAAATAAGTAAACTCATTAACTGGAATCGCGAAATAACGCGAAGTCCTACGATAACGCGAAATAACACTGAAATTTAAAATTTTCAACGAATTCAGGAGACTTTTTTGTCTATTCGCGAAATTTTCACAATGCATTTTTAAACAGTGATTTCGAATCCCATCTTCTTTTTTAACTGCCATATCTGATGGCGCCATATCTGCTTCCTCCATGCAGCACAGTTCACAACATAGAGGTAATATTTTCTATCCTTTTCATGCTCAAATATGGTGTCTCCATAGATTTTAAGTTCTATGGCCAATCAGAATTACCAGAAATACGAATTATATTAACGTGTAAGATAACCTTTTTTCCCCTTAAATTTTTTGCAGACATAATTACACTGCTCAACATGATTTTTGTCTTATGAGTGCCTATAGTTGTACTTAATGAAGTTTTTTATCGTGTTTTCAAATATGTATTCGGAATTTCTCCAACACCCACAGTTTTTTTATTCCAGTTTCAATTAATAGATTTAAATATTTATTTCTTTAATAAACGTTCTTTCGTCCATTTGTCCATTGTAAAATAAAACCAAATGAGCTAACTCAGGAGATTTCAGCTATGGAAAAGAGATATCAAGACAAATGGAATCCTAATATGCTGGCCGATTATTTTTGGACCATCAAGAGGGATGCTCCCCAGGCGAAATATAGCAGAAAATCGTCATTTCTAACTTTCTAGGTGAGTCCGAATGTTCGAATATTGTGTAGTTACGAATGTAGAAAATATTAAAATGTTTGAAATTATAAATTCCTGTCTCTCGGAAACCTTGCGTGATGGAGAAAAAGCGATAGGCCTATTATATTTGAATTCAGGAGAAAAATACTATCAGAATCACATATTTTTCTTTCTGATACAAAAAAGTTTATTTTTTATTGCTCAGTGTTATCAATTTTATATCCCTTAAACTTTTGGATGTATGATTCTTATTGGTTCAATGTACTAAACTAGGATTAAGAAGACTCAAATTTACATTTTTTTAGAATAACACCGCCAAATTCCCAATAACATCGAAATCTTGAAATTTTAAAACGAATTTTCCTTAAAATAAAACCACTTTCACGGATCTCTATAATTTGAAAATAATTTGATTTAAAATTATTACATGGATTTCGTGTTGAGACACAAGACTTAGATCTGTGAAATGAGATACCTTCGGAGGACTGCAGGATACACACTACTAGATCCAAAAAAAAAAAATGAAGACATCTTAGAAGAATTACACATGGAACCTTTAGAAAACAAAATTTCTGATTATAAGTCAAGATGGATGCAACATGTTCATCGAATGGAATCACACGATTCCCAAACAAATGTTAAGCTATAAACCTGCAGGAAGAAGAAGACCAGGACGTCCACTCAAAAGACTTTTGATGGTGTTTCTCTTGGGGTCGAAACAGGTCAACAAATGACCTAAATTCGTGAATGTACTATGATGATGGTGATTATGATAAAATTATTACAGGAGAATGGGAAGCGTAAACAAAAAAAAATCCTTCTATATTAACTAGGATAATATGACTGTGTTTTCAGAAGAATTTATTTACTTATTTATTTATTTATTGAGGATGATTTACAGACAGCAAGACTATTATTCAGAGAACAAACACAATGGAGGTTGAAAAAGTGATAGAAAAATTAAAGATGTATGAAGCATCAAGTTCAGATGGGATCCCAGCTAAACTGATAAAATCAGGGGGAGAAAAGTTGATGGACAAGATAGGTCGGTTGTGTAGTATGATCTGGGAAAAAGAGGCCGTTCCAAATGAATGATAAGAATCGATTATCGTACCGATGTATAAAATAAAAACTCCATAGCGCCCTTGGCCTACTAGCTGGCTGCTGACCTCACATCCACTTATGCTAATCACAGAAGTAGGCGATCATCCAACCAATGTAGGGGTGACATGTTGGTCAGCATGTCAGGTCTCCACCCGTTACAGCTGGTTTTCTCCCCCTGGAGCCGCTATTCTTTTAGATTAAATAGTAATAGGTCTAAATATAAATATAGCCTATAGTTGCACATAGAAATCTAATATATAAATATGAATGCTTGTTTGTTTGTTTGTTTGTACTTTATGCGCGGCCATACCATTGATCCGATTGTGATGGGACTTTTTGCAAAATGTTCAAGAGATTCCCGGAATGAACATAGGCTATAAGATAGTTGTGATACTCAACTCCTACACCCTTATCGCCTTTTGTAGTGGAAAACGTGAAGAAAGTAGCTGTTTGGAAGCTTAAATGGCTTACGCTGTCTAAATCATAACAAATACACAAAATTAATGTATCCAACACAGAATTGAATATCTCAAAAAGCTCTACAAAAAAGTCCGCGACAGCATATGTTTATCTCTTACGGATAACTCACAATAACCATTTTTGTCTTTCATTGATGCCAAGAAGATGGAGACAAGTAGGCCTACGTAGATTCCTGTGCAAGCATAGCAGCACGTGGCGGGTATTCTTTTACGGATAACTCGCAATAACGAATTTTGTCTCTTAGCTCATTTATACCAAGAAGATCGAGATAAGTAGATTCCCGGGCAACACAGGGTAATCAGCACGGGAAATCTTAAAATAATTACGATATAGGCCTACATTTATAATTATTTTTCATTTCACTTATTCAACTAACCATAAGAAGTACATTAATTTTTGTCTTTTAACTCATTTATGCAGATCGGGATGAGTAGATTCCCGGAAAACGCCGGGTAAACAGCACGGGGTATCTAAAAACAATTGCGATATAAATGTTTCCCTTTACTTATTTAACTAAACATAAAACACATTAATTTTTGTATTTCAGCTCATTTCTGTCAAGAAGATCGGTATAAGTAGACTAGATTCCGGGGCAACGCCGGGTAATCAGCACGAGATATATAAAAATATAAATTTATAGTTATTTTTCCTCTTACTTATTCAACTAAACATAAAAGCACATTAATATTCATTTATTTAGGCATAGCAGTGCACGCCGGATATTAGCTTAGTGCATTATGTAGGCCTAGGCCTAATGCAAATGGACAGCTAATGACAAGTATGGAAAATTTCAAGAAGTGGTTGAATTCAAATAGGCCCCTACTAAGAACAATAATCATAAATAAAAATGAGGTGCACAAAATAATTAAACATAAGCTAAACTCTGAAAAATGCTTGCTATAGGCTTACTCATAATAGAATATCTTGTCACCCTAGGCTCGCTCTCTCTCTCTATCTATCTCTCTCTCTTTCTCTCTTTCTCTCTTTCTCTCTTGCTCTCTTTCTCTTTTTCCCTCTCTCTTTCTCTCCTTCTCTCTTTCTCTCTCTTTCTTTCTCTCTCTCTTTCTCTCTCTTTTTCTCTCTCTTTCTCTCTCTCTTTCTCTCTTTCTCTCTCTCTTTCTCTCTCTCTTTCTCTCTCTCTTTCTCTCTCTCTTTCTCTCTCTCTTTCTCTCTCTCTTTCTCTCTCTCTCTTTCTCTCTCTTTCTCTCTCTTTCTCTCTCTTTCTCTCTTTTTCTCTTTCTCTCTTTCTCTCTCTGTCCCAAAAAATTAAATGAAAATATAAAACATTTTTTCTTTCAGTTATTTGAATGCGAATCGCGGTCCTTTACATTAATGTTATACAGGGGATGATTGGAAAACATTACCTCAGTTTAGCGATGTGTTGAGCGCTTATGTCCTCGCGGCCTTGAGCCTACGGGTTCCTTCTAGATTTTCTACAAGCAGCTCCAAAAAAACAAAATTCATCATACCAATTATTTTTCTGCTTGTACTTATTCTTTTTTTTTCTCTCCATTTCACACTATTTAATGTATTTAATATGGAATGAAGCCTATTTTTTCGTAATTATGATAGGCTTCAAAGACTAACTGCGGCAGAAATGAAATTTATGAGACGTACTGCAGGTTACTCAAGAACAGACCATAAAAGGAATTCTGAGATTCTCAAAGAATTACACACAGAATCAGTCATGGAATATGTACAAAAATACAGAAACAACTGGAAATCTCACGTAAGAAGAATGAGCAGAACAAGAATACCATGTCCAATTTTCCGATTGAGGGTCTTTCCACTTTTCAGCAGTTGCCCTTTTACCAGCCGGCTGCTGGCCCTTCACATCCACATGTGTCAATCACAGAGGTAGATGATCAACAGCCAGTGTAGGGGTGACATGTGGTTAGCATGTCGAGTCCCCCAGCCGTTATAGCTGGTTCCTCAACCTGGAGCCGCTACTTATTGTAGCTACCCAATTGCCTCACGATGCTGGGTGGGCATCGGTCACATACTGGCCGAAATACCATAAGAAAATTTCTTCCCCCATGGAGACTCGAACCAGCGCAAGTCCCGTAGCCCCGCGCCAAGGCTTCCTACCTTAACCGCTCGGCTACGGCGCGGGACGAATACCACGTCAAATCTTAAATTACCAGCCAGCAGGCAAGAGATCTTTGGGCAGACCCTTCAAACGTTGGATTGAGACCGTAACAGACCACTAGGTCCATCACATGAAAGGGAGAAGAAGAAGAAGAAGAAGAAGATAGGCTTAGGATAATTCTAGTACCTACACAGTGATATACCTAATTGCATGAACCTAGTTAGCCTGTAGGTTGTAATGTTAAATGTAGGAGAAAGATATAAGGTACAGAGTGGATAACATCCTCCTCTAATGCAATGGCTACTGCAGTCATTATCTACCACAGAGTCCCCTCACATTCAAACACCCTCCTCTTTTCTTCCGCTGACTTCCCCCCCCCTTTTTCCTGCACTTTTCTTAACCCCGCACACCCTGTTACACAAAACACAAGATCTATAATGTAACTGTAAATTACTCTGATACCAATAGTTGTCTACCTTTTAGGCCTACCACATTACACCCAGAATTTTAGAGTCGTTTATTTACCCTGAAGTAGATAGATCTATTTAGGCCTACCACATTACACCCAGAATTTTAGAGTCGTTTATTTACCCTGAAGTAGATAGATCTATTTAGGCCTACCACATTACACCCAGAATTTTAGAGTCGTTTATTTACCCTGAAGTAGATAGATCTATTTAGGCCTACCACATTACACCCAGAATTTTAGAGTCGTTTATTTACTCTGAAGTAGATAGATCTATTTAGGCCTACCACATTACACCCAGAATTTTAGAGTCGTTTATTTACCCTGAAGTAGATAGATCTATTTAGGCCTACCACATTACACCCAGAATTTTAGAGTCGTTTATTTACTCTGAAGTAGATAGATCTATTTAGGCCTACCACATTACACCCAGAATTTAGAGTCGTTTATTTACCCTGAAGTAGATAGATCTATTTAGGCCTACCACATTACACCCAGAATTTAGAGTCGTTTATTTACCCTGAAGTAGATAGATCTATTTAGGCCTACCACATTACACCCAGAATTTTAGAGTCGTTTATTTACCCTGAAGTAGATAGATCTATTTAGGCCTACCACATTACACCCAGAATTTTAGAGTCGTTTATTTACCCTGAAGTAGATAGATCTATTTAGGCCTACCACATTACACCCAGAATTTTAGAGTCGTTTATTTACCCTGAAGTAGATAGATCTATTTAGGCCTACCACATTACACCCAGAATTTTAGAGTCGTTTATTTACCCTGAAGTAGATAGATCTATTTAGGCCTACCACATTACACCCAGAATTTTAGAGTCGTTTATTTACCCTGAAGTAGATAGATCTATTTAGGCCTACCACAATTACACCCAGAATTTTAGAGTCGTTTATTTACCCTGAAGTAGATAGATCTATTTAGGCCTACCACATTACACCCAGAATTTTAGAGTCGTTTATTTACCCTGAAGTAGATAGATCTATTTAGGCCTACCACATTACACCCAGAATTTTAGAGTCGTTTATTTACCCTGAAGTAGATAGATCTATTTAGGCCTACCACATTACACCCAGAATTTTAGAGTCGTTTATTTACCCTGAAGTAGATAGATCTATTTAGGCCTACCACATTACACCCAGAATTTTAGAGTCGTTTATTTACCCTGAAGTAGATAGATCTATAATAATATTAATAACTCATACATAGCAATTCTGCCCGAGGGCAGGTCTTTCACTGCAATCATAAATGTTCATGCTGTGCTTTGCAGCTTTACTAAGGAATTTGGCATATAGGTGTGGTAGTTTCTCGTTGCTTTCCACACCGGTGAAAGATGATAATGATAAGGATGATGATTATGGTCTGGATGACTTTCAGGGACCGTTGAGCCCTAAACTTCCTGACATTTGTCTTACAGGTGAGAAAAACTCCGAAAAAACCTCACCCAGGAGTCTCTCCCGGCCGGGAATCGAACCGGGCCCGCTACGTGACAAGGCAGGACACTACCTCGAGACCACGGTGGACATAATAATAATAATAATAATAATAATAATAATAATAATAATAATAATATAATAATAATAATAATAATAATAATAATAATAATCTAATGGTAATACCAGTTAAACTGAAAATATATAAAACTATTATTCTACCAGTTATATTATATGGGTGCGAAACATGGACTCTTACTTTAAGGGAGGAAAGGAGATTACGAGTATTTGAGAATAAAGTAAAGTAAAAGTAATCCCACTACAGGCCTCGGGAGGCCCTTTGGGTAGTGGGAGGTTAAGGCTCCCACTTTTTATGGACAATCGGCACTTGATGTCAGCCGGGTTCTCAACCTGCGTGACGGCCGCCTTTACGCCCAGAACAAGTGTCTGGTACTCATTTTCGTTAGAGGCTGAGTCGACCCCAGGACCATAGAGCCGCCAGAAGGTTTGGGTCAGTTTAAAAATCCTGATCCCACCGGGACTTGAACCCTCGACCTTCCGGCTTGTAGCGCAGTACCTTAACCACTACGCTACGGTGTGCCCCTGAGAATAGAGTTCTTAGGAAAATTTTTGGACCAAAGAGAGATGAACAGACAGCTGAAGGGAGGAGACTAAATAACAGTGAACTACATGGTCTTTATAGGAAGCCAGATATAATAAGAACAGTTAAGTCTCGTAGACTGCGATGGGCAGGACATGTGGCACGAATGGGGAATGAAAGACGTGCATGGAAGCTTTGTTGTATAATGTGGGTAGCGTTGGTTGGTTAAAAATGATAAATATTATAGGTTAATTCTGCAGATTGGAGGCTTGAATATGGTGTGATAGGTAAATATTATGATTATGGTTACGTTGAAATCTCGAAATCTTGAAGAATTAAAAGATGAAGTTGTAACAGAAACAAATGTAGTTTTATTCCACAGTATGTGCGTCTCTCCTCGACACACACAAATATACAAAAAGCCAAGATTCTTCCCAGAGGCCGCATATAGGCTATATCTTAGCCTACTGAAATCACCGCCTCTTCACAGATCTTAGTGGGGGGGCAGATTTGAGTAAAATGACATTTTCTTTAGGCTTCAGAATTAACAGATTTTGTATATGTCACCCTCTTTTCGTTTCCTTTCCAGAGATATGCGGGTGACCAGTTCTGCCCCATTTACTTGACCCGTACCCAAAAGTTGGCGTAAATCTGTCACATATTTTCTTCTTCTTCGGCTTTCCCCCACATACCTATAGGTTTGCCGTCTTCAGTTTCCATTTATCTCTATTATTCCAATCTCCCTCTTCCAAATTCCGATCATCCATTATAGTTCTGACGTAGGTTTTCCATTTGCATCTTGGTCTGCCACGTTTATTTCTTCCAGGGGGTGACCATTGGTATATATTTTTTGGCCATCTTTCATTTTCCATTCTTTGTACATGGCCATATCATTTAAGTGTTTGATTTTCAATCCTCTTAACAACAGATGTGGTGACATTCATTTCTCTCCAAAGGAATTCATTTCTTATTTTATCCTGTCATATTTTCTGAGAGTTTAAAATCTATATCCCATTTTACATTATAGCTTCTTGTAGGAAAACCAGAGGGAAAACGCCTAGTTGGTAGACCAAGAATAAGGTGGGAGAATAACATTAACTATAATTTAAGGGAAATAGATTAGGCCTATACAGGGAATGGTTGGAAAACATTTGCTCAGGAGAGGTAGGCCTATGTATGGAGAGCTTATGTCCGCGCGGCCATGAACCGACGGGTTCCATAGTGCCAGTGAGTTAGTTAGTTAATAGTAATAATATTGTAACACCGGTAATAATACCTAATTTTCTGACACTATTGAACTAGAAGACTATATAACAATAAGCTACATGTTCATTATAGGAAACCAGATGTAATAAGAACATTTAAGTCTCGTAGACCACGATGGACAGGACATGTGGCACGTATGGGGAATGAAAGAGGGGTATGGAAGCTTCTTATAGGAAAACAGGAGGGAAAACGCCCAGATGATATACCAAGAATGAGATGGATAATAACATTAACCATGACTTGAGGGATTAGCTCAGGATAGGGATATATGGAGAGCTTATATCCGCGTAGCCTTGAACTTACGATTTCAATAGAACAAATGAGTTAGTTAATTTAGTATTTAAGTTCAATCACTTCTTCAAAATTTCCATAATTGTCATTACCTGTGCATTTTCATTGTAGGCCTATGTTGTAGGCCTATATCTATGTATGACCATAGGCGCATTTTTAGTTCTAGGCATTTTAATTAATTTATTTTCATTTTGCTTTTCGATTTTTACAGTTTTAGCTCTTCTGAGTGGTAGTCAGTGGAATGTCTTAAAAAAAATAAAAATGAATAATGGGCTATTATTGTTGATCATCCAACGATTTGAATTCAGGTAGAGAAAGATAAATACACAAGATTTTCTCAACTTAAAATTTCAGGATATACGTTAGATAGCATAGACCTGAGAACGTGTCACACGTTGAGTTTTTCTTTTTTTCGCTAAAGGTCCTTCCGAATGACCTCACTTTTATTTCGTTTCTGTGTTCTGTCTTTTCCCTCTCTCTCGGTTTCCTCTTCATTCTAACAAAAGGAGGCAGCCATTTGTTAACTCAAGTCGTGCACCCAACCCCCTCGCAACGCCGAAAAGAATGAAAGTAAAGAGACGCAAAAACAACTTTTTAGAAGTAGGAGTGACAGACTGACAGGAAGGGGAACGATAGCAGCAATGGCGAACACAGTCTTTTGAATGGTTTTGCAGAAAAGATACTAGAAGGGCCATCACATGCGCTTGAGTTAATATTTCAAGTGTGTATTTTGTCTTTTTGCCCTTTCGACAACATTCTTTGCGGCTTTATTTACTAATTAATTTACTGGCTCTCCATACATCCCTATCCTGTGCTAATGTTTTCCAATCATCCCCTGTATAATCTATTTCCCTTAAATCATAAGTAAAAGTAAAGCAGTCCCACTACAGGCCTCAGGAGGCCCTTGAAGTAGTAGGAGGTTAAGGCTCCCATTTTTTTCTGGACAATCCGCACTTGATGTCAACCGGGTTGTCAGCCCTGCGTGACGGCCGCCTTTACCCCCAGAACAAACGTCTGGTACTCATTTCCGTTAGATTCTGAGTCAACCCCAGGATCATAGTGCCGGCAGAAGGTTTGGGTCAGTTTAAAAATCCTATCCCTACTGGGAATTGAACCCTCGACCTTCCGGCTTGTAGCACAGTGCCTTACCACTACGCTACGGCGTGCCCCTCCCCCAAATCATAGTTAATGTTATCCTCCCACCTCATTCTTGGTCTACCAACTGGGCGTTTTCCCTCTGGTTTTCCTACAAGAAGCTTCCATGCGTGTATTTCATTCCCCACTCGTGCCACATGTCCTGCCCATCGCAGTCTACGAGACTTAACTGTTCTCATTATATCTGGCTACCTATAAAGACCGTGTAATTCATTGTTATGTAGTCTTCTCCATTCACCTGTCTGTTCATCTCTCTTTGGTCCAAAAATTTTCCTAAAAACTTTATTCTCAAATACTCATAATCTCTTTTCCTCCCTTAAAAAAAGAGTCCATGTTACGTTCCATATAATATAACATACGTTTCAGTTAATATTTTAAGTGTGTATTTTGTATTTTTTCCCCTTCAACAACATTCTTTTGTAGCTTTTTTTACTAACTAACTAACTTACTGGCACTATCGAACCCATAACTTGGCCACGAAGGCATACGCTCTCTAATGTTTTCCAATCATTCCCTGCATAATCTACTTCCCTAAAATGGGTTAATGTTATTCTCCCACCTCATTCTTGATCTATCAAATGAACATTTCCTCTTTGGTTTTCTTACAAGAAGCTTTCATGCACCTCTTTCATTCCCAATTTGTGCCACATGTCCTGCACATCGCGTTCTACGAAACTTAACCCTTCTTATTAAGTTAAAAAACGCTCCATTCACCAGAACAGTGGAAGAGTGTGCTCAGTCATGGTAATGGCTACGTAGTAGCTGGAACACGTTGACTTGTTGTTTTTAACTGTTTTGGTGAATGGACTGTTTTTTTTAACTTAATAATGTTTACCCCACCAAGAAGATCCATTATTTTAATTTTTAATTAATTCTTCCAATTAGCCTACAGATTGTGTCGGCCGCGGTGGACTAGTGGTTATGCTCCTTGCCTCTGGTTCCGAGGGTCGCGGGTTCAAACCCGGGCCGGGGGTCGATGGATTTTTTAGGACGGAAAAATCCAAGGAGCAAGTCCTCCGGGAGGGACTTTAAACCGTGGGTCCCGAGTCTGAAGATTTTGAGGCACGTAAAAGACCCTTAAGCCTGAATGAAAAGGCCTCTAAGTAAAATTTACCGAATTTTCCCGTCCTAGTAGGCCTAGGCCTACTACCTTGGTTTCCTAGATGTCAGTTTGAGGCATACGCTGACCACGGACCACTGAAGTGACATCTGTACGAAAACAAGTGTATCTAAATTAATAATAAATCCTGGCACGACAGGCCTAGAAGGCCCTTAGCCTACCATCCGGCTGCTGGCCTCACATCCACATGTGTCATTCACAGAGCTAGATGATTATCAGCCAGTGTAGGGGTGACATGTAGTTAGCATGTCGAGTCCCCCAGCCGTTATAGCTGGTTTCCTCAACCTGGAGCCGCTACTTATTGTAGCTACCCAATTTGCCTCACGATGTTGGGCTTACAAGATACAAGAAGATTATAGATTGTTTCCTATAAAGATCATGTAGCTCACTGTTATGCAGTCTTCTCCATTCGCCTGTCTGTTCATCTGTTTTCGGTCCAAAACTATTTCTGAGTACTTTATTCTCCTAACATTTTCTCCTATCTTAAATCAAGATTCCATGTTTCGCATCCATAACTGGGAAAATAAGGCGGGTCCGTGGCACAAGCTCGGGTTCCGAAATCGAGTCTAGGTCACTCCATGTGGGTTTGGTGGTGGGCGAAACGGAGCTTGAGCAGGTTTTTCTCTGAGTTTCTCCCGTTTTCCCCTGCCACAATATCATTCCACCATTTCTCCATACTCATCTCGTTTCATTTCGTTCATGTGCCCCTGTGACGGTGCGTCAGGTCGGCACCCTTGTCATTCACAGACCTCTATATACAGGGCTCATCTCATCTCATCCCTCGATCCGACCCTGAGTTGGACACGAGTTGAGGATATTTAGGCCTATATTTTATTTATATAACTGAAAAAATAACAGTTGTATATATTTGCAGCGGGCCCGGGTTCGATCCCCGGTCGGGGCAGTTTTTCTGGGTGAGGTTTTTATCGGGGGTTTTCCTCACCTGTAAGACAAATGTCAGGAAAATTTTAAGGCTCAAACGCTCCCCGAAATCATATGGCCATCATCATCATCATCCTTATCATTATCATCATCATCCTTGACCGGTGTGGAAAGCAACGGGAAGCTACCACACCTACAATTCCCTAGTAAAGCTGCAAGCATAGCATGAAAATGCTGTGATTGCAGTGAAGGACCTGCCTTCGGGCAGAATTACTATGGATGGATATATTTGCAGCTTATTTATATTATTTTTAGTGTAGTTGGAACGACAAGAGTTCTTGTAATGCATAGGCCCAATAGCATGCATTTCCAGAAATGACAAAAAAATCCTCTTAAAAATATATATACGCTAGGCGTAATCAATTGAGTTGGTGTTTACTTGATGAAAATCCATATTTATTAATTAAATAAAAATAAAACGTAGTTTTATTTGATTTTCATATTTAGGCCTATTATATAGTTCAGTGACAGCTGTTTCGGTACACTGTACCTTCTTTGTTAACATGTCTGAAGAAGGTACAGTGTACCGAAACAGCTGTCACTGAATTATATAATAGATATGAAAATCAAATAAAACTACGTTTTATTTTTATTTAATTAATAAAAATATATATTATAGATGATCGTCTATGCCTGTAATTAACACGTGCGGATGTGAGGCCAGCAACCGGCTGACAGTATAAGCGCCTTCTAGGCCTCTAGCGCCAGGGATATTTTTTTCCCTCTGGAATAGTATTTTTTATTTGCATGCAGATTAAGGTAATATCCCTGGCATGGGCATTAATATTGGATGGAACATCTTATCCAGACTTTAATTAAATCTACGAAATCACAGGGGACATTGAAGATTTCTCTGGGGACTCTAAACGAGAAGTCGTTATAAGGGACATGTACATTATTGGAAATACATGCACTGAAGAGAAAATAAAGCTTTGTTGAGATCAGAAAACAGCAACACAATGCAAGATAATAAAAGTACACAAAATAGGAATGAAGCTAAGATGAGATAAGACAGGAGGGGGGGGGGTGGATATAGAAAAAGAAGAAACACTATGGTCGGATGTTGGAAAAGGATCCACGGATAAGATCGGACTTCCGTCACTTTTTATCCCTCTTTCTTCCCCGCGTGCCTTTGCCTCCGCCATCCACATCCCATGATGCATTGCAACTAAGATGGATGACGCTTCCGTTTTCTCCCTTACCCTAGCAGCTCGCTCATCCGTCATCCGATAGGCCTCCCATCCTACCTCATCCCATTCCATCTCACAATCAAAAGAAGTAGAGGGAGAAAAGAACTGTTTCTAAATCAGTATTGCTTATTTCCAAGCACTTGATGCCTCCAATACAAATACACTGTATTTCTGCTATAAATACTATATCTGCTGTGTAATGAGGAGGTCAATTGGATAATAATAATAATCCATCCATAGTAATTCTGCCCGAAGGCAGGTCCTTCACTGCAATCATAGCATTTTCATGCTATGCTTGCAGCTTTACTAGGGAAATGAAGGTGTGATAGCTTCCCGTTGCTTTCCACACCGGTGAAGGATGATGATGATGACGATGATAATAATAAGGATGATGATGATAACGCTGGCCATATGATTTCGGGGACCGTTAAGGCCTTAAAGTTTTCCTGACATTTGTCTTACAGGTGAGGAAAAACCCCGATAAAAACCTCACCCAGAAAAACTGCCCCGACCGGGGATCGAACCCGGGTCCGCTGCGTGACAAGGCATCACGCTACCTTGAGACCACAGAGGTGGACAATAATAATAATAATAATAATAATAATAATAATAATAATAATAATAATAATGATAATAATAATAATAATAATAATAAATAATAATCCATCCATCCATCCGTACTAATTCTGCCCGAAGGCAGGTCTTTCACTGCAATCATAGCATTTTCATGCTATGCTTGCAGCTTTACTAGGGAATTGTAGGTGTGGTAGCTTCCCGTTGCTTTCCACACCGGTGAAGAATGATGATGATGATGATAAGGATGATGATGATGATGGTGGCCATATGATTTATAATAATAATAATAATAATAATAATAATAATAATAATAATAATAATGCTTTCATGTTGTCTTTTTAGTGTCCATGCTTCACTACCATAGGTCAACACTGGTCTAGTCAAAGTGTTATAAAAGCGTAATCTGGTGTTTTTTGTACAAGGGATGGTTTCATAACTTGATTAATAATTCCCAAACTTTTATTATACTTAACTAGTATTTTTTTCAGGGATATCATTTTCATCCTAGATAAACAGATAATATCCAAGATACAAACACCAAATATAATAAATCAACGAAGCCAGCTCAGAAAATCAATGAACTTCAAGGAGCAGTAACAATTTGTTGGTTATCTCATCTCACCACATCAGAACCAATAAAATTGAATCCCTACAAATGGCACATCATCATTGAGCATAAAATGTATTGATATAAACGACGCCGCAACTTGGAGCGTCTCAAACCCCCGAAGGTGGACACACACGCTATAAGCTTTTAGTTTAGTGTCCAGCTTTCGCTGCCATACACTACGTTACATACATACATACATACACACTGGCACTATTGAACCCGTAGGTTCATGGCCGCGCGGACATAAGCTCTCCATACATCCCTATCCTGAGCCAATGCTTTCCAATCATTCCCTATATAATCTACTTCCCTCAAATCATAGTTAATGTTGTTCTCCCACCTCATTCTTGGTCTACCAACTGGGCGTTTTCCTTCTGGCTTTCCTACAAGAAGTTTCCATGCACGTCTTTCATTCCGCATACGCGCAACATGTCCTGCCCATCGCAGTTTACGAGACTTAACTGTTCTTATTACATGTGGCTTCCTATAAAGACCATGTAGTTCATTGTTATGTAGTCTTCTCCATTCACCTGTCTGTTCATCTCTCTTTGGTCCAAAAATTTTCCTAAGAACTTTATTCTCAAATACTTGTAATCTCCCTTCCTCCCTTAGAGTAAGAGTCCATGTTTTGCACCCATATAATATAACTGGTAGAATAATAGTTTTATATATTTTCAGTTTAACGTTTTTTGAAAGGAATTGGGACATCAAGAGTCTCTGCAATGCATAATAGCACGCATTTCCAGAATTGAGCCTATGTTTAATTTCTTTGTGCATCTCATTCCTATTTGTGATTATTGTTCCTAGGTATTTGAATTCAGCCACTTCCTCAAAATTTCCCTCATTTGTCATTAGCTGTCCATTTCCATTATATAATGTATTTCTACGTGTGACCATGTATTTAGTTTTACTGACACCATACACTACATTAGGTTTAATTAATTTATTATAACAAAATAAAAAAAAATGATGTAAACTTTAATTAAAGCGTTATGTAGTGTATAAAGGAAGGCAAGCTTCCCCTCCCTAATGTTGTCATGGACCCCTCATGCCAACAATACAAGAGCTGGGTAATTTCTCCGATGGCAGCAGAGAAAGCCTGCCCCTCTGGACCAGAACCCACTTCATATAATGAGTTACAAGTTCAGGCGCTCAGAACTGACCAGTACAGGGGGCGGTGCTTTCCCATCTGGGACTTTCCTCTACTATCATCTCTGATCTACCTATACGTACAACATTCCCAATGTCTTCATTACTAACCCCACAAATAGTATAGGCTATTACAATACGAGATACGTATCAAAGAACAGACAAAAAACATAACACAGAAATAAGACAACAACTAAAAGTAGAGGAGTTAAATACAACAATAGAACAATACAGAACAAACTGGAAAGAACAGCCATAAATGAACAGAAAATATAGGTATTTTTACCAAAAATGCAAGAATTATTCTTAGATAGAAAAAGTATCTAACTAATCCACTTAGCAAGGATGACTGAGAATAGAATACCAAAAGCAGCATACAGCTATTCACCACGAGGAAGAAGAAGTTTGGGAAGAACAAAGAAAAGATGGAAAGAGCAGCAATTTGGAGCCGGAACAGGCTAATAAATAAACCTAAACCAAGAAGAAGAAGAAGAAGAAGACAATACGAGATTCAGTAAAACACTTCACAAACGTGCGTTGTACATTATTTTTTACGCGATGGTTTTTTCAAAATAATGAATAATAATAGTAAAATAATAATATTGTTTTTTGGAAATATTTGTGTTCATTATAAACTATTGAATATCTCAAAAAACTCTACAAGAAAGTCCGCGACAGCATATGTTTATCTTTTACGGATAACTCACAATAACCATTTTTGTCTTTAATTGATTCCAAGAAGATCGGGATAAGAAAATTCCCGGGCAAGCGTGCTCTGCCATACCGTTCATCCGATTGTAATGGAGCTTTTTGAAAAATGTTCAGGAGATTCCGGTGATGAACATAGGCTACAAGAGAGTTGTAATACTCAATCCCTTCACCCCTAAAAATCACTCTTTGTGTTGAAAAACGTGAAATAAAGTCCCTATTTTGACGCTTAAATGGCTTATGCTGCCTAAACCATTACAAATAGGCCTACACAAAATTATTGTACACGGAATTGAATACCTCAAAAGGTTCTACAAAAAAGTCCGCGACAGCATATGTTTATCTTTTACGGATAACTCACAATAACCATTTTTGTTTTTTATTAATGCCAAGAAGGTCCGGATAAGCTGATTCCCGGGCAAGCATAGCACCTCAAGGCTGGTGGTAAAAACACATTAACTTTTGTTTAGGAGTAGCAGCGCACGCCGGGTTTGGGCTGGTCTAATATATAAAAATGAATGTTTGTTTGTTCGTACTTTATGCGCGGCCATACCGTTGATCCGATTGTGATGGGACTTTTTGCTAAATATTCAGGAGATTTCCGGGATGAACGTAGGCTTTAAGAGAGTTGTGATACTCAACTCCTACACCCTTAAAAATCACCCTTTGTAATGGAAAAGTGAAAAAAGTGGCTCTTTGGCCGCTTAAGTGGCTTACGCTGCCTAAACCATAACAAATAGGCTACATAAAATTAATGTAGGCCTACACAGAATTGAATATCTGAAAAGACTCTACAAAAAAAGTCCGCGACAGCATATGTTTATCTCTTACGGATAACTCACAATAACCTTTTTTGTTTTTATTGATGCCAAGAAGATCGAGACAAGTAGGCCTACGTAGATTCCTGTGCAAGCATAGCAGCATATTACGGATAACTCAAAATAACGAATTTTGTCTTTTACCTCATTTATGCCAAGAAGATTGATATAAATAGATTGCCGGACAACACCGGGTAGTCAGCACGGGGAATCTTAAAATAATTACGATGTACATTTATAATTATTTTTCATTTTACTCGTGCAACTAATCATAAGAAGTACATTAATTTTTGTATTTCAGATCATTTATCCCAAGAAGATCGGGATGAGTAGATTCCCGGACAACGCTAGATAAACAGCACGGGGTATCTAAAAACAATTACAATATACATTTTTCCCTTTACTTATCTAACCAAACATAAAACACATTAATTTTCGTATTTCAGCTCATTTATGTCAAGAAGATCGAGATAGGGCCTAAGTAGATTCCCGGGCAACGCCGGGTAATCAGCACGGGGTATCTAAAAATATAAATTTATAATTATTCCTTTTAGTTATTCAACTAAACATAAAAGCACACTAATTTTAATTAATTTAGCCGTAGCAGCGCACGCCGGGTATTAGCTAGTATGTAATAAAAATGGGTAAAAATAGGCGTATGGACTAAATAATTTGAAAATATGGGGTGAAATGTGTGCTAAAAATCTTTTTATAGAATTGGTGTAACTTTTTCTGACAGGAATTTCAAAAATGAATTTACCATTTGACGATAGTGATTCGTTGGGAAAATTACTAGCATAGAATCGTATTTTAGTAATGACGATT
This sequence comes from Diploptera punctata, assembly GCA_030220185.1. Taxonomy (NCBI): domain Eukaryota; kingdom Metazoa; phylum Arthropoda; class Insecta; order Blattodea; family Blaberidae; genus Diploptera; species Diploptera punctata. The sequence goes on from JASPKZ010003855.1 coordinate 1,854,066, forward strand.
TCCATTCACAGAATTAACTCACTCCATAGTAATTCTGCCCGAGGGCAGGTCCTTCACTGCAATCATAGCATTTTCAAGCTTGCAGCTTTACTAGGGAATTGTAGGTGTGGTAGCTTCCCGTTTCTTTCCACACCGGTGAAGGATGATGATGATAATGATAAGGATGATGATGATGGCCATATGATTTCGGGGACCGTTTGGGCCTTAAAGTTTTCCTGACATTTGTCTTACAGGTGAGGAAAAACCCCGATAAAAACCTCACCCAGAAAAACTGTCCCAACCGGGGATCGAACCCGGGTCCGCTGCGTGACAAGCTAGCACGCTACCTCGAGACCACAGCGGTGGATAATTAACTCACTAGTACTATTAATACCGGAGTTTCATGGTACCGTGGACATAAGCTCTCCATTCATCTGCATCCTGAGCTAATGCTTTCCGAACATTCCATGCATAATTCGCCTCTCTCAAATCATAGTTAATGTTATTCTCCTACCTCATTGGCCTACTTCCTCTCTCTTTCCGTCTGATTTTCCTACAAGAAGATTCCATGTTTCTATTTCATACCCCATTCGTGCCAGGAATCGTGTCTGTCGTAGCGTATGAGATTTAACGGTTATTATTACAACTCATTTTCCACTTAAAAATGTATAAATATGCCAATTAATAATGTCACTCACTGACTCCCTCTTCTCATTCACTCACAACCAGGGAATGCAAACAGTGGGAGGTAATACATTAGAAAGACAGCGAATGGTTAATCATACTCATGGCGGACGACCTTCTGTTGTCAATATTGCAAGCATGCGCAGACTGAGGTTTAACTTTACATTGCTACCCTATAACCCACTGTTATGTAGTATTCTCTATTCACCTGTCTATTAATTTCTCTTGGTGCAAAAATTTCCCTACGAATTTTATTCTCAAAACTCGTAATCTTTCTCCTCCCACGTTTAGCATCCATTTAATAGGCCCTATAACTGAAAAAAAAGTTTTAATTATTTTCATTTTTAAATTTTTTGAGAGAAGTTGGGACGACATGAGTCCCTGTAATGCATAACAGCATGTGTTTCCAGAATTCAGCCTATGTTTATTTTCTTCGTGCGCTTCATTCCTATTTGTAATTAGCTATTGTACCTAGGTTTTTGAATCCCCTACTTCTTCAAAATTTCACTCATTTGTCATTAACCCTCCATTTCCATTATATAATATATTTCTATATACAGAGACTTAGATCTGCTGAAATGAGATAGGCCTACCTTCAGAGGACTGCAGGATACACGTTACTAGATCACACAAAAAAAAAATGAAGACATCTTAGAAGAATTGCACATGGGACCTTTAGAAAACAAAATTTCTGATTATAAGTCAAGATGGATGCAACATGTTCATCGAATGGAATATCACAGGATACCCAAACAAATGTTAAGATATCAACCTGCAGGAAGAAGACCAGGACGTCCACTCAAAAGACTTCTGGATGGCATTTCTCTTGAGGCCGAAACAGGTCAACAAATGACCTAAATTCGTGAATGTATTATGATGATGAATTTATTTCTATGCGTAACAATATATTCAGTTTTATTTAGACCCTATATTTACTTCTAGTAAATAGTAATTGGAGATGAAATTATTGAACAAGTATCCCACTTTAAATATTTAGGATGTGACATCAGCTATGGGTATGATAAAGATATTGAACACAAAACACATCAGTTTCAAGCTATTTGTGGTACAATAAATAGGACATTGAATAATAAAGCCCATAAATAAACAAAATTAAAATTTTATAAACAATTTCTGTCCCTGTCCTTTTGTATGGGAGTGAATCTTTGGATTACCACTACCAAACAAAGAAAGTAAAATCCAAGCAGCCGAGATGAAATTTTTAAGAAGAGTAAAAGGCTTCACTAGAATGGACCAGATAAGAAACGAGGATATCCGTGAAGAACTGCAGATCTACTCCATAAAAGAATAGATATTTAACAACAAGATACAGTGGAAAGAACATGTAGAAAGAATGGAAGAAAGTAGATTACCAAATAAAAGCTTCCATTATTTTCCAAGAGGAAGAAGAGATGTCGGACGTCCTCGGAAGAGATGGTCTTAGATCTATTAGTGAAGATGGAACAGGCAACTCTTGCCTAAACCAGGAAGTGAAGAAGAAGAAAAAGATTTACTTCTAGTCCCAATTTCTTAGTGTTACGCCTACTCAATAGAGTGTGTGTGTGTGTGTTGGTTCTTATTACCTATCGGCTTTATTATCAAATAGGCCTACTTGTAATCTCTTCTCCTCCTTTAAAATAACAGACCATTTTTTTCGTCCATATAATATACATAGGCCCTATTAACCTTTTCATTTATTCACTTTTTTTTTAGAAAAAATGGAATGTCAACATTTCGTGTAATGCATTTCTGGAGTAGAGTCTATGTTTAATTTCTTTCCACACTTCATTTCTATTTGTAATTATTGTTCCTTTGAAAATTATTGAGTTGGAAGAGTGAATAAATGTGTTTATTTGGAAAACGTGCGCTGGAATTAGATTCTAGTCGTTTATGCGATCAACATCGCCGCATTCCAAAACCACATTCAGGCTGTGACTTCAATTAGCATTAACAGACAATTATAGTTTTTAAGCGCTGTCCTCATGTGTTGGCCGCTCCAACAGGTAGGTCGTTTAGTACTGTTATCTAAACGAGCCATTACACCGCCCTACAAAACCGCGCAACGTCCTCCACCTTTTTAAAAGCAATCCCTTGCCTTTTGCTGCAGCATCCCAGCAGCCGTTGAAATGATGATATTGCTCCTTGCTCTGACGTTTACGACCAGTTTACAGTCTCTCTCTCTCTCTCTCTCTCTCTCTCTCTCTCTCTCTCTCTCTCTCTCTCTCTCTCTCTCTTGATCTCAGTTTAAAATACGAACCACTTGATGCTACTTGCTCTTGGTCTCAAGTCCATAGCAACTGTTTCTCAGTATTCAATTTCAGTGTTGAGTTTACATTGAACTTTCGTTAACGTAGTCCACCGCTGTGGTCTCGAGGTAGCGTGTTGCCTTGTCACGCAACGGGCCCGGGTTCGATCCCCGGTCGGGGCAGTTTTTCTGGGTGAGGTTTTTATCGGGGTTTTTCCTCAACTGTAAGACAAATGTCAGGAAAACTTTAAGGCCCAAACGGTCCACGAAATCATATGGCCATCATCATCATCATCCTTATCATTATCATCATCATCACTATCATCCTTCACCCGTGTGGAAAGCAACGGGAAGCTACCACACCTACACAATTCCCTAGTAAAGCTGCAAGCATAGCATGAAAGTGCTGTGATTGCAGCGAAGGACCTGCATTCGGGCAGAATTACTATGGATGGATGGATGGATGGATTCATTAGCGTGAATAATGCACCCTTCAGTTGTTTTTAGCGAATTCTGACGCTATTGAGGTTGTTCTAATGAAAAATACAGATCTTGGGAATTCTTGCCAACTAACTAACTCACTGGCACTATCAAACCCGTAGGTTCATGGCCGCGCGGACATAAGCTCTCCATATATCCCCATCCTGAGTCGATGTTTTCGAATCATCCCCTGTATAATTTACTTCCTTCAAATCATAGTTAATGTTATTCTCCCACCTCATTCTTGGTCTACCTACTGGGCGTTTTCGATCTGGTTTTCCTACAAGATGCTTCCATGCACGTCTTTCATTCCCCATTCGTGTCACATGTCCTGCCCATCGCAGTCTATGAGACTTAACTGTTCTTCCTACAAAGACCATGAAGTTCACTGTTATGCTGTCTTCTCCACTCAGCTGTCTGTTCATCTCTCTTTGGTCCAAAAATGTTCCATGAATTTTATTCTCAAATACTTGTAATCTCCTTTCCTCCCTTAAAGTAAGAGTCCATGTTTCGCATCCATATAATATAGCTGGTAGAATAATAGTTTTATATATTTTCAGTTTAACGTTTTTTGAAGGGAGTTGGGAAGTCAAGAGTCTCTGTAATGCATAATAGCACGCATTTGCAGAATTGAGCCTATGTTTAATTTCCTAGTGCATCTCATTCCTATATGTGATTATTGTTCCTAGGTATTTGAATTCAGCCACTTCCTCAAAATTTCCCTCATTTGCCATTAGCTGTCCATTTCCTTTATATAGGCCTATTGTATTTTTATGTGCGACCATATATTTAGTTTTATTGATATTTACGTCCAGTCCCAATTTCTTAGTGTTACTCAGTAGTGTGTGCGTGATGCTTTTAGTATGTCCTCACTATCGGCTTTCTCACCTACATAAATTATAATAAAAGAAAACCATTTTATTGTTGCTGTATTTGTCTGATTGCCTGAGAGTAATACATATGTGTGTTGAATTTTAAAAAAATTAATAGAAATTTAAAAATGTCTTAAAATGAAGTGAGAGTTGAGTTTAATGTAACCTAAAATTACCATATTTGCAATTAAAATATGTATTAGTCATTACTCACACAGTGTAGCCTGCTCATTGCTCAGACAGTGTAGCCTGCTCATTGCTCACACAGTGTAGCCTGCTCATTGCTCACACAGTGTAGCCTGCTCATTGCTCACACAGTGTAGCCTGCTCATTGCTCACACAGTGTAGCCTGCTCATTGCTCACACAGTGTAGCCTGCTCATTGCTCACACAGTGTAGCCTGCTCATTGCTCACACAGTGTAGCCTGCTCATTGCTCACACAGTGTAGCCTGCTCATTGCTCACACAGTGTAGCCTGCTCATTGCTCACACAGTGTAGCCTGCTCATTGCTCACACAGTGTAGCCTGCTCATTGCTCACACAGTGTAGCTGCTCATTGCTCACACAGTGTAGCCTGCTCATTGCTCACACAGTGTAGCCTGCTCATTGCTCACACAGTGTAGCCTGCTCATTGCTCACACAGTGTAGCCTGCTCATTGCTCACACAGTGTAGCCTGCTCATTGCTCACACAGTGTAGCCTGCTCATTGCTCACACAGTGTAGCCTGCTCATTGCTCACACAGTGTAGCCTCCTCATTGCTCACACAGTGTACCCAATTTATCGCAAAAATCCTCTAACAAATAAGGGAAGGCTAAACTAATGTGATGTACACTAACTCATCCATTTTCTCGTCCTAATTTGCCCAAATTAACGCTAACTTCCTAACAATCTCACTGTAACTTGTCCACTGATGTAGATGGACTCCTGGGATAGAATCTCCTTACATGTGAGTAAACATTTTGGCAATTGGCTCTAGCGGGAACGTGTGTTATCATATTAACAAACTTGACGCTAGCTGTCACTTGTTCTCCGTTCGAATATACATAAGCTAGATGGCACGGTGGCATAGAATGAATAAATAATATACTTATAGCTATTTTTAAGGTAAGACAATCTATTTATGAAAAAAAGGACAAAAATAGATTTTTCTAAATTTTGGTCTACCGTCTTATCTTAAGGAATTCCGAAGAAATGAAGCTATTGAGGTTGTTCTCGTGAAAATATTTTTTTAATTGTTTACAGAACTTCAGTGATCCTATGTAGACTAGCTGTAGACCTACTTTTAAAATTCATAGCAAAACATCGATTGAGTTTATTAGGTTAGATATTGAAATCATATAATCCGTACGTCATTAAATTAATCATTTCAATTAATTAAAAACAATCAATTAATTAAATTGATATTTAAATATTTTAAAATAGTAAGTAAGACTAATAACTTATTTTGGTTTATTTTATTTTACTGTATTCAATAACTTTTCAGTCATTTATTAAAATATTAAACAATATTTTGTTTATATTGTCATTTGCTTCAATTCTTTGTGTGTCGGAATACGTTATATATAGGGTTTCCAGTATAAAACCGGACACTCTGCGGCTGGCAGAGTGAAATGCGGGCGAGGAGAGAGCGCAGCCTGACGGGTGAAACCCCGTGAGGCGTGTCCGGTTTTATATTGGAAGCCCTGTATAATGTTACTATAAATTATCTTACTGATTACAAAGTTCAATAATTACACAGAGCAACAAAAAATAAACTTTTTTTTTTGTCTCACAAAGAAAAATATGTGATTCTGATAGTATTTTTTCTCCTGAATTCAAATATGATATCGGTTTATTTCCACCACGCAAGGTTTCCGAGAGACAAAAATTTATAATTTCAAACACTTTAATATTTTCTGCATTCGTAACTACACAATATTCGAACATTCGGACTCGCCTAGAAAGTAAGAAATGACGGTTTTCTGCTATATTTCGCCTGTGGAGCATCCCTCTTGTTGGTCCAACAATAATCGACCAGCATATTAAGATTCCATTTGCCTTGATACCTCTTTTCCATAGCTGAAATCCTGAGTTAGCTCATTTGTTTTTATTTTACAATCGACAAATAGACGAAAAAACGTTTATTAAAAAAATAGTTATTTATATCCATTAATTGAAATTGAAATTAAAAAACTGTGGTTTATGGAGAAATTCCGAATACATATTTGAAAACAGTGTAAGAATATAGGGAAAGATGTGTGATGTATGTGAGGAATGTATATATTACGGAGGTAATTAAAGTTTGTGTCCCCTGACAGTTGGCTGCTGCAGACGTCATGATGGATCATCACAATCTTGATTGAAGAAGTTATTAGCTTCTCGTTACGCCCCCTTCTCACACTCTCGTCATTTTCTGCTTTTCCTCGCAATATTTCATCTTTGCTGCTAACCAGTTTTTAATTATTTCTACCAGTTTTTTTTCCGCCATCTTCTAACACTACATTTTAATAATAGGCTATCTGATAATGAGAATAGGCTAATAATTAACAATAAGTAGTTATAAGTATGCCTAATTATGAATATAATTATAATATATTTAGGGCGAGTCTCGTTGCAGCCCGCAACATTAAAAAGGCGGCTTCCGACAATGGGGAACATCTTTTCAAACCGAACACCGTACTGATATTGTTTGAGAATTGTTTTTTTTTAACAAAATTTGTCTAAACTGTACAACCTGTAATTTGACTTTTTTAATTCCTTCATAAACTCCTCTGAAATTTTATTCTTAGTGTCTGATTTTTAAATTATTTCCCACAATTTACAATGAATCTTACATTTTTTATAACGAATATTTCATTATATATTGTTGTATGATATTTAATTACATACAGCCATATTGATTTTGGTTTTTCCTCACCTGTAAGACAAATGTCAGAAAAACGTTAAGGCCCAAACTGTCCCCGAAATCATATGACCATCATCACCAACATCATCCTTATCATCATCATCATCCTTCAACGGTGTGGAAAGCAACGGGAAGCTACCGCACCTACAATTCCCTAGTAAAGCTGCAAGCATAGCATGAAAATGCTATGATTGGAGTGAAGGACCTGCCCTCGGGCAGAATTACTATTGATGGATATTGATTTTAACGAATATTCTATGCAACAAAAAGGACGTGTTCCAGTGCAGCCAACATAGAGTATGTTCTAATAATTAACTGTACATATATACTTCAGAATTTGTGAACTTATACCGCTGTGGTGTCGAGGTATCGTGCTCTGTCACGCAGCGGGCCGGGGTTCGATTCCCGGTCGGGACAGACTCCTGGGTGAGTTTTTTTTTTTTCCTCGCCTGTAAGACAAATGTCAGGAAGCTTAGGGCCCAACGGTGTCCGAAAATCATCCGGCCATCATCATCATCGTCCATATCATTATCGTCATCAACGTTTACCGGTGTGGAAAGCAACGGGAAGCTACCATACCAATAATTCCCTAGTAAAGCTGCAAATCATAGCTTGACAATTCTATGATTGCAGTGAAGGACCTGCCCTCGGGCAGAATTAATATGGATGGATCATTTATTTTTGAACGTTGCATTATTTCACAGGTTAGAGTGATTAAATTGCATTAGGTTAGCTTTTAGATTCGTTAAATATTATGTGTAAGGTGGCTGCATTCCCTGATTACATAGCTACGGTAATGTAAACCGCTTCGCGTTTGTTGGCGCATGCGCATGGTGTATGATTGGCACTTTCGCGTCACATGTAAAATATTTCCCAAAATTTTATTTGGAATGTTTCCTAACAAGAAATGTAACTATTCTTGGGAAAAAATCATCATATCTTCTTCAATCCCTAAGTGTCATTATATGATACCTTTGGTGTTTAATTTTTTTCTCGTTTCGGGAATAATTTCAACTCACTGTGACCAGATATCTTCAGAGCTTTAAGTTCAACCAGATATCTTCAGAGCTTTAAGTTCAACCAGATATCTTCAGAGCTTTAAGCTCAACCAGATATCTTCAGAGCTTTAAGCTCAACCAGATATCTTCAGAGCTTTAAGCTCAACCAGATATCTTCAGAGCTTTAAGCTCAACCAGATATCTTCAGAGCTTTAAGCTCAACCAGATATCTTCAGAGCTTTAAGCTCAACCAGATATCTTCAGAGCTTTAAGCTCAACCAGATATCTTCAGAGCTTTAAGCTCAACCAGATATCTTCAGAGCTTTAAGCTCAACCAGATATCTTCAGAGCTTTAAGCTCAACCAGATATCTTCAGAGCTTTAAGCTCAACCAGATATCTTCAGAGCTTTAAGCTCAACCAGATATCTTCAGAGCTTTAAGCTCAACCAGATATCTTCAGAGCTTTAAGCTCAACCAGATATCTTCAGAGCTTTAAGCTCAATTTCATCTTCTTCTTTGTTTCCAACTGCAGACTTTAGATGGCAGTATTTATTAAAGAGAAAAATGTTATGTTCTTTGCTTCTAGTTCCGAGTGTTTCAGTCCTGATTTTGCACTTACATTGTACAGAACAGGCCCAATCTCAACTTGGACGCGGATGGCATTTGAAAATCTACGGTGCGACTGACCTAGAATCCGACTGCTGGCCTCACATCTACACGTGTTAATCACAGAGGTAGACGATTGTCCTGTCAGTATAGCGGTGACATGTCCGGTCCCCCAGCCGATATAGGGTAACTGAATTTGTCAACCTGGAACCGCTACTTATTGTAGCTACGCAAATTCTTCACAGTGCTGGGGGGGGGCACCGGTCGCATACTGGCCGAAATTCCATGAGAAAATTTCTTCCTCCATGTGGACTTGATCAGCGCAAGTCCCGTAGCTCTGCCAAGGCCTCTTGTATTATCCAGTCGGCTACGGCGCGATATCAGTTGGCACTTGTTTACCAACATTTATTTTTATAACTTCATTTATTACATTGTGTTTCTATAACGTTATCTCTGTCATTTCTTATATCAGACGATTCATGGAAGGAATAAAAGTTAAAACTGAGGAATTCGGAAGGCTGTGAAAGGAAACGTTTAAACAATATTATCATAAAGAAAATAACAATTAAAAGATGGAACATATGTAAATGTGTGTTCTTGGCTTCTTTCGATATCTCGATTTCTTCGAGGACATTGATTTTCAAGTTGTTATTTCCTTTATGAATAATCGATAACATGCGTTGTTGATAGTATAGGCATAATCGTTGTATCTATTACACAGGTCAACATGATTTTTGTCTGGTGAGTACCAATAGTTGTACTTAATGCTGTTTTTTATCTTGTTTTCAAATATGTATTCGGAATTTCTCCATCACCCACAGTTTTTTTTATTTCAGTTTCAATTAATGGATTTAAATAATTATTTTTTAAATAGGCCTAAATCTAGATTTCTTCCCGGAAAATCTTGGCGCAGTAAGCGATGAGCACGGGGAACACTTTCATCAGGAGATTTCAGCTATGGAAAAGAGATATCAACGCAAATGTAATCCTAATGTGCTGGCCGATTATTGTTGGACCATCAAGAGGGATGCTGCACAGGCAAAATATAGCAGAAAATAGTCATTTCTTACTTTCTAGGTGAGTCCGAATGTTCGAATATTGTGTAGTTACGAATGTAGAAAATATTAAAGTGTTTGCGTCTCTCGGAAACCTTGTGTGATGGAGAAAAACCGATGTCATATTTGAATTCGCATATTTTTCTTTCTGAGACAAAAAAAAGTTTATTTTTTGTTGCTCAGTGTTATTTATAAAAAAAAGTATCAACCTGAAAGTCAATGTCCTCAATGAAATCGAGATATTGAAAGAAGCCAAGAACACAGACTTACTTAACGAGAACACACTTAACAAAATTCTAACAAATAATAGTTCGTACTAATACACAAGCCGGAAATGGATTTTATACGAAGGGCCGCAAGAATTTCCGATTAAGGGTCTTTCCACTTTTCAGCGGTTGCCCTTTTACCAGCCGGCTGCTGGCCCTTCACATCCACATGTGTCAATCACAGAGGTAGATGATCAACAGCCAGTGTAGGGGTGACATGTGGTTAGCATGTCGAGTCCCCCAGCCGTTATAGCTGGTTTCTCAACCTGGAGCCGCTACTTATTGTAGCTACCCAATTGCCTCACGATGCTGGGTGGGCACCGGTCCCATACTGGCCGAAATACCATGAGAAAATTTCTTCCCCCATGGAGACTCGAACCAGCGCAAGTCCCATAGCTCTGCGCCAAGGCTTCCTGCCGCTCGGCTACGGCGCGGGACACAAGAATTTCAAGAAGAGAAAAAATTAGGAACTCGGTTATAAGGGAAAAAATGAAGATTGTAGACACCTATTTTAGATTATATTAAAACTCAGCAATTAAGATGGTACGGACGTGTCCAGCGAATGGAAGAGGATCGACTACCAAAATCTGTTTTGGAATGGAAACCTGAGGGAAGACGAAGCAGAGGAAGACCTAAAAACTCCTGGAGTCAGGGAATATGTTTATATATATGAAGGAGAAACATCTACAACCAGGAGATTGGATGGACCGACAAAATTGGCTATTAGGAATCGGACGATGTCAAAGACATTAATCAACCGATGATCTATCCATCTACAAATACACAAACGAAACGCCTTCTTGATATTTTACTTTACAAAGTTCAGAACGGGGGCACGCCGTAGCGTAGTGGTTAAGGCACTGAGCTACAAGCCGGAGGGTCGAGGGTTCAAGTCCCGTTGGGGTCAGGATTTTTAAACCGACCCAAACTTTCTGGGCGGCACTATGGCCCTGGGGTCGACTCAGCCTCTAACGAAAAGAGTACCAGACGCATGTTCTGGGGTAAAGGCGGCCGTCACGCAGGGGCTGACAACAAGTGCCGATTGTCTAGAAAAAAGTGGGAGCCTTAACTTCCTACTACCCCAAGGGCCTCCGGGCCTGTTGTGGGATAAATAAAAAAGTTCAGAACGACTGAGATCTCGGGTACCAGTTTTATATATATATATACAGGGTGGACCGCTCGAATGGACCTAATTTCAATTGCTTGTTACTGGCAAACGGTTGAAGATAGAAACTTAAAACAACGTTCATAGTACAGAACAACTCACCAAGTTTCGAATCCTGTCGGTAGATGGCACAAAGATACGTTTCTCGTTCTTAGATTTAATTGTTTGTGAAAATGGCGACTCCGCAGATGAAAGCGCAAGCTGGACCTAATTTCAATTGCTTGTTACTGGCAAACGGTTGAAGATAGAAACTTAAAACAACGTTCATAGTACAGAAAAACTCACCAAGTTTCGAATCCTGTCGGTAGATGGCACAAAGATACGTTTCTCGTTCTTAGATTTAATTGTTTGTGAAAATGGCGACTCCGCAGATGAAAGCGCAAGCTGTTTTGTGGTATGCGGAGTTTAAATCAATCATTAGAGTTCAAAGGGAGTTCCGGCGTGTGTTTAACCGTGATGCTCCAACTGCTAGAAGCATAAAGAAGTGGCGTGATACATTATTAACTACAGGATCTGTGTTGAAGAAGCATGGTGGTGGTCGCAGAGCATCCGATGAAATGGTAGCAAATGTTCAAGCCGCATTTGAGCGAAGCCCCCGGAAGTCATTAAGAAGAGCTTCGCGGGAACTTCAAATACCAAAATCGACATTACAACGGATTGTCCACAAACGCCTCAAACTGCACGCATATAAAGTGCAGTTAGTGCAACGTCTGGAGCCGAATGACATGCCGAAACGAGTGGAATTCGCCAATACGATGCTGGACCGTCTCGGCGCTGATCCTGACTTCATGACCAAGATTTTCTTCTCGGACGAAACCACTTTCCATTTGTCAGGCAAGGTAAACCGGCATAATGTGCGGATCTGGGGATCGGAGAATCCTCACGCTATTCAAGAGCATGTTCGTGATAGTCCGAAGATGAATGTTTGGTGCAGTTTGTCACATAATAAGGTCATTGGACCGTTTTTTTCTTCGCCGAGAAAACTGTTCGTGGTACCACATATCTTGACATGCTGGAGCAGTTCTTCTTTCCACAAATTGAACAACTGCAGCCTAACATCGTTTTCCAGCAAGATGGTGCTCCTCCCCACTGGTCCAATGAAGTTCGTACGACTTTGGACAACATTTTCCCTGGCCGTTGGATTGGTAGGGGAGGACCAATCGCGTGGCCCCCGAGATCTCCCGATTTAACACCACTGGATTCTTTCTCTGGGCTATGTCAAAGATAAAGTTTACACCACCCCAGTCAAAGACCTTCGTGATCTTCGTGAGCGCATCATAGAGGCTATTGAGAACATTCCAGAAGACATACTCCAACGTACTTGGCAAGAAATTGTTCATCGCTTTGATATCGTCACAGTGACTGCTGGGGCTCATATAGAGATGTGGTGATCTGGATATCAAAACTTGGTGAGTTTTTCTGTAATATGAACGTTGTTTTAAGTTTCTATCTTCAACCGTTTGCCAGTAACAAGCAATTGAAATTAGGTCCATTCGAGCGGTCCACCCTGTATATATATATATATATTCCATTTATTGCATTGTATTTCTGTAACTTCATCGTTCTCATTTCTTCATCATCATGAAAAAATCGTTTTAGCCATGTGGCCTGTGACGGTAAACCTAACGAAGATGATCTTGATCTTTCCACCGATATCTTGGTCTTCCTTGGTCCCTATTTCCAGTTGGAGTATATTGGAACGCCAATTTTGGAATTCTAATTGTTTCTATTCTTCTCAGATGATTTTTTTCCCCATTCTTTTTAGTGTCTTTCTATAACTTATATTTTCTTTTATTATATCATGCAATTCATGGAAGGAAATAAAACTTGAAACTGAGGAATTCGGAAGGCTGTGGAAGGAAACGTTTAAAGAGTATTATCTCATCAATCCACTGCGAGTCTATTACATGGCTGCATCCTCTCAACTGATGATTGAGTTCTCCAGGTCTTAATTATTACGCTACGTGACATCAGTCAACTCCTCCTCCACGTCTTCCCGGCTTTTAAAATTATATTTGATGCGTCATCCACACCTACAGCTCTTTCTTCCAACCCCCCTAATGGAGCATCTTCAATTAATTTTAAAATAATCGTTGTGTTCTCTCAAATTTTCGTTCACGTTTAGAGTTAAAGATTTTGTATTAGTGAAATTAAAGATTCGTGTATTTTATGTCTTTCGGGCTAAATGGCCGTGGTCTGGTTTTATTAACACTCAACGTTTCGTCTACTACTGCGGTAGACACCCTCAGGAAGTAGTAAACGAAACATCGAGTGTTAATAAAACCAGACCACGGCCACTGTGGTAGACATCCTCTACCGCAGTAGTAGACGAAACGTTGAGTGTTAACCCTTAAATTAAAAATTTATCTTATTGGATACATTCATTTCATTTATTTAATATTGTTTTTAGATCCATAGAAAAACAAACTAGTAATAATTACTTAAATTTATGTCAAATTACGCAATAATGTATAATAATAATACAGTTTAACATGAATTTATTTTCCTTGCGGTCCGGAACATTTCAATAACCGACACGAGAAAATATTGTATTGACAATTTAAGGGTTAAAAATCCAGACCACGGCCATTTAGCCCGAAAGATATAAAATACATGAATCAAAACACCTGCCGAGAAAGTCTACAATTTTACAGAAATTAAAGATATTTCAAAGAAAGCTTCTAAGGAAAATTAATGGACCAATAAATGAAAATGGCAAATGGCGCAGTAGGTATAAATATGAATTATAAATATGAAATATATGGTGATACTGACACAGTCAGAATAATAAAATCTTCAAGGTTGAGATGGCTGGGCCATTTTTATCGACTGGAAGGAACACACATTACTCTGACCTGTGAAAACCCAATCTAAAAGCTAACCTAACGCAGTTTAAGCACTCTAACCTGTGAAAAACCAACCTAAAAGCTCAGCTAACGCAATTTAAGCGCACTAACCAGTGAAAGGCCAATCTAGAAGCTAACCTAACGCAATTTAAGCAATCTAACCTGTGAAAAACCAATCTAAAGGCTAACCTAAAGCAATTTAAGTACTCCAACCTGTGAAAGGCCAATCTAAAAGCTAACCTAACGCAATTTAAGCACTCTAAACTGTGAAAGACTAATCTAAAGGGTAACCTAACGCAATTGAAGTCTCTAACCTATGAAAGATCAATCTAATGGCTAACCTAACGCAATTTAAGTATTCTAACCTGTGAAAGGCCAATCTAAAAGCTAACCTAACGCAATTTAAGTACTCTAACCTGTGAAAGACCAATCTAAAAGCTAACCTAACGCAATTTAAGTACTCTAACCTGTGAAAGGCCAATATAAAATCTAATCTAACGCAATTTAAGTACTCTAACCTGTGAAAGATCAGCATAAAAGCTAACATAACGCAATTTAAGTACTCTAGCTTGTGAAAGATCAATCTAAAAGCTAACCTAACGCAATTTAAGTACTCTAACCTGTGAAAGAATGTAACATCAAAAAATAAATAGTAAGTTTGAAATTCTGAAGTATATGTATACATTTAATTAGTACATACTCTACGTTGGCTGCACTGGAACGCGTCTTTTTTGTTGCATAGAATATTAGTTAAAATCAATATAGCTGCCACGTCTTCATGCTACGTATGTAGTTAAATATCATATACTCGTTAGAAAAAATGTAAAAATAATTAGTAAATGGAAGGAAATAATTTGAAAAATGAAACCCTAAGAATAAAATTTGACAGGAATCCAGGAAGGAATTAAGAAATTCGCGTCAAAGGTTGTAAAGAATAGCCGAAGTTTTTAATTAATATCTCTCTTCGAAAAAAGTAAAACATTAATTCTTTAAAACGCGACACGAAGTTTCCTATTTACGAATATTATTCAAAGCAACCTAAATTGTTTTCAGGTAGGTGTCGCCGTAAGTTTTTACCCTAAAAATGTAAATTAATATGTTTAGATTGTAGATAAGAATTGACCTGCATGAAAACAACTGAGTTAAAAAGAGAGGTCTTCTGTCCTCGCGTATCTAGTAACAGTGTGGGGTAGCATTGTTGGAGAAAACAAGAGATATGCGGAGAATAATAGGTGTTGATTAATTATGAACTTGGCTGCCTGGGAGAAATGATTTTCTCCCCATCCTGAAGCCGTCCTTTCATTGCGTGAAACCAAGGCTTGTCCTAGAGAAGGCTACTCAGAAATTCACTTACTTGCAAATAATAAATCAATGTCATGTGCTTCTAATTATGAATATGTATTAAATATTTCCGCAGTGGTCTAGTGGCTACGTTCTTTGTCTCTGCTACCGAGAAACGCGGTTCTAATCTGGCTGGGTCAATGAACTTTTTCCAATGGAAACATCCAAAGAGCAGGTTAATCGGGAGGGACTTTAGGCCCTGAGTCCCGAGTCTGAAGATTTTCAAGCTCATAAAAGACCCTTATTCCTGAATAAAGAGCCCTTTACGGATTTTACAGACCTCGTTCATCCTAGTTAGGTCTATACCTTAATTGCCTACTAGATGTCGCAGTGGGTCGCGATGTTAACCGCATACCATTCATGGCATCTTTAGGTAAATAAGGATAACTAAATTAACTTGGTCTAGTAACTCCTAACAAATGAGAGGCTAAGGTCAACATTTGACTGTTACGACAGTGTAGATAATTTATGGTTACTGCGGTAAGTTTTTCCTGTGATCAATTATTAATATACAGTAAGTAATACAACCACTGGAAAACAGTTTCAGAAGAATGCGATTTAGAAATAATTATCATAAGTAACGCCACGAGTGATTTCCAGTTTATCTAGAGAATTTTGAGATCAAGAGTGGCATTTGTTAGGACTATTTAACGAATAAAATTAAGCTGTTTACTCACAAATCATTATTTAACTATAGTTATTTTAAAATATTTATATATTTAATGTAAACGGCGATGTTTGAAAACAAATGAGAAGCGATAGGTACGCTTCATCTGCTTCTTTTGTTTATCACTGCAACCAGATCATACTATTTATTGCCAAAGGAACGCAATATTGTAAGAATGCTCTCTAGTGGAGAAAAAATGAAACACATCAAACTGTATATTAATTCATTTCTGATGTCGTATGATGTAAATATGACAATTATATTTTTCTGGATTGTTACCTGGGAAAAAATACATTTAAGAAAGTGCAAACAGTGGTTTATTTTTTTTGGTGGTATAATCAATTGCTACAAATGTTTTTATATTAACTCCCGCATGCGGCATGTGTTGACATTCATGCACTATATATACAATCTGGTAGCCGTATTTCTCACGGGCTCATTCACTGCAAAATAATGGTCAGACCTGTTCAGAATATTAAAAAGGAGGAGCTTTCTTTAATATGGTAATTATAACACTGATAAATATTTCGTGAAACACGACTCTGATTGGTTGTAAAACAGAAATCATTGAAACGTGATTGGCCATTGAGTCCCATTTGGGGCATGAGTTAAATAGTCATAAGTAATGCCACGAGTGGTTTCCAGTTTATCTAGAGAATTTGGAAATCAAGAGTGGCATTTGTTAGGACTATTTAACGAATAAAATTAAGCTGTTTACTCACGAATCATTATTTAAATATAGTTATTTTAAAATATTCATATATTTAATGTAAACGGCGATATTTTAATAAACAAATGAGAAACGTTATGTTTCATATGTTCATTCACTGCAACCAGATCATATTATGTATTGCCAAATAGAATCACAATATTCTAAGAATGCACCCTAGTGGAGAAATAATGAAACACATCAAACTATATATCATAATCAACATTACGAGTTATTCATTTATTTTTCTAGTAAACAACTCAGTAAAATCAAGGAATCTTTTCATTATTTGCTATATTCAATGCATTTGTTGGAGAAAAATAATACTTTGACCTGTTCAGAACATTAAAAAGGAGGAGCTTTCTTTATCACAAAAGCAGGAGCTGATAAAGAGAAATCGATAAAGAGCGAGGTAAAACACGACTGTCGTTGGTTGTAAAACAACATTCATTGAAACGTGATTGCTCATTGACTAGCATTTGTGGCATGAGTTAAATAGTCAGAAAACGACAGTCGTGAAAATTTGTAGAAACCAGAACGATGATTGGAATATTAATTTATCAGATATAAATCTACAAAAAGTGTAAAATAATACATATTTAGGAACGATGATAAATGCAAATGGAAAAATACAGATTGGAATCAGTAAAAGAATAGAGAAAAGTTTAAAAAGTCTATAATTTAATTAAACAATGAATCTGGAATAAAGATATCCTACCCATCAAGAGTAAAATGGCAATGTATAAAACTTATTTCAAACCAGTTCTAACATATGCAGCTGAGACTTGGACATATAGGCCTACAAAGGTGGAACTGAGCAGAATCCAAGCTACAGAAATGAAATTCTTACGTGGAATGGTACATAAAAAAATGAGAGATAGAATATGGAATGACAAAATCAGGCTGACATTAAGTGTAGAAAAACTAACAACAGAAATAAAAAAGTAGACTAAAATGGTATGGACATTTAAAAAGAATGGAAATGGAAATACTACTACAAGGACTGTTAAATTCCAAGATACAAGGAAAACGATCACGAGGCAGGCTACGAGAAAGATGGATTAACCAAATGAAGTAAAGTCTACAAGAGAGAGGATACGATTGGGAAGAACTAAAAAGAAGCAAAGCATGAGAAGATAGAAATGGCTGGAAACGTATTTGGAATCGACCTTCCGAAACGAGGACACGATAAGAGGATGGTTATGATCAATACAACCAGGTTGTCGTTATGGGATTTCTGGTATACTGGCATGGCGGGGAAGTAATCCACAGCTTATTTAGGGGCGCCTGGAAGGCGGAGTTACCTTGCCCCGTTGATATGATAGGTGATGAATGTTAATGTAGTACCAGGAGAGTCCTTAATCTAAATTGTACCTAAATCCAGACCATGGAAGCCCACAAGAATAATCTCCTTGAGAAAAAATCCTTTGGTCTGACCGGTAATCAAACCCGGGGCACCGTGAAGTAGAGTCAGAAGCTCTGACCACTGGCCTATAAGACTGGTCAGTAATCAAATACAATCCCCATCTTATTTTCTGTATAGACTATATAAAGTAACAGTCTAAAAAACCCAATGTTTTAGCAAGTTCCGAAGGAACGAAGCTATTGTGTTTATTTTAATGAAAATCTTTTGAATTTCTTAAAATATTAAAATATATATGCAGTCAATATGCCCATTTCACCAATTAATGTTTTAAAATGGTCAACAAGTTTCTACAGCCAAGCTGTCATTCTCAAGACCAGATATCAGTCAATATCTGGTCTTGAGAATGACAGCTTGGCTGTAGAAACTTGTTGACCATTTTAAAACATTAATTGGTGAAATGGGCATATTGACTGCGTATATATTTTAATATTTTATCACCAAGAAGATCACTTGTGTATTAAATTCTTAAAATATGTTTCCTTTATCCCTCCTACCAAGTAGATACGGAAGATGACTATAACAAAAAAGAAAAAAAAATATATAGCGGAAAACCCAATAAAACTTTTCCGATCTACATACATACATAGGTACATACAAATAAATAAATAAATAAATATATATATAAGCCTATATCCAGCCGTAGTAATTCTGCCCGAAGGCAGGTCTTTCACTGCAATCACAGCATTTTCATGCTACGCTTTACAGCTTTACTAGGAAATTAGAGGTGTGGTAGCTTCCTTTTGCTTTCCACACCGGTGAAGGATGATGATGATGATGATGATAATGATAAGGATGAAGATGATTGCCAGATGATTTTCGGGGACCGTTGGGCCCTACGTTTCCTGTTATTTGTCTTACAGGTGACTTACAGGTGAGGAAAAACCCGGAAAAAACCTCACCCAAGAGCCAATCCCAAATGGGAATCGAACCCTGCGCACTGCGTCATGAAGCAGCACGCTATCTCGAGACCACATCGGTGGACACACACACACACACGCACACACACAACACACACACACACACACATAATATATATATATGTCATGAAAAAGGAATAATGCATGAACCGGTATTTGAACATGGGCTCTCTAACTCTATACGTTACTGCGTTACCGACCACGCTATCCAGGCATCCCAGTGGAAACATTAATTTTTCTTTTCTTATATACAATTCTCAAATCATAAGAGGCAGCGGCAAATCTACGTAATTCTGTCTTACGGCTTCTATAATAACAAACCCAAACCTGTGTTTTTTGGCAGAAGAAGAAGAAGAAGAAGAAGAAGAAAATATGACAGAATCAGAAATGAATACATTGGGGAACAGTGTGAAATTCCACCAATAAATTAATGAGTATAAAAATCAGGGGGAATTGAATCATGTCTCAAGAATATTGATGACAGGTCATCAAAAGTCGTACGAAATAATATTACAACTGGCAGGAAATCCCCAGGAAGACCACGACACAGATTGAAAATCTCACTTTCCAAGAGGGTGTAAGCCTGGGATCAAGACAAGAAGAAGAAGAAATTTCATAATTTTAAATTAATTGTGTATTTGATACTGTTAGTAAATGCGAGTGTTGTTGAGTAGCCCTAAGAGCAGAAGACACGGAAGGGTAAAGACAATGGATGTAGGAAGGCAGATATTAACTACAGTTGTGTGAATGGGGAGGGGGTGAAAGCAGAAGGGTGTCAGCATCACGTTAATTTCAATTTATCAGTTGCTTGTTGTTTGAAAGAGACAACCCAACCCTTCTTGTATAATTATTTCGGGTTTACTCATGCTTTTCTAAGCTGTCTTGGATTTCACTGCTCGGAGCTCAAATCAAATGCAGAAATTCTATGTAGGATATAGATTCAGCACTGCCTTATTTATCATGTATTATAATGTAGCCATTTTACATAATGACCATGTAGTGTATTTAAACCGTAGACCTAATACTGGCAATAGTAAATATAGCCGTCAAGAAACGCACACATGGGTTCCACTGGGATAAGTACAAAACATATTGAATTAAATATATATATATATATATATATATATATATATACATACGATGGTGTGATAAGAAAAATAAATGCCTGGACGGGATTCGATCCCGGATCTCTGAGTCTGTACCTCAGCGTGATTTCCATTACGCTACCAGGCGAATCCAATTCAAACACTTATTTTTCTTATATATGTATTATATTCTCCATTATTACTAGATGTCGCGAGAACTCGGTCTTCACTGCCATCTAGTAGCTGACTATAACAAGTAAGCAAATTAAAGAGAATATTTTTACCTTATAGCAGTGACGCCTTATAGATGTTATAATTAAATGTTTAACATTGAGCAATGCAAGCTTAATATGGTATGATAAGAAAAATAAATGCCTGGACGGGATTCGAACATCTATAAAGCGTCACTGTTATAAGGTAAAAATATTCTCTTTAATTTGCTTACTTGTTATAGTCAACTACTAGATGGCAGTGAAGACCGAGTTCTCGCGACATCTAGTAATAATGGATAATATAATACATATATAAGAAAAATAAGTGTTTGAATTGAATATATATATATATATATATATATATATATACACACACTGTGTCCCATTCAAAGCTCCCACATTTTAGTTAATCATAACTCTCAAAGTATGCGGAATTATGAAATGAGGTTGGTATTAAAAGAAAGAGAAACTCAAGGAATTTTTGTTTTCATTGTTGCAGTTAATTCATCTGTCGCATGTTGGACAATAATGACATAAAACAAAATCACTCCACTGGACTTCTTCCTCTGGGGGTATGTAAAAGACAGTGTGTTTGCGACACCAGGACAAGATCTTCATGATTTACGAACCCGTATCCATGACACAATTGCAACAGTACAAATGGACATGTTGGACAGAACGTGGCACGAAATCGAATAAGACTTGATATTGTTCGTGCTACTAATGGTGCACATATAGAGGTGTTTTAGTGTGTGGCAATTAAAATTCTTTGAGTTTCTGTTTCGTTTAATACCGGTGTCATTTCATAATTCTGCATACTTTGTTAGTTATGATTAATTAAAATGTGGGAGGTTTGATTGGGACACCCTGTATATATATTTCAGTTTATAGGTCTATTATAAGGATGCGAAACATGATTTCTTACTTTAAGGGAGGGAAAAAAGTTACATATATATATATATATATATATATATATATATATGTGTGTGTGTGTGTGTATTTTTATTCAATGCCACCATGCTGTCGTTTTGACATTTTGGCATTATCTCCTAGCAAGGCGTTTTTGTAACCCACTTGTGAGGTTGGGGCGCCTGGAAGAGCGGAGTTACGCTGTCCCGATGAATATGATAGGTGATGACGGTGATAATGATGCGCCAGGAGAGGCCTTAATCCTAAACTTAATTAATATGATAATGATGGCCAGAGGATGTTCGGGGACTGTTTGGGACTTAAAGTTTTCTGACATTTGTCTTACAGGTGAGGATAAACCCCGAAAAATAAACAGAACCCAGGAAACTTATCCCAACCGGAGATCGAAACCGGGCCCGCTGCGTGACAAGACAGCACTCTACCTCGAAACCATAGCGGTGAACAAATTGTCATTAGTAAATATAACCGTCAAGAAACGCACACGTGGGTTCCACTGGAGTTACTCAAGTTCAAAAAACGTTGAACTAACACACACACACACACACACATATATATATAATGATTGTCCACCTCTGTGGTCTCGAGGTAGCGTGCTGCCTTGTCACGCAGCGGGCCCGTGTTCGATCCCCGGTCGGGACAGTTCTTCTGGGTGAGGTTTCTATCGGGGTTTTTCCTCACCTGTAAGACAAATGTCAGGAAAACTTTAAGGCTCAAACGGTCCTCGAACTCATATGGCCATCACAATCATCATCATCCTTATCATCATTATCATCATCATCCTTCACCGTTGTGGAAAGCAAAAGGAAGCTACCACACCTACAATTCCCTAGTAAAGCTGCAAGCATAGCATGAAAATTCTATGATTGCAGTGAAAGGCCTACCCTCGGGCAGAATTACTATGGATGGATGGATGGATATATATATATATAGGCCATATCCATATAGATCCAGATATATATATATATTATATATATATATATATCCATCCATAGTAATTCTGCCCGAAGGCTGGTCCTTCACTGCAATCACAGCATTTTCATGCTATGCTTGCAGCTTTACTAGGGAATTGTAGGTGTGGTAGCTTCCCGTTGCTTTCCACACCGGTGAAGGATGATGATGATGATGGCCATATGATTTCTGGGACAATTTGGGCCTTAAAGTTGTCCTGACATTTGTCTTACAGGAGAGGAAAAACCCCGATAAAAACCTCACCTATGAAAAACTTTCCTGGGCCCGCTGCGTGACAAGGCAGCACGCTACCTCGAGAACAGCGGTGGACATATAGGCCTATATATATATATATATATATATATATATATATTGGTTATTTTGCCATTTTATATTATAAGGATTCGAAACAGATTTCTTACTTTACTTACTTACTTACTTACTCACTGGCACTATCGAACCCGTAGGTTCATGGCCGCACGGACATAAGCTCTCCATACATCCCTATCCTGAGCTAATGCTTT
Organism: Diploptera punctata; assembly: GCA_030220185.1. Classification (NCBI taxonomy): domain Eukaryota; kingdom Metazoa; phylum Arthropoda; class Insecta; order Blattodea; family Blaberidae; genus Diploptera; species Diploptera punctata. The sequence goes on from JASPKZ010003855.1 coordinate 1,876,905, forward strand.
CCAATCATTCCCTGTATAATCTACTTCCCTCAAATCATAGTTAATGTTGTTCTCCCACCTCATTTTTGGTCTACCAACTGGGCGTTTTCCTTCTGGCTTTCCTACAAGAAGTTTCCATGCACGTCTTTCATTCCCCATACGCGCAACATGTCCTGCCCATCGCAGTCTACGGGACTTAACTGTTCTTATTATATCTGGCTTCCTATAAAGACCATGTAGTTCATTGTTATGTAGTCTTCTCCATTCACCTGTCTGTTCATCTCTCTTTCGTCCAAAAATTTTCCTAAGAACTTTATTCTCAAATACTCGTAATCTCCTTTCCTCCCTTAAAGTAAGAGTCCATGTTTCGCACCCATATAATATAACTGTTAGAACAATAGTTTTATATATTTTCAGCTTAACGTTTTTTGAAAGGAGTTGGGACATCAAAAGTCTCTGCAATGCATAATAGCATGCATTTCCAGAATTGAGCCTATGTTTAATTTCTTTGTGCATCTCATTCCTATTTGTGATTATTGTTCCTAGGTATTTGAATTCAGCCACTTCCTCAAAATTTCCCTCATTTGTCATTAGCTGTCCATTTCCATTATATAATGTATTTCTACGTGTGACCATATATTTAGTTTTAATGATATTTACTTCCAGTCCTAATTTCTTAGTGTTACTCAATAGTGTGTGCGTGTTGGCCTTTAGTATCTCCTCGCTATCGGCCAGTAGTACTACATCATCAGCATAAACTAACAGCTTATTAATACCATTGAGTTGTAAGCCTTCCTCATTCTCCAAAGATTTAATGGCATGCTCTAGTACAAAATTAAATAGTAGAGGAGATAGTGCATCTCCTTGCTTTAACCCATTCTGGATTTCAAAAGTGTCTGAAAACTGTTTGCCTACACGACCCTACTCGTTGAGCCATTTAGACACATTCGTATAAGTCTAACTAACTTTTTAGGAATTCCAAACTCCAGCAGGATACTATATAACTTCTCCCTCTTAATTGAATCATATGCTTTTTTGAAGTCTACATATAGTTGATGTACAGTACCATTATATTCCCATTTCTTTCTAAAATCTGTCTTATACTAAAAATCTGATCTGTTGTAGACCTGTTTCTTCTAAATGCACATTGATGATCTCCTAGAATGTCATCAATATAGGGAGTAAGTCTGCTTACTAATATATTTGTTAGAATTTTGTACGAAGTTGAAAGTAATGCAATGCCCCTATAGTTGTTGCAATCAGTTTTATCTCCTTTCTTATAAATTGGTATGATAATTGATTCCTTCCATTCATCTGGAAGAGCTTCTTTTTCCCAAATCATACTAAGCAACCAGCGTATCTTGCCCATCAATTTTCTCCCCCTGATTTTATCAGTTCTGCTGGGATCTCATCTGAACCTGATGCTTTATACATCTTCAATTTTTCAATCGCCATTTCAACCTCTAATGCACTTGGCTCTGCGACTAGCATTTCTGCTGTCTGTAACTTATCCTCCTCAATGTCCTGTTCTGTGTGTACATTTAATAGCTGATTAAAGTAACATTTCCATCTATTTAATATACTCCTAGAATCTGCAATCATATCCCCATTTTCATTCCGAATTATATTTGTTCTAGCCTGAAACCCTTTCTTCTCTATACTAATTCCCTGATATAATTCTCTAATGTTCCTATTTTTTGCATTCATTTCAAGATCATTAATCTTCTCTCTCAAATATTCCCTCTTTTTACTCTTAGTAACTTGTGGTTTCCCGTCTAACACTACCCAACTGCTCTAAATTTACCTCATTTGGCTCGTGTAACCATTTCATTTTTGCTAGCTTTCTTTTCTTTACAATGTCGGCACATTCCTCATCAAACCATTTCTTGTTTTGCCTCTTTTTTAAACAACCAATGCTTTCTAATGCTGACAATTTAATAGTATCTCTTATAGCCTCCCATTCTTTATTTATATCAGTTTCTTCTTCGTTTGCCACATTGTCATCTGAAGATTCCAGTACTTCAAATCTATTAGAAATTTTGATTTGGTATTCTTGCCGCATTTCATCATTTTTCAAGTTTTTTAATTCATATTTTACAGAATCATCTTTAGCGTTTGTTCCTCTCATAAGCGATAGCCGTTGTCTGATTTTCACCGACCAGATGATGATCTGAATTGCAGTCTGTCCCTCTAACTGATCTAACATCAATGATGCTACTGTGCCAGCGTTTATCCACTAATACATGATCTATCTGGTTCCGAGTTTCTCCATCTGGGGACGTCCAGGTGTATTTATGAATATCCTTATGCTGAAATGTTGTGCTCTTAACAACGAGATTCTTTGATGTGGCAAATGTGACTAATCTAACCCCGTTGTCGTTACTATCTTCATGAAGACTGAATTTGCCTATTGTTGGTTTGAATATATCTTCCCGCCCCACTTTTGCATTAAAATCTCCTAAGACAATTTTCATATGATATCGTGAAAGGCTATCAAATAAGCATTCTAATTCTTCATAGAATTCATCCTTGATCTTGTCATCTTTATCTTCTGTGGGGGCATGTACATTTACAATTATAAAATCATGTCGTTTACCCTTTAGAATTATGTATGATATCCTATCACTAACAAACTTAATATCTCGGATAGCGGATAGGATCCTCCTCCTGACTAAAAAACCCGTTCCAAATGCAGGTCTTTCTGCACCCCCATAGTATAATGAAAAGCTTCCTGATTCCTGACTACCTTCTCCTGGCCACCTAACTTCCTGTAAAGCGACTATATCCAAGGGCGATTTATCCAATTCCCGCGTTAATATCTCTAGTGCCCCGCTATTGTATAAAGTCCTAACATTCCATGTTCCTAGGAACATGTCCCTGTGTTTGAGCCTTTGGCATGGGTTCCCTGAAGTAGTCCCCGCCCGGAGAACCGAATGGGGGACTATTTGACCTCCGGAAAATTTTACCCCAGTAGAACCCATGTCCGCATTTCTTGACGGTTGTATTTTTACGGTGAAAGATCGTCACTCTTTCGACCAAGGCACTTATTTCGTCTGGCTTATCACCTTCGACCAGTCCGGCATGGGTAACCCTATCGGCAGCAATGCTACCGCCGGC
>JASPKZ010003855.1:1885000-2003969 GCA_030220185.1 Diploptera punctata
CCCCTATCTCACCATATGGTTATATACTCTCTTACAGGCTTTCAACACTATTAAGATACAATCTGAAAAAAGCCTTTGATCTAGGCTGGATTTTAAAACCATTTAAACAAATAAACCCTTTATTTATGTGGTAAGCTGTACTTTTTGATACGATATTGCAAAACCCCCTAAACACCAAATTATAGACTAGAGTCCACTGTCTTTTTGTTTACGAGGAGTTGATACTGGGAGCCTATTAGAATAATTATATGGTGGCTATAAGTATGGAAATTATTGGTGCCCAAGGCGTACATGATTGTAGTTAACAACGTAAAATAGACATATCACGTTATATTTCAGCTGCTGTCTACATATTTTACATAATTTGAATAATTCTTGAGCCAGGAAGTCCCCATTTCCTTGTATTTTAAATCAGCTCTCTGTTTCGTTATTCCAGTAGCATATAACAGCGCTATCTCTCAATAACGTTAAAATGTGCTAAGTTATTAACAGAGCTGCTATCTTGATAGTTTTATTACAAGCATATACCGAGTTATGAGAGAAAATTGGGAGTTATTTTATAGCTGTGATCTGGTGTAGTGATAAAGTGTTCATCCGCGGAACAAAATGATTCCCCAATTAGCAACATGCATTATCAGAGAGTCTTACATGTTACTCAAGGATTTCATATTCGCTAATCTTTGTTACCGCCCACTCTTCAATCTCTGCTTGCTTTCATTGTGTCGTCTGAAAGCAGTCTTAAATAAATAATAGTTTAAAAAACTAAAACAACACGCTTTATTAGAAAACCGAACTAAAAAATGAAAAATTATTTTAATTTCCAACACACTTGGGATAAAATTAAAGTGGTCAACAAAAAAAATCATCTCCAACACATCTAGAATAAAACTAGGGTTATCTACAAAAAGTAATTTTACCACCAAAAGCGTGGCGTGCTCTATATAAATTAATATATTTGATAATAAACAGATATTGGTAAAAGTAAAGTCTCTAAGGGTCAATTTCATCAACAGAGGTAACTGTCTTACGCCAGTTTTCCCCGTGTATAATGCGTAGCTTAAACTGGCGTAATACAGTTAACCTCTGTTGGTGAAACCGACCCTTAAGATGAAAACGTAAAAGCCATAAAAAACACCCCACGCTTTTTGATGGTAAAATTATTTTTTTTTTGTAGTTAACTCTGGTTTTATTCTAGATGTGTTGGAGATGATTTTTTTTGTTAACCACTTTAATTTTATCCCAAGCGCGTTGGAAATTAAAATTATTATTCATTTTTTAGTTCGGTTTTCTAATAAAGCGTGTTGTTTTAGTTTTTTTTAAAATTATTATTTACTTTTTACTTTTTAGTTTTAATTTTTTACAGAATAAGATAAAAATTAAAAATATCTTTAAATTCGATACTATTGTAGTATGAGCTAAAAGTAATAGGCCTACTCTTCTAAAAAAGGCCTCCGGGCCGGATTTGAACCAGCAACCTATGGATTACTGAAATTATATACCACTACAGTCCACCGCTCTACCAACTGAGCTACTAGAGGATATAATATTAATTTCATACAACGATGAACTAATAATTCGATAAGTCCGCAACCTATTATAGCGGTTTTTATTTTTTTAATGTGCTGATGTTCCTGGCCAGGATCTTAGAATAAAATGAAATTATTGTATTGCCATTGGTCCTTTACAAGTATACAAAGTTTCAAGTCGATCCCGTGTTCTTAAGTGGCTGAAAATTGTGTTGAAAGATTCCGTTACATAGGCAGAGAGCTACAGGTCAAGCTAATATAAAGCGCGTAAAAACAAATAGTTTATAAATAAATGAATGAATGAATACTACTACTACTACTACTACTACTAATAATAATAATAATAATAATACTTAATTTTTGCTGGCAGAGTTAAGGCCATAAGGTCTTCTCTTCCGCTCAACCAGCGAATAGTAAAATTATACAAAAATTACATACATATTACAATTTTAAATTATTATTAAAATATAGACTAAAAAAAAGGCAATGATGATGTGATCTAATATTAGCTAATACAAACAAAAACATGATATAATAGAATTAAAATTTATATAGAATAAAATAAAGTAAGTAAAGCTTCCTAGATGATTTACTTGATGCTGAATATAGTTCTTATGCAGTTAATGCTTTCATTGTGATATCAGTTAATTTTTATTTAAATAATGACAGTCCCTGACATGACAGGGAAGTGAGTTCCATGTTCTAGTCATAGATATTGTGTAATATTCAGAGTATAGACAGGTCCTCTGCTGTGGTATCAAAAGTAAAGAAGAGTCTTGTGATCTTGTTCCTAAATTGTGATGAGCCGATACATTTTGAAAACGTGTTGATAAATAACTTGATAAATATGTGTGCAGGGTTTGGAATAGTAAAGCATGTGAATGTAAAGTTCTTCTGGGTAAACAGGGTAAATTGGTCATATAATGAAGTTAATTTTTAGACATGTAAATTAACTAGTAAATAGCTACATAAAAAATAAGATCCTATGACGAATTAAGAGCAATCGCAAAACAATGAAATTCGCTTACAATTAGGCCTAAATGTATAGTGCAAATTCGTCATAATTGATTTTTAAATAAGTAAAAATGAATGTAAAAAATGTAATATGAAAATTTTTATCAGAGATCAGGATTCAGACGTACAAAGTAGCAAGGATTGTGGGATCAGTGAACGATGTAATTTGGAGGAATAAATACCTAAGACCAGAAACTAAAGTACAGATTTATGAATCTGTAAGCACAACCTGTCCTCACTTATACTTCTGAAACAAGATTCAAAACATCCTAAAGAGAACAAAACAAGTGTTGAAGAAATATAAATAAACGAGAATAAAAAAGTCATTATAAAGTATATTTATTTATAAATTGAATCACGAAATAACGTCTGTCGTTAAGAAACCTATCTTAGAATAGATTTAGAATAGCTTTATTTAGTCTGGTGGAGTTAAGGTCATGTGGCCTTGTCTTCCACTCACCAGGACAAACATATGTTACATATAAATACAAAAAATTACAATAATAGACATACTAAAAAATTAATTATCTGTCAAATTGAATAATAATGAAAATAATGTATAATAATACAATAACATTAAATATAATTAAAATTAAATCAGTGATAGAATAAATACAGGAAGGAATAACAGCTCGAATCTACTATACATAAACAGAAAAGAAAAAAATACAAAGAAAGTAATAAACTATGGTGAATTAATCTATCGCATTTTATACAAGGCATTAGGTAAATATATTAACAAATCTTAAAACTATTTTTGTTAAATAATGAAAAAAACAAATTATTAATTTTGAAAAAAATAATACTAGTGAGTTGTTTATGTTAATAATTTTATTTTCAATTTGTTTTTTAAAGATTGTAAAGTTTGGTAGTCTCTGACATAGGGTGGAAGGGAATTCCATTTTCTAGCAAGAGAAATTGTAAAAGATTTCGAATAACATGTGATGAGGAGGGATATAAAGGACACTGTGTTCAAGGGATCGGGTATCTAATTTATCTGTATCAGAGAGTCTAGTGAAGCGGTGTGATAAATAATAAGGTAATGATGTGTGTAATATTTTATAGAGAAGGCATAGGGAATGGATGGTTCTACGATCTTTACCGTGTATTAAATGTTTAGATCTACTAAATAAACATTATGTTCTTGCATTCACTTTCTGTTATTTTTTACAATTGTGGTCCTACCATCATGGGTGTTAGGTAAAAAAACTCCATGGCGAGACAGGCCTAGAGAGCCCTTTGCCTACCAGCGGGCCGCTGGCCTCACTTCACTTACTTACTTACTTACTTAGTCACTGGCACTATCGAACCCGTAGGTTCATGGCCGCACGGATATAAGCTCTCCATACATCCCTATCCTTAGCTAATTCTTTCCAATCATTTCCTGTATAATCTGCTTCCCTCAAATCATAGTTAATGTTATTCTCCCACCTCATTCTTGGTCTACCAACTGGGCGTTTACCCTCTGGCTTTCCTACAAGAAGCTTCCATGCAAGTCTTTCATTCCCCATACGTGCAACATGTCCTGCCCATCGCAGTCTACGAGACTTAACTGTTCTTATTATATGTGGCTTCCTGTAAAGACCATGTAGTTCATTGTTATGTAGTCTTCTCCATTCACCTGTCTGTTCATCTCTCTTTGGTCCAAAAATTTTCCTAAGTACTTTATTCTCAAATACTTGTAATCTCCTTTCCTCTCTTAAGGTAAGAGTCCATGTTTCGCACCCATGTAATATAACTGGTGGAATAATAGTTTTATATATTTTCAGCTTAACGTTTTTTGAAAGGAGTTGGGACATCAAAAGTCTCTGCAATGCATAATAACATGCATTTCCAGAATTGAGCCTATGTTTAATTTCTTTGTGCATCTCATTCCTATTTGTGATTATTGTTCCTAGGTATTTGAATTCAGCCACTTCCTCAAAATTTCCCTCATTTGTCATTAGCTGTCCATTTCCATTATTTAATGGATTTCTACGTGTGACCATATATTTAGTTTTATTGATATTTACTTCCAGTCCTAATTTCTTAATGTTACTCATTAGTGTGTGTGTGTGTTGTCCTTTAGTATCTCCTCGCTATCGGCCAACAATGGCCTCACTTCAACATCTGTTAATCGCAGAAGTGAAGTGACATATGATCTAGGCTACTTGTCGAATCCCAGTTGTTATAGCTGGTTTTCTCAACCTGGAGCTGCTATTTATTATAGCAAATTCCTCTTGATGCTGCCCAATGTGGACTCGAAACAGCACAAGTTACGTAGTTCTGCATCAAGGCATGATGCCTTAAACCACTCGGCTATGGCGCGAGACTAAACTACAAAAAAAAAGAACTTGCTAAAACGTCAAAACTCAATTGATCTAACAACTATATTAACATCTCTTAATTTCTAATCGGACTTAGATTTTATTATTCTAAAGGTAGAGAAGACTGGATACTAAGAAAGAGTACTAATTGGGTATATTTTATTTCAGGTAAACATAATCTTGGACTACTTTGCATCGCCTGCAGCGTTTGTCAACATCAAAGCCACATAAAATGTAAGTCAGTCTTTTAGGCCTAGCCTTACATATTTTAGTAGCTTGAATATTTTATAAATAAGTTATTCAACGCCTATTTACAGTTCTTGTTAAACAGGTGAAAGAAACCTGTCTAAAATGCATTACCACAAATAGCTAAAATATATGCACATTTCTAGACATTCTAGGGATAAGAATTTGAAAATAGATAAGAGTTCCGTAAAATGAAACAAAATTTAGTAAATTATATATCACTGTTACAATTAAATTCGGTCTATGAAAATTTCGTCTCTCTTCGTTATTTAGTTTTTTTAATTGAATTTTAACGAAGCGAAAAAGAAAAATGCGATCTACCGATCATGAGCCGGGCGCAAGCGAAGATTTCCGAGTATCTCCGTGACGTCATAACTCACATGAAAGCAACAATATCTATATGTGATTTAAGCGAAATACATCGTTGATGTGTTTGTTTGGTTTTTAATTTGAAGTGTAGCCTAAATTTAATTAATGCAAAGACACTGTTCTATAAAGAAGTTCGGAGCCATTTTTCGAAAATATTAGCGTATTGCAGGTAAGTATAAACATGTATGGCAAATGATGATCTTGAAGAAGATTTCCGGGCTGTAAGGCTGTGGTCTAGAGACATGAACTTCAAGCCTCGAGACCACGGCCTACAGTCCGAAAATCTTCTTTAAGATCATCATAATAACTCCGGCCGTGAAAGCCTAAGTCAATACATGTATGGCAAATGTTTTGGCTTGGCTGTTTTTTGAATGAGCGAATGTTTTATCTTAATACATTATTTTCTATTTTGTATTTTTCTGCTAACTTCAAATACTTATAATCAACTATGTCGGATGAAGGATTCATGCAGAGAAGATCCGATAGGTCTAATCTTCCCAAAAGACGCCTTCAAATTGATGAAATTTTCTTCGAATTGCGAGTATTTCTACAAAAATAGTAAAACATACAGGTCAGTTATTAAAAAAACGCTAAACACCATAATTAGGACGGCAAATGTTGGATATATGCCCTCTATTATATTAAATAACCTTGAATACACGATTCATTTGTCGGAGAAACTTACGGTTTACGCCATAACTATTCATTTGTTGCCCTATTTCAGGAAATAGGTCCTATATAGCCTACTTTCTTGTTGCTTTCGGAACCCCATTGGAAATTTGATAAAGTTAAAATATTCAAATATTTGGGAAACATTTTTAATAAAAAGAATTGCCTGAAAAGTAAATTCTACACCGATTATCCAGTGCCAGTAAAAGTTACTAGGCCTATAGTCTGAATAAAGTTTTTAGCTCTAAGCTCTTAACTAGAGCAATAAAGCTTAACAGTTACAAAACCATAATTTGTCAATCATTGTTATACGCAGCTGAAAATCTGGGCACTCAAAAAAAAAAAAAAAAGGCAGAAATATCCCTTCTTAATTAAAATTAATTAAATGAATCGTATCTCACCTCATATTAAATATGAGGTGAGATACGACTCAATTAATTTTTATGAATTGAAAACCTCATAATGTTATTTCCCATAATTCATTTATAAAAATCCCTTATTGTCTTTTTTCTTTCAATGCCACTACGTTGTCATTTCGACATTCTAGTATTCTCTCCTGGCATGGCGTTATTGTAATCCACTTCTGAGGTTGGGGCGCCTGGAAGCGGAGTTACGCTTCTCAGATTATATATAATAGGTGATGACGATGGTAATGATGCATCAGCAGGAGAGGCCTTAATCCTAAATTTAATGAATAAGATAATGGTGGCCAGATGATGTTCGGGGACCGTTTGGGCCTTAAAGTTTCCTGGCATTTGTCTTACAGGTGAGGAAAAAACAAAAAACAAAAAAAAATCACCCAGGAAACTTGTCCCGACCGGGGACTGAAACCGGGCCCGTTGCATGACAAGGCAGCAGCTACCACGACCCCACAACGGTGGACAATTTCCATTATTACTTTTGAAAATAAAATTTTACCAAAATTGTTGTTGCTGTTAAGGAAAATGAGGAATGGAGAATAAGAGAAAACAGAAAATTAAGGAGGTTGTATCAGGAACCGTATGTGGTAGGCATAGCAAAGAGTGGAAGAGTACGATGGCTTGGTCACATATTACTTCAAGAAAACTCTAGATTAACAAAAATAGCTTTGAACAAGTATCCATGTAGGCTATGTAGTAAAGACAATACGCTACAAGCCGAGAAAACAAGGGCTTTAGTCCCATTAGGGTTGGCTTCACTAAGTCACTATTAAAGCAGGATTTTAATATCATAATAAATATGAAAGTTAAAGTTAATATTTAAATATAACTTAAATAAAGAAAAACATCTAAATAATTCATTGTTGAATAAAAATATCTCAGTAACAATTAAAGAAATTGTATTACATAACAGTCTTTCTACATAATGCTTTTAAAATTGTTTTAAGTCATTGTTGTCAGAATTATAAAGCTTTCTGTTATAACTGTAATAAGAACACCTGCCTAACTTCATATTTTTAAATGAAAGTAAACTAAACTCTGATTGGATGTTAAAACAATTAACTTTTTGATTTAACAAATCAAATTTAAACCTTATATTTAATGGACTATTAACCAATAGAATTTAAAATTACTATCATGTGATGTAATAATGTTAATTAAAATTATAAATGAATTACACTAGTCATTCTGCATACAGCTTTCAACAAACATAGAAGTAAGAAGAATTCTCAAGATAAAATGTAATAATTAATACAAGAATAATTGATTCCAGAAAAGAAAATAATTTAATTTTAATTGACGGTGAAGAATAATACCACCTACATTTATTTAATCTGCTGGGTACCTACAAAGTGAGGGGCACGCCGTAGCGTAGTGGTTAAGGCACTGAGCTACAAGCCGGAGGGTCGAGGGTTCAAGTCCCGTTGGGGGTCAGGATTTTTAAACTGACCCAAACCCTCTGGCGGCACTATGGCCCTGGGGTCGACTTAGCCTCTAACTGAAATGAGTACCAGACTCTTGTTCTGGGGTAAAGGCGGCCGTCACGCAGGGCTGACAACCCGGCTGACATAAAGTGCCGATTGTCTAGAAAAAGTGGGAGCCTTAACCTCCTACTACCCCAAGGGCCTCCTGAGGCCTGTTGTGGGATCACTTTACCTTTACCTACAAAGTGAATAAATTTGTAATTATTTCTACAAGAAACATTTTGTTTTATGATTGTGGAGTGTTTTCCTAGCCAGTGTACCAACTTCCGACCCTAAGAAGAGAATCCAGCTCTACCGAAAATTAAACCCAACCTGAACCAGTAATTATTTTTGGGACACCAATCCTTCAAAATGTTACTACAACATCGGGCATGAAGAGAGTTAGCTGCTTCAAAATGTCACCACGACGTGGGTAAAGAATTACTTCTTGACTATCGAACCCGTAGGTTCATGACCGCGCGGACATAATCTCTCCACACATCCCTATTATGTGCTAATATTTTGCAACCATCCCCTCTATAATCTAGTTCCCTGAAGTCATAATTAATGTTATTATCCTACCTAATTCTGGATCTACCAACTGGGCTTTTTCCTCCTGGTTTCCCTACAAGAAGCTTCCATACCCTTATTTAATTCCCCATTAATGCCATATGTCCTGCTCATCTCAGTCTACGAGACTTAACTGTTCTTATTATAGCCTATGTGGTTTCCTATTAAGTAGGCCTACATGCAGCTCAATTTTATCTAGTCTTCTCCATTCTCCTGAGTGTTTATCTTTATTTGGTCCAAAAAAAAATATATAAGAACTTTATTCTCAAATATTCGTAGGCCTAATATTTTTTCTCTCCTCTTAAATGTAGTGCATGTATAACAGTTTTACATATTTCAGTTTAACGTTTTTAAGAGAACTTGGAGTGACAAGAGTCCCTGTAAATGCGTACCTAATAATATTTATTTATGCTAAATTTATAGGGTCGATAAAAAACAAAGTATAGTTGTCCCCATTTATCATAGGAGCCCTCCCTTCAATTTGAAGAGTGGATGTTTCTATGCAAACAAAGTTCAAAAGATCAAAGTGATCTTAAGATGATAATCTGACACCAAGTTGTCTTGGTATTGAAACAAAATTCTATCCGGACAAATACGTAGTTGCTAGTCCATCCATAATATTCTGTACCGAGGTGTGTCCCATGATGAATTTCCTAGATAAACAAATATATTTATATATTTATATATAGTATTGTATGGTAGTATGTACGCATGCGCACACGAACGCCATATTTATGAGGTTACTCGTGGGGGGTCTTCCCCGTGCTCCCCCTCTGACATGTCACTAGACAAAGCATCTGATGGATGATAAATGGTTCTTCCACCAAACGTCACTATGGGGCGACACTGTGGGAGGAAGAGGGCAGAGATAAAGCGATGGCGCTGTCCTGGCCAAGGGATGAGCGATACCACAAAAAAATAGACAAGAAAATACTTTGTGATGATGAAGAATTTTTCACTGTGGGAGGATATGTTAGACACTGTACAGAAAATATTAATAACATGGGCTAAGTGTTGGTTCTACATAATCTGTAACTCGAGTCCTCAGTAGCGCGTATCTATAACTGGATTGATATTAATGCACTTCAAATTGTCTTTCGTGTTTAATTAATTTTACAAGATAACTACGTATGAAAAACACAGTGTCATAAAGTCATTTGAACTAAACAAATTAAAACATGGATGAATTGGCTAGCAGTGCTGGTTATTCATATTTTAAAGGAATCGTAAAGCACTTGGACAAACACAAAAATAATGTAGTGAAACACAGTGTTTCATTAGACACTTCAACGCACGTAATTTAGACACTCGATCCCATCAGCACATTGTCCTTTATATCACCTCTCATTACACTGTTTTTTACAGTTTCACTTGCCAGAACATGGAATTCCCTTCCGACCTATGTCAGAGACTGTCAAACTATAACATGCTTCAAAAAACAAACTGAAGAGTTATTTAATAACAAACTAATTTATACACCTCACTGATAGTATCATTTCAAAAATTAATAATTATTTATTTTATGAAAATGCTATTAAGATTAGCAAATATATATATTTTTAATATTGTATAAACGACAAATAGGCCTATATATCTAATTATTTCTCATAAGTAATGCCACGAGTGATTTCCAATTTATCTAGAGGATTTGGAAATGAAGAGTGATATTTGTTAGGACTATTAAAGAATAAAATTAAGTTGTTTACTCGCAAATCATTATTTAACTATAGTTATTTTAAAATATTTATATATTTAATGTAAACGGCGATGTTTGAAAACAAATGAGAAATGTTTTCTTCACTGCAACCAGATCATATTATTTATTGCCAAATGATCGCAATATTGTAAGAATTCACCCTAGTGGAGAAAAAATGAAACATATCAAAGTGCATATTAATTAATTTCTGATGTCCTATGATGTAAATATGTGAATTATATTTTTCTGGAACGTAATTACCTCGGGAAAACACGTTTAAGAAAGTGCAAAGTGTTTTTTTGTGGTATAATCAATTGCTACAAATGTTTTTATATTATATCCCGCAAGCACTATCTGTTTACATTCGTGCACTTTATGTACAATCTGGTAGACGTATTTCTTAGAGAGTCAGTCACTGCAAAATAATGCTCTGGCCTATTCATGCTAAAAAGGAGGAGCTTTCTTTAATATGATAAACTTATTTGATAAATACCAGGTGAAACACGACTGTGACTGGTTGTAAATCAAAATTCATTGAAACGCGATTGGTCATTGACTCCCATTTGGGGCTTGAGTTAAATAGTCTATGTAATTTTTTTTCTGTACTATGGATAGGGGCTGTCTACCGAACAATTCAATTTATCTTATGTTATCGACTTTAATCTCATAGATATTACCTTAATGATCAAATTTTTATTTAGTATTTAATATTAGAGTTAATTTTGATTGTTATATTTTAATGTAACATATGTTTGTCTTGGTGAGTGGAAGAGGAGGTCACTTGAACTTAACTGCACCAGAGAAAATGAATTCTTCTTCTTCTTCTTTCTTCCAAGTATTAGGCCAAGGCCTGTTACGATCCTATAGAAAATTTTCCCTCCAGCGTTTGAGGGAAATTCTCGTATAAGACTTCGAAAGCATAATAATAGTCCCTTCGATTGGTTGCTGGCCAAAGGAAGGCAAGACCAGTGATGGGCTGCCATCTTATAGCCTCTGGTCAGGCTTTTCTGGAGAAGAAAAGAAAATAAAGGAAAGAAGAAATGGAAGAAAGGAAAGACTCCCTAGCCCTCAGATGCCCTAATAGCATTGGCGTCAAAAAAACAAGAGTTAACCAAGAGAGGTTAGATAGTAAAGTTAAAAGAGTGCAAAACACAAGTAAGTGGAAGAAATGTTTTGCACAGCTTGAGCACCTTGTGGTCGCCATCCACATATCCCCTAGATGAGGACCCCTGAGGGGAAAATATTAAATAAATAATTTAGCAGAAGAAAAATTAACTCAATATTTATCAATTTCCTGTGAAATAATTAGAGTAGGCCTACCATTTTTAATTTGATTTGACCGAACTCTCTTAGTTAAGCCTATTTTGAATTAATGCACTGTCTTTATAGCCTAATTGTATTTTTCGCATTACTTTAAGCCTATATAATTTTCTCTAAGGTTTTAGACATAGGATGAAAGCAGGTCTGATGATCCTCTAAATATAGGCCTATACGTGTACATTAAAAACAAACAAGTAAACTAACAAATATTAAGTATTTTTGGAAAATAATTAAGAATTATTGTAGGCCTAATACTGAAAAAAGCCAGCTAAGTCCTATATCTAGCAATATTTTACAGTTTTATTTTAATCACTATGACATACGATATGTTTATCAGTTCTGCAAACAAAGTATTTAGACCTAAAACTTCGTACTTTTGTCCAGTGTGTAATTTGATATTTTAAAAAAAATAAGCAGCATTAACTATGATTTGAGGGAAGTAGATTAAACGGGGAATGATTGGAAACCATTAGCTCAGGATAGGGATGTATGGAGAGCTTATGTCCGCGCGGCCATGAACCTACGGGTTCGATAGTGTCAGTGAGTAAGTAAGTAAGCACGGAAATCCAAACAGGCCCGTAAGCTGTTTTTTTTGCTAATAGGGTATGAAGGGTACAGGGAAAGAACCAAGCAATCATTTAACTTTTTTTTTGTAGAAATGGAGTTTGAAGTGCCATTAGATTCTCCGTGGAAATGACTGTCATTTAGAAGTGTGAAACAAGAAAGTATGCAGTTTAGTTATGGGTTTACTTACCTTCAAAGTTAAGTATGCTATATAAATAAGCAATTAGGCCTATTGGTGTTGTACAACTGAAAACACGTTTTCTAGATTTTAAGGGAAAAGTTACTTACCTAATTCTTTCCCTGTTCCATTTACATATTTTCATTATGAGTCAATTTCTAATTGAACAGTTGTTAAAAAAAGCTATTAAACTTTCAGTAAGTGAGAAGGCCTATTGTTTCTGCCATTTGAAATGCAAACGCATGCTATTAAGCATTAGCCTATAGGTACTCTTGTCATCTCAAATTGCCTATAAAAAGTTAAACTAAAAATATAGCGATATGAAACCGTTATTCTTCCTGTTATATGGATACAAAACGTGGACTCGTACTTTTAGGGAGCAGAAAAGATTACGAGTATTTGAGAATAAAGTTCTTAGGGAAATTTTTGGACCAAAGAGAGATGAACAGACAGGTGAATGGAGAAGAGAAATAACAGTGAGCTAAAGTAACTAACTCTATGGCACTATCGAATCCGTAGGTTCTTTGCCGCGTGGACATAAGCTCTCCATACTTCCCTATGATAAGTAATTATTTAATAACAAACTAACTTATACACCTCACTGATAGAATTATTTTAACAACTAATAAATTTAATTACTTATGAAAATAATATTAAAATTAACACACATTTTCATTTGTTTAAATATTGTATAACCATAAATTGGTTTTCTATATCTCATTATTTTCTTTTGTTTTTTATATAGGCCTACATTAGACAGGGACAGTCTACCAACAATTTCATTGATCTTGTCAGAATACATTTTATTATTAGTTTTAGTCTTAATCTTAACTATCATTAACTGGTTGCATTAGAGATCGTAATATAATAGATATTATCTTATTGATCAAATTTTCATCTAGTATTTAATATTAGAGTTAATTGTGATTGTTATATTCTGATGTAATATATGTTTGTCCTGGTGAGTGGAAGAGAAGGTCACATGGTCTTAACTCCAACAGGCTAAATAAATCTATTCTATTCTATGCTGAGCTATTCTTTTCCAAACATTCCCTGTAAAATATACTTTCCTCAAATGATGGTTAATGTTATTTTCCCACCTCATTCTTGATCTACCAACTGGATCTTTCCCTCTCGTTTTTCCTACAAGAAGCTTCTATGGTCCTCTTTTATTCCCCATCGTGCCACATGTCCTCCCCATCGCAGTCTATGTGACTTAACTGTTGTTACTATATCTACTTTCCTATATACGAGATCATGTAATTGATTGTTATGTAGTCTTCTCGATTCGCCGTAACAGTAAGTTACATGATCTTATGGGAAACCAAATGTAAAAGAACATTTAAGCCCCGTATACTGCGAAGGGTAGGACATGTGGCATGAACAGGGAATTAAAGAGGGACATGGATATTTCTTGTAGGAAAACCAGAGGGAAAAAACACAGTAGGTAGAACAAGAATAAGAGGAAAATAGTAAACATGATTTGAAGGAGGTGAATAACACAGGTCAACATGATTTTTGTCTCATGAGTACCAATAGTTGTACTTAGGCCTATGAAGTTTTTTATCGTGTTTTCAAATATGTATTCGGAATTTCTCCATCACCCATAGTTTTTTATTTGAATTTCAATTAATGGATTTAAATAATTATTTTTTTAATAAACGTTTTTTCTTTGTCCATTGTAAAATAAAACCAAATGAGCTAACTCAGGAGATTTCAGCTATGGAAAAGATATATCAAGGCAAGTGGAATCCTAATATGCTGACCAATTATTGTTGTAACTTACTATCAAGAGGGATGCTCCACAGGCGAAATATAGCAGAAAATCGTCATTTGTTACTTTCTAGGTGAGTCCGAATGTTCAAATATTGTGTAGTTACGAATGTAGAAAATATTAAAGTGTTTGAAATGATAAATTCCTGTCTCTCGGAAACCTTGCGTGATGGAAAAAACCCGATAGGCCTATCATATTTGAATTCAGGAGAAAAAATACTATCAGAATCGCATATTTTTCTTTCTGAGACAAAAAAGTTCATTTTTTGTTGCTCAGTGTTATATAGGCAATGATTAAAAAATATTAAGCCATGATAGAGATGTATGGAAAGCTTATCTCTATGCGGCTATGGACCTCTGGGTCCAGTAGTACCAGTGAGTTAGTTAGTTAGTTATTCATGTCTTTTGACTCTGATTAAATAAAAATATTTTTATATTTGATAATATTAAAAAAAAAAAAAGTAACGGAACTCCTAGTCAATACATGGGGGAAAATAATCTTTGCTCTCTTCTTTTTTGTGAAGGAGCTTAAAATCCCTGCATGGTGTATTATTTGTAATGTAGTGCAGTTGTGTTTTGATCTGACTTATAAATCTTTCTCTTACGTCGCCTGTCTATCTACTTCTTTTGAGCTTGAAAAGAAATTCCTTTTCTTGGAAGCGTCCGTCCGTTGTTTCGGTAGCATGCAGCAACACACTAGAGAGAAGGAAAAATCCAATTTTCCCTCGGCAGGGGTCCAGATGTACAGTTGCTTCCAAAAATTGTTACATTTAATAAACATTTCAACATTATTCGAAATTTTAATTACGAAGGTAAACATTAAATTGTTTAGGACTGGAAATAAATACAGAGGTATTTTTTAAACTTTGCTACTTCGCAAGGAAATTTATTCAGATGTGAACGCAGACAAAACTAAGTGGGATATAGATGTACCAAGATATAACTATGGCACCAAATTATAACAGTTAACATTTTCATATAAATTATTAGTGAATCCCTAAGGAATGAAACTAATATTTTGAAAATATTTTTCAAACGTTTTTAAAGATTTTCACCTTTCTTTCTAGCAGACACCGAAAATGACCATGACAATATATAACTAACTCACTGGCACTATCGAACCCGTAGGTTCATGGACGCACGGACATAAGCTCTTCATACATCCCTATCATGTTCTAATGTTTTCCAATCATTCCGTGTATAATCTATTTCCCTCAAATCATACTTAATGTTATTTTTCCACCTCATTCTTGGACTACCAACTGGATGTTCTCCTACTGGTTTTCCTACAAGAATCTTTCATTCCCCATTCGTGCCACATGTCCTGCCCATCGAAGTCCACGAGACTTAACTGTTCTTATTATATCTGGCTTCCTATAAAGACCATGTAGTTCATTGTTTTGAAGTCTTCTCCATTAACCTGTCTGTTCATCTGTCTTTGGTCCAAAATTGTTCCTAAGAACTTTATTCTCAAATACTTGTAATCTCCTTTCCTCCCTTAAAGTAAGAGTCCATGTTTCGCATCCATTTAATATAACTGGTAGAATAATAGTTTTATATATTTTCAGTTTAACGTTTTTTGAAAGAAGTTGGGACATCAAGATTTCCTGTAATGCATAATAACACACATTTCCAGAATTGAGCCTATGTTTAATTTCTTTGTGCATCTGATTCCTATTCCTGATGCTTGTTCCTAGGTATTTGAATTCAGACACTTCCTCAAAATTTCCTTCATTTCTCATTAGCTTGTATTTTCATTATAAGTTATAATGCATTTCTATGTGTGACCATAGTTATATTTAGTTTTATTGATATTTATTTCCAGTCCCAATTTCTTAGTGTTATTCAATACATGACAATATATATATATATAAATAGGGCCTATAGGCCTACCTATACCAGCCTCCAGCATTTCCGACTACTAGTGAGAAATAAATGTGATAGGCCCTACAACAATAGCATATTACGATGCGAGGTTGGGAAGTGGTTTTTACAGAATCGAGGAAAATGTTTAAAATTATTTTTAATTTCCGAGATTCTGTAAAACATGTCACAAACGTGCGTTGTACATTTTTTTTTTGCGCGATGGTGTTTTTAATATAATAAATAATACTAAAATAATAACATCTTTGTTGGAAATATTTGCGTTCGTTATAAACAACTGACTAACGTTAACAGTGTGGGCAATGTTTATTAGTTGAAATTACAGGAGGCCGTGGCACGAATTAGTTATAAAATGGTGGCAAGTTCGTATTTATTGTTTTTGTATTGTTTCAAGTAAAGTTCAGTTCATTTAATATGCAGTGATTTGTTTCGTATAATGTATATTAACACTACCTTTTGGATATATTTTGTATTTACATTGTACGTAGTAGGCTATGCATAGAGGGCAGTGGTTTTACTTCCCACACCCGTGTTTGTAGTATAGTTATTTAGGTTGGTAACCCCAAAATGTAGGAAGTTGAACTTACAGTCATGGTCGCCATTGCAGTATGTACGACAAAACGCACTATTGCGCAAAAAAAGTTATTGTATTATTCGATAAAATTTTAGGTAGGTAACATTTTTACAAGTCCCGCGCCGTAGCCAAGTGGTTAAGGCAGGAAGCCTTGGCGCAGAGCTACGGGACTTGCGCTGGTTCGAGTCTCCATGGGGGAAGACATTTTCTCATGGTATTTCGGCCAGTATGGGACCGGTGCCCACCCAGCATCGTGAGGCAATTGGGTAGCTACAATAAGTAGCGGCTCCAGGTTGAGGAACCAGCTATAACGGCTGGGGGACTCGACATGCTAACCACATGTCACCCCTACACTGGCTGTTGATCATCTACCTCTGTGATTGACACATGTGGATGTGAAGGGCCAGCAGCCGGCTGGTAAAAGGGCAACCGCTGAAAAGTGGAAATACCCTCAATCAATCGGAACATTTTTACATTATTACTTAAGTCAATTACTTTTTTCCCCTTGGGAAGTAAATTGAGCAATTACATGCCGTTGTCAATGGATACCAAGGCCTCTCTGGTAAATTCAATTTACTTCCCTAAAAACATAATGATAATTAGACCATTGTTAGTAGTATAGGAGTGGACAAATAATATAAATCTAGTATGAGGGAAATATAATACGGGAATACCTTGTAGGCCTACAGCTCAATTCAGTAGACAGTAGTTGTGCAGAAATTGAAGTCCCTGAAATCAGAGCAGGACTTGGAAGCCTGAACACAATTTACGATTCCCCAGTTGACGCTATCATCGATCAATTCAGCTTGATTTATAGAGTAGAGATGATTCATTGGAATCCCAAACCGAATATCGCTGGTTTGATCACCAATTTGAACTTAGTGTGAAATTTTAAGCCTCTGGCAAAATTTTCTTCTTCTTAAAAAATTCTCGATAGAAGCAACTAACTGTTGGGGCGCCATGCTGTCCACAGCCGGTTTCAGATATTTCTTTGCCCGAGGCATTTCCATAGATATACATAACTTTACTCTTTATTCTATAACACATTCCACTTTGTCTGTTGACGGAAGAAAAAAAAGTAAACATTCTAATAGATAACGAAATAATGTCATTAATAATAATAATAATAATAATAATAATACAAGACCATCTTCGCTAGGTTTACCGTACAGGCCACATGGCCTAAAACGAATTTGTTCATGATGATGAATAATAATAATAATAATAATAATAATAATAATAATAATAATTTTATATGGTCACACGTAGAAATACATTATATAATGGAAATGGACAGCTAATGACAAATGAGGGAAATTTTGAGGAATTGGCTGAATTCAAATACCTAGGAACAATAATCACAAATAGGAATGAGATGCACAAAGAAATTAAACATAGGCTCAATTCTGGAAATGCGTGCTATTATGCATTGCAGAGACTTTTGATGTCCCAACTCCTTTCAAAAAACGTTAAGCTGAAAATATATAAAACTATTATTCTACCAGTTATATTATATGGGTGCGAAACATGGACTCTTACTTTAAGGGAGGAAAGGAGATTACGAGTATTTGAGAATAAAGTTCTTACGAAAATTTTTGGACCAAAGAGAGATGAACAGACAGGTGAATGGAGAAGACTACATAACAATGAACTACATGGTCTTTATAGGAAGCCAGATATAATAAGAACAGTTAAGTCCCGTAGATTGCGATGGGCAGGACATGTTGCGCGTATGGGGAATGAAAGACGTGCATGGAAACTTCTTGTAGGAAAGCCAGAAGGAAAACGCCCAGTTGGTAAACCAAGAATGAGGTGGGAGAACAACATTAACTATGATTTGAGGGAAGTAGATTATACAGGGAATGATTGGAAAGCATTAGCTCAGGATAGGGATGTATGGAGAGCTTATGTCCGTGCGGCCATGAACCTACGGGTTCGATACTGCCAGTGAGTAAGTAAGTAATAATAATAATTTTTATTTATATACAGATTTTTAATCTTTACTCATATTGTGCCTAAAGTTTTATTTTCCTTCTCTGTTCGTCTCTATTCATCTATTCCATATCCTCCAGTCCTCTTGTTCTCATTCCAGTTCTTATTTCTTGCATCCACGAGTTTCCAGGACTTCCTTTCTTTCTTCTTCCAGGTGGAAAACATTCCAATGTTTTCCTGGGTAACCTTTCTTCTAGCATTCGTCGTACGTGTCCATACCAATTTAATTGCGTGTATCTTATATACTATACTAGGCCTATTTAATATTACTTACTTACTTACTTACTTACTTACTTACTTACTTACTTACTCACTCACTCACTTACTCACTGGCAATATAGAACCTGTAGGTTCATGGCCGCGCGGACTTAAGCTCTCCATACATCCCTCAAATCATAGTTAATGTTATTCTTCCACCTTATTCTTGGTGCACCAAGAATGAGGTGAGAGAATAACATTAACTATGATTTGAGGGAAGTAGATTATACAGGGAATGATTGGAATACGTTAGCTCAGGATAGGGATGTATGTAGAGCTTATGTCCGCTCGGCCATGAACCTAAGGGTTCGATAGTGCCAGTGAATAAGTAAGTAAGTCTTCATCTTCTCCTTCTTCGTCACGGTTTAGGCTTATTTACCTGCCTGTTCCGGCTCCAAATTGCTGCTCTTTCCATCTTTTGTTTGGTCTTCCCAAACTTCTTCTTCCTCTTGATGAATAGTTATAATGCTGATTTTGATATTCTGTTCTCAGTCATATTTGCTATGCTTTCTTTCCAGTATGTTCTGTATTTCACTTATCTTGTGTTTAATTCCTCTACTTTTAGTTGCTGTCTTATTTCTGTGTTGTTTTTTGTCTGTTCTTTGATATCCTGTAAGTATGATTGGAAAACATTAGCTCATTATAGGTGTATATGGAGAGCTTATGTCCGCGTGGCCATGAACCTGTTGTGTTTTTGTCTGTTCTTTGATATCCTGTAAGTATGATTGGAAAACATTAGCTCATTATAGGGATATATAGAGAGCTTATGTCCGCGTGGCCATAAACCTGCGGATTCGATAGTCCCAGTGAGTGAATTAGTTAGTTAAACTTAGGTTTCTTAGGGGGTGAGAGAAGGCCGTTAAAGCATGGCCTACATTATTATAGCCTATAAGGAGTTATAAGAACCACAAGTTGCCAACCTAATCGAGACTGGACCTTTGAAGAGGGTGCAAACAAATCCAAAACCCCATCCCTATATAGTGAAGCAAGCAATCATGGCAAGCTTTCAGGCACTTCCACCTCTTCTGGCGTCAGTAGCGTCACGACGTCCACCCCACCCCTTCACCTCACCCTGCTTTTCTTTTCCTTCTATCCGGTAGGGGATTTGATGTGAGCGGGGGGCGAAAAAAAACATCCATCTTTTTTTCTTTCTTTTTTCTTTTGCGAAGCCTGAGAGATTGCTAGAAGCGTACGAAAAAAAGAAAGAAGGTTTTAGAAGGTTGTCGGAGATGGGGTGGGATTTTGGGATGTGGTATCACAGTAGGGTGCCCCCTGGGGTTCTTTTTCCTCCTTACGACGTCCCTAAAACCCCCCCTGAACTACCCCTGCTGAGCGACGCTTCTTTCATTAGTGGCGGGCTTTTCTGTGAGAGGAAAGCCTCTCCCATCTTGAAGTTTATCCCATCACCAGAACAACACCCACAGCTCTCGTAATGAACTATCTGATAGTCATTCAGAAATAGTCACTTTCCAGCGCGCGCAATTTCGGATGGAACTTCTCTTTAGGCTGCCACATTACTGGGACATTAACTCCACTTCTATTACATTTTTACCATACACCTTGTAAGACTTACATCGAATTAATTTTATTACTCTCTTACAATAACAATGAAACACCGACAATAAACTGTGGAGCAAAACAAAGATAACCACTTTCGCCATCACTTTTTAATATATATATATATATCCATCCATAGTAATTCTGCCCGAAGGCAGGTCCTTCACTGCAATCATAACATTTTCATGCTATGCTTGCAGATTTACTAGGGAATTGTAGGTGTCGTAACTTCCCGTTGCTTTCCACACCGGTGAAGGATGATGATGATAAGGATGATGATGGCCATACGATTTCGGGGACCGTTTGGGCCTTAAGGTTTTCCTGACATTTGTCTTACAGCTGAGGAAAAACCCCGATAAAAACCCCACCCAGAAAAAACTGCCCTGACTAGGGATCGAACCCGGGTCCGCTGCGTGACAAGGCAGCACGCTACCTCGTGACCACAGCGGTGGACATATACATGTATATATAGGCCTATAGGTCCTATGATTTGATATGAAAAGAAAAATAAATGCTTGAGTCGGGATTTGAACCCGAGTCCCTAAACTCTGTTCGTTTAGGCTCTAACGTCCTGAGCTATCCATGTATTCCGACACAAGCATACATTTTTCTTATATATGTAGTATTCTCAATTCACACAAGAGTTAGCGGAAAATCGTTCCGACTGCTATAAAGTAAGTATTCTCTTTAAACATTTGCTTAACTGTTATGTTGGCCACAAGATGTCAGTCGGAACGACTTTCCGCTACCTCTTGTGTGAATTGAGAATAATAGGCTATATATAAGAAAAATGTATGTTTGTGTTGGAATACTTGGGTAGCTCAGGTCGTTAGAGCGCTAAAACCTACAGAGTTTAGAAACTCGGGTTCAAATCCCGACTCAAGCATTCATTTTTTTTTTGATATCATATTTGCCTTCATTGCCAAATGTCAAACAAAAAAATATATATAAGAAAATAGTATGTTTATGTTGAAATACTTGGGTAGCTCAGATCATTAGAGCGCTATACTTATAACACACACACACACAGATATATATATATATATATATATATATATATATATATATTCATCCATAGTAATTCTGCCCGAAGGCAGGTCCTTCGCTACAATCATAGCATTTTCATACTATGCTTGCAGCTTTACTAGGGAATTGTAGGTGTGGTAGCTTCCCGTTGCTTTATATAGGCCTATATAAACGATGCCATACAGAATTGACAAATTGTTTTAACTGAACATTTTAAAATTGAATATATTTTATTAGATAGCCCTATTTTACTTTTTACAGACGATCAGGTTGTGATATCTGAGACAGAAGATGGCTTACAACGGGCAATTTACAAATTAAGTAAAATATGTGAAACATACAACTTGAAAATATCAACTCTAAAAACGTAAGTTTTAGCTTTTGAGGGTGTGAGCCGCTAAGAGTAAAAATCCAATTAGAGAATAAAATAAGAGAACAGGTGAGCAATTTTAATTACCTGGGATGCAATGTGTCATATAAAAATGAAGGCATTGAAACCAATTAAATAAATATGAAAATCAAATAAAACTAAGTTTTTTTATTTAATTAGTGAATAAATTTAATTAGCCTAGCCTATATGTGTGGCACCATAAAACGAAGTCTCAAAGGAACGAGAAAGGAGACACTTTTAAAATTTTATAAAAAATGGCCGTTCCAACACTACTATATGGCTCGGAACACTGGGTCTTAACAAAAAAAAACCGGGAACGAAGAATAGAAACATAAGAAATGAGGTTTCTGAGGAGTGTGGCTGGCTGTACAATAACAGATCGAAAACGAGATACAAATATACGAAGAGAACTAAATATATTCAAACTATTAGGTAGAATTTCACAATACAGAGATGAATGCACGCACCACATCAACAGAATGGATAGTAGAATTCCGAAACAAATTCTTCATTATAAACCACTAGGACGAAGAAATGTTGGAAGACCCAGTAAAAGATGGACAGACCAATTCTAACATGACTCTTCTTTTTTTTTTTAGACTCTTCTTTTTTTTTAAGATTTATTTAAGATTTTAAGATTTATTTAGCCTGGTGGAGTTAAGGCCATGTGGCCTTCTCTTCCACTCACCATGACAAACATATATTACATAAGAATATACTTACTTACTTACTTACTTACTCACTGGCACTATCGAACCCGTAGGTTCATGGCCGCACGGACATAAGCTCTCCATACATCCCTATCCTGAGCTAATGCTTTCCAATCATTCCCTGTATAATCTACTTCCCTCAAATCATAGTTAATGTTGTTCTCCCACCTCATTTTTGGTCTACCAACTGGGCGTTTTCCTTCTGGCTTTCCTACAAGAAGTTTCCATGCACGTCTTTCATTCCCCATATTACATAAGAATATAACAATCTTAATTAACTCTAATATTAAACACTAAGTAAAAATTTGATCAAAAGATAATATCTAATATACATATTACGATCTATAATACAACCAGTTAATATTAGTTAAAATTAAGACTAAAACTAATAATAAAATGTATACAAGCAAGACATATTAAATTGTCCCTGTCTAGTGTATATAAAAAACAGGAAAATAATGAGATATAGAAAACTAATTTTACGATTATACAATATTTAAAACAAAACAAATAAAAATATTTGTTATTCTTAATATTATTTACATAAATAATTAAATATATTAATATTGCTAAAAGAATACTATCAGTGAGGTGTATAAGTTAGTTTGTTATTAAATAATTCTTTAGTTTGTTTTTGAAGGATGTTATAGTTTGACAGTCTCTGACATAGGGTGGAAGGGAATTCCATGTTTTGGTAAGTGGACACCGTAAAAGATAATGAATAATATACAGTGTGATGAGGCGGGATATAAAGGACAATGTGCTGATGGGATCGAGTGTCAAGATTATGTGTGTCGGATAGTCTGATGAAGCGGCGTGATAAATAATTAGGCGATGATGTGTGAAGTATTTTATAGAGAAGGGATAGGGAATGGACAGTTCTACGATCTCTTAGACGAAACCACGATAATTGTTCCAGGGACGGTGTAACATGGTCAAATTTGCGAATACCACAAATAAAACGTGCGCAAGAATTATGAACACGTTGAAGTCTTTGAGTGGAAATAATATTTAAGTCTGTAAAAAGTGTCACAATAATCAAAATGGGGCATAGCATGAGATCCAGACAGACCTTAAGGTCTAATCCTTGATGATGATGATGACTATTATTTATTTAATCAGATACAATATATGACATGGTGTAGGAGGAAAGAGGAGTGGAGAGTGCTTGTAGGATAAAATTCGCAAAACGGGAGAATCCCGAGAAAAAGCAAAAAAAAAATTCCAGTATGGCACACTACGAACAACTGCCTGCAACCGTCAGGATTCGAACCTGGGAACTCAGTCAGAACAGCAGCGTTCACTAACAACACATAGGCGTACACCAAGACGGTATTTTTGTCATACGTAGGCTACTACTACATGATGGTTCGGATTTCAGGTAAACCACAACTTCTAATTGTCGGATTTCGCTAATTTTTGGTCAATACCTACCTCAGTTTACTTTAATGGGATATACTGAGTTTCGTTGTGACACATCGAAAAATGTGACCGCTAGAGCGATTTTTAAATTTTCATTTCAGGAGGATCTATAAACCATCGAGGGACCCAATCAGACACACTCAAAACATTTCATCAAAATCGGTCCAGTCGTTTAGGAAAAGTTCAGTGACATACACACGTACAGAAGAAGAAGAAGAAGAAGAAGAAGAATAAGAAGATAACTGGGATAATCAGAATTTTAAGTATGGAAATGGTGATAAATTATTTGCCTAAATTGGCCGATAGCGAGGAGATACTAAAGGACTACACCCAAACACTATTGAGTAACACTAAGAAATTGGGACTGGAAGTAAATATCAATAAAACTAAATATATGGTCACACGTAGAAATTCATTATATAGTGGAAATGGACAGCTAATAACAAATGAGGGAAATTTTGAGGAAGTGGCTCAATTCAAATACCTAAGAACAATAATCACAAATAGGAATGAGATGCACAAAGAAATTAAATATAGGTTCAAATCTGGAAATGCGTGCTATTATGCATTGCAGAGACTCTTGATGTCCCAACTCCTTTCAAAAAATGTTAAACTGAAAATATATAAAACTATTATTCTACCAGTTATATTATATGGGTGCGAAACATGGGCTCTTACTTTAAGGGAGGAAAGAAGATTACAAGTATTTGAGAATAAAGTAAGCCTACTTAGGAATTTTCTTGGACCAAAGAGAGATGAACAAACAGGTGAATGAAGAAGACTACATAACAATGAATTACATGGTCTCTATAGGAAGCGAGATATAATAAGAACAGTTAAGTCTCGTAGACTGCGATGAGCAGGACACGTTGCACATATGGGGAATTAAAGACTTGCATGGGAGCTTCTTGTAGGAAAAGCCAGAGGGAAAAGCCCAGTTGGTAGACGAAGAATGAGGTGGGAGAATAACATTAACTATGATTTGAGGGAAGTAGATTATACAAGGGAATGATTGGAAAGCATTAGCTCAGGATAGTGATGTATGGAGAAGTTATGTCCGCGCGTCCATGAACCTACGGGTTCGATAGTGCCAGTGAGTAAGTAAGTAAGTAAATTTCAAGGCGAAAATTGCTCTCTATTCATTAAAGATTAATTAGAAAAAGAAAGCGGAAATTAAAATCTTTATCTAACTTGAACATCTCTGGCATAGCATCTTGATACTGTGAGAATCTATTCAGATATATGTAATGAGAAGCCCTACACCTACGTGAAGGGTTAAGGGCCCCCCTGCTCCATGTATCGAACCACACTGCATTGTTATGCCATTGTTTATCGCCTGCTTTGCTTATAGAAGGTTCTATTGTACGGCAAGTCCGAGAACAATGGCAAGCAAATCAGAGGGGGGAACACTGGTTCTCTGTAGGGAATCTCTACCTCAATGGTCTTGCGCCTCCAACGGGGGAGGGATGGAGGGTCCCTCAATCCAATCATCGTCACTGCATGATTCCATTTCCCTCCTCGCCACCTTCTCTATTGTGTAATTGAAGTGTGTTTTGAATCGCTTATACCCGGGGATCTGCAATAGTCCTGTCTTCACTATAGTGTCTATGTAATTTTGTTTTGTTTTGCTTTTTTCTTTAGAATTGGTCTCATTTCGCTATTGTTTAGGGGCTATATAAAAGTACAACTAAATAACTCTCTGATACTCTCGAACCTGTAGATTCATGGACTCGCGGGCATAATCTCTCCGTACATCCTTATCCTGAGCTAATCATCCCCTGTTTAATATACTTACTTCAAATCATGGTTAATATTATTATCCAACCTCATTATTGGCCTGTAAAGCGTTTAATAATAATAATAATAATAATAATAATAATAATAGGCGTAATAATAATAATCTTTCATAAAAAACAAACCATTTTTATATGGTCATGTAAAAAGAATGACAGAAGACAAATTCCCAAGAAGAATACTAGAATGGGTGCCACTTGATAGAAGAAGAACAGGACGGCAAAAAATAACGTGGATTGATGGTGTTTTGAGCAACACGAGGAAAAGGATTGGAAGATGGAGATTGGAATGACATATGTGGAGGAGAATGACAGTAGATTAAATAGGCGCATGAAGATTATTATTATTATTTATTATTATTATTATTTATTTGGAATTTTTCCACAATAAAGTTGTTTTCCATCACCTTCTCCAGTTGTATCGGTCCTGAACATCCTCATCTGTAAGTCCCAGTTCACTCATAGGCCTACTTCTTCTCACACCGTCCATACAACCTTCTTTAGGTCTTCCCTTACTTCTTTTCCCATCTATTTTTGAACTCAATGATATTTTTAGGGATTGTATCTGATATGATCCTCTTGAGATGTCCATACCATCTTAATCGTCTCTCTTCAATTGTCTGTAACAACAATAAATACAACAAAAGAAGCAATGCTAAAGTTTTATAAGGTAATGGCAGTTCCCATTGTGACGTATGGATCAGAGAATTGGGACATGAATAGATCAGACAGAAGATTACTAGAAACATCAGAAGTTCCTCAGATACGTTGCAGGATATAGGCCTACTCTAAGAGACCACATTCCTAGTGAAACAATTAGGCAAGAACCCAACATTTTTAGTCTAAATGAAAAAATACAAAACTATAAACAAAAATGTCATGAACATATTTTAAGAATGGACTCTTCTAGGCTAACAAAACAAGCACTGTTGTACCAACCTCAAGGCTATAGGGATGTGGGACGTCATAGAAGACGATGGGGAGATGCATTCTGAGAGCGGAACAGGCCGACAGCCTACCATAAGATGAATAATAATAATAATAATAATAATAATAATAATAATAATAATAATAATCAAGGTAATGGCATTCCAAGGGAAAAACCAAATCAGATCGAAAATAGTAATAGGAAACAAAATCATAGAACAGGTGAACCATCTCAATTATCTAGGATGTGACATTTCATTTAATTATGATAATGATATAAATAATAAAATAGCAAAATTCCAGGGAATATGTGGTACGATAAAACGATCACTAAATAACAAAACAACAAGAGAGACCCAATTGAAATTTTATAAAATGTTGGCAGTACCGGTACTGCTCTATGGATCAGAAGCCTGGATACATAAAAAAACAAGATCTAAGTAGGATAACGGCGGCAGAAATGAAAATTTTTGAGATCTGTTAAAGGGTGCACTAAGGAAGACAGATTCAAGAACACAGAAATAAGACAGGAACTTGAAATATTAGCAATAGCTGATAAAATAGATACATATAGACAAAAATGGAAGCAACACATAGACAGAATGAATGAAGATAGATATCCAAAACAAATAACAAAATACAAACCTAAAGGCACCCGAGATGTGGGCAGACCTAGAAAGAGATGGGCTGAAGTCGGAACGGGTCAACAGACCTAATCCATGAATGCAGATGATGATGATGATGATGATGATGATAATAATAATAATAATAATAACAATAATAATAATAATCCTGTGTTAGGACTTATGGCACAAATGAGGAATGAAATATAATCATGGATAGCCTACTTCTTGTAGAAGAACCCAGAGAAGCGCCCAGTAGGTAAGCCAAGAATTAACGTTAACCTTGATTTGAGAGAGCATTTGATAGGGAAATAACGTAACGTACACTATTACCTCAGAATAAGGATATATGGAAACCTTATATTCGCTCTTTCAGCTCGTGCCACATGTCCTGCCCATCGCAGTCTACGAGACTTAAATGTTCTTAATACATATTGTTTTGCAGAAAGATCACGTAGCTCCCCCCTTAATGCAGTATTTTCCATTCACCTGCCTATTCATCTCTCTTTGGTCCAAAATATTTCCTAAGAATTTTATTATTAAATACTTATAATATTTTCTCCTCCTTTAAGAGTAAGAGACCACGTTTCTAATTCATATCCTATAGCCTAAGTAGGAGAATAACTGTTTTATATATTTTCAGTTTAACTTTTTTAAAAAGACGTTTTGGATGACAAGAGTTTCTCAAGTGTTTATAGCATGCGTTCAGTTCTGTTTAAATTCTTTCTGCACAAAATAACATATTAACAATATCTATAAATTTTCAAACGTTAGAATAAAGTCTATGACATTTTGGCCATCTCAATATTATTGTAGGCAATAGAATGTGGACTTAATAAATCAAGAAAAATCAAGAATTAGGGCATCTGAAATTAAATTTATGCGAAAAAACTTATGGTTAAACTTGGCGTGTCTACAAGAGCTATGAAATTGTAATTATTTGTTTTAGGATTATAACAGTGAATTGAGAAACACTTCTGACGTTGATCAATTCATTAACAGTTTATTTAGCAGTTTGAAATAACAGCTTGTGCTGAGATAGAAAACTGTTATAAATTATGTCTTTATTCTTGGAATTCCTTTCTTTCTGGCATACAACGCACTCGATTCATTGAGACTGGGAATTCGCTCCTGTCTGTCACACTTCGAAACCTAATTTAATGCCAAATTCTCGTGTAGGCTCTATTCACTCGATGCCGTTGTTGTTGTTTATATCTTGTTGTGTTCAAATGTAGGTGTGTTCCATTGTATACCCACGTCCTCAATCAGGAAAAAAGAACAAGATTAAAATAACGGAGCTCCTAGCTTCTGCCTTTAGCTTTTAAAAAATGCTATAAATTAAAGTAGAGCGGAACTGAAAAGAAAGACATATATCTTCGCTATCACATGCCAAAAAAATGTTTCTCTTTTCAGTTCATAATTTTTTATTTATCTCTTCTTAAGTTTTTGTAAGTTAGTTTTCTATCTATTGCTTGTATTTTTATTTAAAGAAAAAGAAACGCTTAACTGAAGAATTTTCGTCATTTCCGGTTTGAAAGTGAAGTACAAAGCTTATACTTTGTTACATAGCATAATGTTAATGTCTCGTAGAAAGCATAAATTTTGTTTTGTGTCTGATCATTTTTTTAACGCACTAACTCACTAACTGGCAGTATGGAACTCTGAGGTTCGTGGCCGCCTTGACTGATGTTCCCAATCATTCCCTTATAATTCATCTCTCTTATCTCATTGTAAATGTTATTCTCCCACATCTTTTTTGGCCTAAATAATGGGCGTTTTCCCTTTGATTTTCTTACAAGGATTTTCCATGTCTTTCTTTAATTGCCCATTCATGTGACATGTCCTGCTCATTGCAGTCTGCGTGACTCAATTGTTCTTATTATATTTGGTTTCCTAGAAATACGACGTAATTCATTGTTTTGAAATCTTCTTCTTCGCCTGCCTGTTCATCTCTCTTTGGTCCATAAAAACCGTCAACATAAATTTCACATAGGCCTCTGAGATTTTTTTAGACCACTTCTTGGATTCACAAGATTAGATCATCAAAGAAATATTGACATCAGAAAAAAAATTGGAAGTCGAAAATATATTAAATGATATAGCCTAATCAAATATCAACAAAATTTGAATCAACATGTTTTGAGGATGAAAAGGGGAAGATTACCCAAACTATCTCTACAATATCAACATAATATAATAATAATAATAATAATAAAATAATAATAATAATAATACTTTATTTATTCTGGCAGAGTTAAGGCCATAAGGCCCTCTCTTCCACTCAACCAGCACATATACAAATAAATATTTGACAAATATACGAGTAGATATACACTATACTAATTATAAACAGTTAAAGATACAATAAATGTAGCAATGTAAATGTCATGTAAAAACAACATTTTATAGGGTAATAACAATAATGATACGATAATAATAATAATAATAATAATAATAATAATAATAATATAAATATGATACATTATACGGGAAACACCAATTAATATATATATCTTACACTGGATAATAATGAAGTCGAGTTTAGAGCAAATATAAATTTAGATTTCTTTTAAAATATGCCAATGTCCGGCAGCCCCTTATTTCTTGTGGTAGGGAATTCCAGTTGCGAGAAGTGAAGATGGTATATGACATGGAGTGATGTGATGTCCTATGTTGCGGTATATTAAGTAAGAGACTATGTTGTGATCTTGTGTTTAAGTTATGGTTTGAGGATAGATACTGGAAACGGGATGATAAATAATTGGGAATCGTGGTATGTAGGATCTTAAATAGGAGAATTAGACAGTGCGATTTTCTTCTCTCTTTTAGATGTAGCCATGACAATTCGTGGAATAATGGAGAAATGTGATCGTATTTTCGAACATTAAATATGAATCTGTTACACATATTATGGACACGCTGCAGTTTGTCCGACAATCCGTCACTTATGTCAGTTAGTAGAACGTCACAGTAGTCAAAATGCGGAATCACTAAAGTTTGAATTAAAAATCTTTTAAGAGTTGTAGGAAGAAAATGTTTAAGTCGCTTTAGGGAATGCATTATGGAGAAAGAGAAATTTGGGAAGGCCAAGACGTAGATGGATTCACCAAGATCACCTTGAGTAAACTACAGGCGACAGATCCTACTTACATGTTCATGAAGATGTTGAAAATAAACCGATGTAGGTATTATCCAAAAATGAGCTAAATCCGAAAATTAGAAGTTCAGGTTTACCTGAAATCCGAAATTAAAAACTGACTAGCAACCGCCATGTTTGGTTCGTCTCAGCGCATGCCACACAAATTAATTAACCTTTAATATTTCATTCCTCAATTCTGGAAATGCGTGCTATTATGCATTGCAGATACTCTTGATGCCCCAACTCCTTTAAAAAAACGTTGAACTGAAAATATATAAAACTATTATTCTATCAGTTATATTATATGGAAGCGTAACATGGGCTCTTACTTTAAGGGAGGAAAGGAGATAAAGAGTATTTGAGAATAAAGTTCTTAGGAAAATTTTGGACCAAAGAGAAATGAACGGACAGGTAAATGAAGTAGACTATATAACAGTGAACTACATGGTCTTTATAGGAAGCCAGATATAATAAGAACAGTTAAGTCTCGTAGGGGGGCACGCCGTAGCGTAATGTTTAAGGCACTGAGCTACAAGCCGGAGGGTCGAGGGTTCAAGTCCCGTTGGGGTCAGGATTTTTAAACTGACCCAAACCCTCTGGCGGCACTATGGCCCTGGGGTCGACTCAGCCTCTAACGGAAATGAGTACCAGACGCTTGTTCTGGGGGTAAAGGCGGCCGTCACGCAGGGCTGACAACCCGGCTGACATAAAGTGCCGATTGTCTAGAAAAAGTGGGAGCCTTAACCTCCTACTACCCCAAGGGCCTCCGGGTCTGTTGTGGGATCACTTTACTTTACTTTACTAAGTCTCGTAGACTGTGATGGATAGTACATGCGCTACGAATGAGGAATTGAAGACGTGTATGGAAGTTTCTTGTAGGAAAACCAGAGGGAAAACGCCCAGTTGGTAGACCAAGAATGAGGTGGGAGAATAAAATTAATCATGATTTGAGGGAAGTAGATTATATAGGGACTGATTGGAAAACATTACCTCTGGATAGGGATTTATAGAGTTTACGTCCGCGCGGCCATGAACCTATGGGTTCGATAGTGCCAGTGAGTTAGTTAGAGTTTAATATCTAATTGATTTAGACGTAGCAGGCAGCAACGCACGCCGGGCATTAGTTAGTAAAATTACAAAATTGTTACCTAATAGCTCCGTCTCCTCAACTTTGTAACCTATCGATCCTCCATAGGCCTTTCGGGACTAGTTCCATCAGCAGTAGAAGGAGCAGGGCATTTATCTGCTGACCCTGAATTTCACTGCATATTCATGTCGTGTGATGGAACTCCTTTAGTTGGGAAATAATAGAGATATAAGCTGATGTTCCTGTCCACCGTATGTCCTGCAACTTGATCCTCCTGAGCCAGTGGCTAATCTGACGAGAGGATGCTCCGGGATATTGAAAGTAATGGCAGTGATAATACCGGGTGTCATTACTGCAACTGATTAAAATCCTTCCAAGGACAGTTTGGGGCGACAAACAGCAAGATTTATGTGCGACTGTGGATTTGAGCGCGGGGAGGATGCAAAAGCATTACCGATGTCACGGAATTAAAGTACTGAATAAACAGCAGAGAGAGAGAGAGAGAGACATTCACTTTCACACCCGATCAAGAAGCAGATTGTTATTTATGTTACAACTTATATGAATCAATACTAGTAAAATTCATATCAAATTCCGTTGAGGTGAAGTCATATGATGAAAGTTAAAAATTAAATTGTACCTGTTGGTAGGTGCCGTCGTCCTCAACTTTGTTAAAATATTGTATATACAATTAACTGGAGCGCTTTCAGAAGATGGAAGATAACTTCCGAAAGCGCTCCAGTTAATTTTATATACAATATTTTAACAAAGTTGAGGACGACGGCACCTACCAACAGGTACAATTTAATTTTTAACTTTCATCATATGACTTGTATGAAGTAGATATTTATTTATTGTAGATATACATCCAAAACAGAATATATGTGTTTGGGAAAGGATGTGGATGACTTCATACTCGAAACAGTGAAAATGGAAGAATGTAACATTTTTAAATATCTTGGGTCAATAATTACATGTTTAGGTACCTGTGAAAGAGATGTACAGACTAAAATTGCAATGGTAAAATATGCAACTAAGACATTACATGGAATAATTTGGAACAAAAATATTACAAAGGAAACTAAAATGAAAATTTATAAGAGCATAATATAGAATATTTTGTCATACGGAAATGAAACTTGGTCTTATGATGGAATTACAAAAGAATAAAATTAGAACAGTTGAATTTGATTGTCTTAGAAGAAGCCTTCAAAAAACAAGACAGGATAAAATAAGAAATTAATTCCTTTGGAGGGAAATGAATGTCACCACATCTGTTGTTAAGAGGATTGAAAATCAAACTCTTAAATGGTATGGCCATGTACAGAGAATGGAAAATGAAAGATAGCAAAAAAATATATACCAGTGGACACCTTCTGGAAGAAATAAACGTGGCAGACCAAGATGAAAATGAAAAACTTATGTCAGAACAAAATAATGTACGTATGATAGGAATTTGCAAGTAGGAGATAGAAATTAATGGAAACTGAACACGGCAAACCTATAAGTGGGGGAAAGCCGAAGGAGAAAAAGAAGAAGAAGTACATTCAGGTATTTATGTACAACTGCTCTAAAAAAAGCTGAAGCAAATTTAGAACCATAGCGTAGTGGTTAAGGCACTGCGGTACAAGTCGGAAGGTCGAGAGTTCAAGTCCCAGTGGTCAGGATTTTTAAACTGACCCAAATCTTCTGGCGGCACTATAGCCCTGGGGTCGACTCAGCCTCTAACTGAAATGAGTACCAGACACAGGGCTGACAACCCGGCGGCATCAAGTTCCGATTGTCCAGAAAAAGTGGAAGCCTTAACTTCCTACTACCCCAAAGGGTCTCCTGAGGCCTGTAGTGGGATTATTTTACTTTTATCTGTTGAATTATAAGATATAGGCTTATATACTAATAAATATAGTGGATTTTTATGTACTATAAGGTAAGATTGTAACATAGGATAATAGTATACACTTATGACTGACTTTTGTTTTGGTTTATTATACAAACAGTTGAATAGTATAACGAGAAGTAAGAGTTTGACTGTCTTTTATCTTGTTTCACACACAAACAGTTGAATAGTATAACGAGAAGTAAGAGTTTGACTGTCTTTTATCTTGTTTCACACACAAATAGTTGAACAAAGTATACCATTTGAATTGCATTCTTATTTTTTATTACATAAAAATCATATTCGTAGTTAAAATTAACAGTTATGCATGATTTTGTTTTCTGTGCGGTCCGATGCTTTTGAATAACTGGCACGAGAATTTATTACTTCGCCAATTTAAGAGTTAATATTAATATGATTACGAATTCTGTTATTATTTTATAATAATAATAATAATAATAATAATAATAATAATAATAATAATAATAATAATAATAATAATAATAATAATAATAATAATAATAATAATCTATCTATGGGTTTTTACAGCTGCTGATATATTCCCGTGCCAAGTCTACGATCTTGTGCATCTTCAATGCTTAGCCCTTTTGCTTGCATTGCTATCCTCATGTTTTCATTCCATGTTAACTTTGGTCTCCATATTTCATTCTTTCTTGTAGGTTGTCATTGATATAATTGTTTCGGCCATCGCTCATCTTCTATTCCTAAAATTTCTCCTAACCATTTTAATTCCCTCTCCTCAATTCTTTCAATGCTTCCTTCTGCTTCCATTATGTTTCTCCGATTGAGGGTCTTTCCACTTTTCAGCGGTTGCCCTTTTACCAGCCGGCTGCTGGCCCTTCACATCCACATGTGTCAATCACAGAGGTAGATGATCAACAGCCAGTGTAGGGGTGACATGTGGTTAGCATGTCGAGTCCCCCAGCCGTTATAGCTGGTTCCTCAACCTGGAGCCGCTACTTATTGTAGCTACCCAATTGCCTCACGATGCTGGGTGGGCACCGGTCCCATACTGGCCGAAATACCATGAGAAAATTTCTTCTCCCATGGAGACTCGAACCAGCGCAAGTCCCGTAGCTCTGCGCCAAGGCTTCCTACCTTAACCGCTCCGCTACGGCGCGGGACCCATTATGTTTCTAATTTCCTTATTTGTGACATGTTCTAATTTTGACTTTCTGGCACTTCTACGT
The DNA here is from genome assembly GCA_030220185.1 of Diploptera punctata. Lineage (NCBI taxonomy): Eukaryota > Metazoa > Arthropoda > Insecta > Blattodea > Blaberidae > Diploptera > Diploptera punctata. The sequence continues at coordinate 1,919,584 of JASPKZ010003855.1, forward strand.
AAATAATCCATTTCTAGAGATATTAGTCTAATTATTATTATTATTATTATATTATTATTATTATTATTATTATTATTATTATTATTATTATTATTATTATTATTATTATTATTATTATTATTGTTATTACATAAAGTAAAATTGGCAATAAATTTTCACATGGTTTTACGATAAATGATCTTCGTCAAGGTTGTTGTTTATCACCGACTCTGTTTAAAATATATGCACATGAAACATTAAATTAATTGGAGGAGAAAATGTTCAATCATGGAAATTCCTATTTCAAACAACAAAACTTTATACACCTTATATTTTACAGATGATCAATTGTTAATTGCACAAGATTATGAAGATTTAGAATATATGACTAGAAAATTAATAGGAGAATATGAAAAATGGGGATTAATTTTGAACATGAAAAAACAAAATATTTATCAGTTGGTGAACCAGAACAAAATTTAATTTTGCAGACTAGAGAAACAATAAAATCTTGTAGTGAGATCACATATTTAGGAATTAAAATAAATAAAAATGGGAGTTATGAAGAGGAAATATAAAATATAGTTAATAAAGGATAATTTGAAATTACTTTCCTCAATGGGATATTGTGGGATAAAAATATAAGTAATCATCATCCGGTATCATGGCAGCTGCCGCCGTCTTCCGGAATCCAAACGCCATTCCTCTCTGTTCATCCATTGTTCTTCCTCCATTCCTCTGATATTCATAGCTGCTTGTACCCCTTCTATCCAAGTTTTCTTCGGTCTTCCTCTCTTCCTCCTTTCCATTGGGATCATATAAGTAATAAAAATAAAATTAATATATATCATACAATTGTTAAAAGCATCATTACTTATGGAACAGAACTTTGGCCATCGACAACAAAAACAAATAAGTATTTATTATTGATTTCGTACATCTCAATGATAGATAAATCATATTTGAAGAGAAAAATTATACGCTCAGACCGGGACTTGAACCCGGGACCCTTGGTTCTCTAGACCAAGTGCTCTACCAACTGAGCTACCTGAGCAAGTACCGATCTAAACGCAAATCTTTCTCTATATACATTGTAATTCCCATCCACCAAATGCTGTGAAGCCATGCTTCTATCTTGCAAAAGCATTTGGTGGATGGGAATTACAATGTATATAGAGAAAGATTTGCGTTTAGATCGGTACTTGCTCAGGTAGCTCAGTTGGTAGATCACTTGGTCTAGAGAACCAAGGGTCCCGGGTTCAAGTCCCGGTCTGAGCGTATAATTTTTCTCTTCAAATATGACAAATAAGTATCTTTTGGTAACGGAAATGTATTTTATACGAAGGGCAGCAAGAATTTCAAGAAGAGAAAAATTTAGGAACTCAGTTATAAGGGAGAAAATGAAGATTGAAGACACTATTTTAGATTATATTAAAACTCAGCAAGTAAGATCATAGCTAAGAATATGTCCAGCGAATGGAAGAGGATCGGCTAACAAAATCCGCTTTGGAATGGAAACCTGAGGGAAGACGAGGCAGAGGAAGACCTAAAACCTCCTGGAGTCAGGGAATATATTTATACATGAAGGAGAAACATCTGCAACCAGGAGATTGGATGGACCGACAAAATTGGCTATTGGGAATCGGACATTAATCAACCGATGATCTATCTATCTATCTATTACTTAAAGAATAACAATAGTACTGTTTGGTAAAATAAAAATGAATTAAATAAAGAAGACTGAGAACGTATAGTCACTTTTTATCTCTATTCACAGCTCATTGTCCTTTAATTTTTCATCGGCACAAAATTAATATTTTCACGGCACATCATTGGATTGGGAGATGCAGGTCTGGATTAATGCCTGGTTTATTTCTGTGTGTCACGTGATAATAAATATCGTGAGGGAAATAGAGATGTAACGTATGATGTAGGTGTGTTTAATACATAGAATTTGCATGGCTGTTACTTTGTCATTCAAATAATCCCTTTTCTTCTTAATTCGCGGTGGAAGGTGTTTTCTCCAGTAGCCGCATGATATACGACCTGACCCCAGCATCTTGCAGGATTAGACTCTCTCATACCTCACTCTCCCCCTCCCTGTTCTTCTTTCTCGTTGTACAATACCACAGCATTCCAGAATACCACTTTCGTCTAGCAAGTAAAAATCGTTCCTAGTATCTACCTGCGTCTATATTCTACTAAACAATAAAAACCAGCGTTCAGAAATTAATGTAAGTAGTGGAAGATGCTAGCGACAATAATCACAATTAAGAATGAGATGCACAAATAAATTAAACATAGGCTCAATTCTGGAAATGCGTGCTATTATGCATTACAGAGACTCTTGATGTCCCAACTCCTTTCAAAAAACGTTAAACTGAAAATATATAAAACTATTATTTCTACCAGTTATATTATATGGGTGCGAAATATGGACTCTTACTTTAAGGGAGGAAAGGAGATTACAAGTATTTGAAAATAAAGTTGTTAGGAAAATATTTGGACCAAAGAGAGATGAACAGACAGGTGAATGGAGAAGACTACTTAACAGTGCATAGTCTTTATAGGAAGCCAGATATAATAAGAACAGTTAAGTCTTATAGACTGCGATGGGCAGGGCATGTAGCACGAATGGGGAATGAAAGACGTGCATGGAAGCTACTTGTAGGAAAACCAGAGGGGAAACGCCCAGTTAGTAGATTAAGAATGAGGTGGGAAAATAAAATTAACTATGATTTGAGGGAAATAGATAATACAGAGAATTATTGGAAGACATTAGCTCAGGATAGGGATGTATGGAGACCTTACGTTCACGCGGTCATGAACCTACGGGTTCGATAGTGCCAGCGAGTTACTTAGTGAAGATGCTACGAACAATAATCACAAATAGGAATGAGATGCACAGAGAAATTAAACATAGGCTCAATTCTGGAAATGCGTGCTCTTATGCATTACAGGGACTCTTATCGTCCCACCCCTTTCAAAAAAACGTTATACCGAAAAAATATGTTTTTTTTGCGCGATAGTTCGTTTTGTCGTACTTACAGCAGAGGCGACCATGATTGATAGTTCAACTTCCTACATTTCGGGATTGCCAACCTAAATAATTATACTGTAATAAAATAACTATATAAACCATGCGTGGGAAGTAAAACCACTGCCTTCTATGTATACTACATACCATGTAGGCATATATATATATATATATATATATTATATTATATATATATCTAAAAGGTAGTGTTAATATACATTATATGAAACAAATCTCTGCATTTTAAATGAACTGAACTTCATTTGAAACAATATAAAACAATAAATACGTACTTGCTCGCATTTTATAACTGATTGATGACACGACCTCCTGTTGTTTCAACTAATAAACATTTCCCACACGATTAACGTTAGTCAGTTGTTTATAATGAACGCAAGTATTTCCAACAAAGATATTATTTTACTATTAGGCCTATTCATTATTTTGAAAACATCTTCGCGAAAAAAAATAATGTTCAACGCACGTTTGTGAAGTGTTTTACAGAATCTCCCAAATTGAACATTTCACTATCGCTCGGTTTTTAAACATTTTTCTCGATTCTGTAAAAACCATTTCCCAACCTCGCATCATGACATACTATTTTTTTGTTTAGTGCGATATTATTGTAATTTTTTTGTATTCATGTGTAACATATGTTTGTCCTGTTTTATATGACTATTATTGTATTTTTTTTGTATTCATATGTAACATATGCTTGTTCTGGTGAGTGGAAGAGAAGGCCACATGGCCTTAACTCCACCAGGCTAAATAAATCTATTCTATTCTAAATCACGTTGTCATTTCGACATTATTGTATTCTTTCCTAGCATGGCTTTATTGTAACCCACTTCTGAGGTTGGGGCGCCTGGAATGTCCCGATTATATATAATGAGTGATGATGGTGGTAATGGAGAGGCCTTAATGATAATGATGGGCAGATGATATTCGGGGACCGTTTGGGCCTTAAACTTTCCCGACATTGAGTTATAGGTGAGGAAAAACCCCAAAAAAACCATCACCCAGGAAACTTGTCCCAACCGGGGATTGGAACCCGGGCCCACTGCTTGACAAGGCAGCACGCTACCTCGATACCACAGCGGTGGACTTTAACTGAAAATATATAAAACTGTTATTCTACCAAAAATATATATACAGTCAATATGCCCATTTCACCAATAAATGTTTAAAATGGTCAACAAGTTTCTACAGCCAAGCTGTCATTCTCAAGACCAGATATTGACTGTTATTCTACCAGTTATATTATATGGATGCGAAACATGGACTCTTACTTTAAGGGAGAAGAGGAGATTGTGAATATTTGAGAATAAAGATCTTAGGAAAATTTGGACCAAGGGGGAGATGAACCGACAAGTGAATGGAGAAGACTACATATCGATGAGCTACATTATCTATTGTAGGTAGCCTAAACTTGAACTGTTGATCACAGTTTTGTTATTATTATTATTATATTATTATTATTATTATTATTATTATTATTATTATATACGGTATAAGCAATTAAGTTGGTATGGGCACGTACGACGAATGCAAGAAGAAATATTACCCAGGAAAACATTGGAATGGTGTCCACCTGGAAGAAGGAGGAGAGGAAGACCTCGAAAGTCGTGGGTGCAGGAAATAAGAACTGGAATGAGACTAAGAGGACTGGAGAACATGGATTGGATGGAGAGAGACGAGTGGAGAACAAAAATAAAACTTTAGGCACAGAAAAATGTGTAAACATTAAAATTCTGTATATAAATAAATACAATTATTACTATTATTATAAACCCGCCAAAGTCTGTCCCTAGCCAGGTTAGAAAAGTGTGATGGGGAGGAGTAACAATCTCGTTAAAAAAACAGGGATCAGTACACCCGGCTGATAGTACCCTGTTACTTACTTACTTACTCACTGGCACTATCGAACACGTAGGTTCATGGCCGCACGGACATAAGCTCTCCATACGTCCCTATCCTGAGCTAATGCTTTCCAATCATTCCCTGTATAATCTACTTCCCTCAAATCATAGTTAATGTTATTCTCCCACCTCATTCTTGGTCTACCAACTGGGCGTTTTCCTTCTGGCTTTCCTACAAGAAGTTTCCATGCACGTCTTTCATTCCCCATACGTGCAACATGTCCTACCCATCGCAGTCTACGAGACTTAACTGTTCTTATTATATCTGGCTTCCTATAAATACCATGTAGTTCATTGTTATGTAGTCTTCTCCATTCACCTGTCTGTTCATCTCTCTTTGGTCCAAAAATTTTCCTAAGTACTTTATTCTCAAATACTTGTAATCTCCTTTCCTCCCTTAAAGTAAGAGTCCATGTTTCGCATCCATATAATATAACTGGTAGAATAATAGTTTTATATATTTTCAGCTTAACGTTTTTTGAAAGGAGTTGGGACATCAAGAGTCTCTGCAATGCATAATAGCATGCATTTCCAGAATTGAGCACCCTGTTAGGGCCCCTTATCTAGGGTACAGATACTGCTGCCTTGTAGTTCGTCATTGGTTTGATAAAGGCTAGGAGAAGAAAACCTTGACCAAAAATCACGTGGTCCTCCAGGTTGGGGGTTAATGTATCAGGCCACCTCCCTGTTCGTTACAAAAACATAACAATGCTACAAAGCCTAAAGATTTAAAGCCGGACGGGATAACCAGAAAAAAGTAAGTTACAAATATATAATTCAATAGTGAGAAGTATCGTCACATATGGAGCTGAAGTTTGGAAATTAAACAAAAACTTACGTCGATGGAAATGAATTTCTTGAGGAGAGCAGCAAGATGTTAAAAAATAGAAATAAATAAGAAAAAGGTTACTGTCTTACGAGAAAAAATGAATATCAGATATTCAGTAGTAGATTATATAAGATATATGCAATTAAATTGGTATGGGCACGTACGACGAATTAACGAAAATAGGTTACCTAGGAAAACATTGGAATGGTGTCCACATGAAGAAGAAGGAAAGGAAGACCTCGAAACTCGTGGATGCAAGAAATAAGAACTGGAACGAGAACAAGTGGACTGGAGGACATGGAGTGGATGGATAGAGACGAGTAGAGAAGGGAAATAAAACTTTAGGCACGGAAAGATGTAAACATTAAAAATTTGTATTTGGATAAAACATATTATTGTTGTTATTATTATTATTATTATTATTATTCGTATTTGTAATTATTGTGCTAGGTAGGCCTATATGAATTCAGCCAGTGGGAATAACAATGCAATAGCTAAATGAACATGCGCTTGTATTCCACAGCGTGTCTTAAATATCAAATTGTGCCCACCTATAATAAGTTAGTATAAACATTTCTATTACGTTTCGTGCGCCATTCCATTTGTCAGAATGACAGCCCAGCTATTTGTATACTAATACCGCCTCATACAGTATATAAATATATAGCTGGATGCTTGTTATTGATTGGTTGGTATTTTAATTCTACTTGTTGTACTGAGACTCCCATGCACAACACGAGCCGACCTGTCCGTCACACAGGGATTGCGTAAACTAACCGACTTATGGTCCGATTCTACGGAATGTGTCTTTCTTTTGTGTGGATTGCGAGAAAACAAACATGGCTGCCTGTGTAATTTTTAAATTTGGCGTTTCAGGTAAACCCTTAACTTAACTTATTTCCCTGATTTTTTGGGAACATCTTTCTCGTTTTATTTGAATGGCTCATATACTGTGTTTCATTGCGAAAAATAGAAAATTGCAGTTACCTGAGCGTTAAGAGAAACTTATATATATATATATATATATATATATATGTGTGTGTGTAACATTACAGGAATTCTTGTCTCAACTCGAAGAAAATTTAATGTGAAATATATAAAACTATTATTCTCCCAGTTATACGGATGCTAAAATGGTATTTTAAGCTGCTTGTAGGAAAACCAGAGGGAAATCGCACAGTTGGTAGACCAAGAATGAGGTGGGAGAATAACATTGTCCAGGATATGAGAGACGTGGATTATACAGGGAATGATTGGAAAATATTAGCTCAGGATAGGGTTGTATGGGGAGCTTATGTCCGCTCGGCCATGAACCTGCGGATTCGATAGTGCCTGTGAGTTAGTTAGTTAAGACTCTATAATGGAATTATACAAGACAATGGCAGTGCCTATTATTACTTACGGATCCCAAACATGGACAGTGACAACACAATAATCTGCCAAAATACAAGCTGCTGAAATGAAATTCATCAGACCAATAGCAGGATTTCAAAGAACAGACAAAAACACAACACAGAAATAAGACAGCAACTAAAAGTAGACGAATTAAACACAACAATAGTGAAATACAGAACAAACTGGAAAGAGCACTTGGCAAGGATGACTGAGAATAGAATACCAAAAACAGCATACAACTATTCACCACGAGGAGGACCAAGGAAAAGATGGAAACAGCAGCAATTTGGAGCCCGAACAGGCTAGTAAATAAGCCTAAACCGTGATGAAGAAGAAGAAGAAGAAGAACTCATCTCTCGACCCGATCCTGAATTGGACACGAATTTATGTTTATTTATTTTAGTTATGTTTTATTCCGAAGACTTTCCCACCTGTAAGCAACCTTTTTCTCGTGCAGAGGGTGGGAAGGGGTTGGAGTGAGTTTGGACTCGCATAACGTCCACCACCAGTACATCCAACATTAGTTGTTTTCATGTGTCGAACGGGTGGGGAAACCATATATCAAGGTAGTCGGAATGCTGGGAATGTATTCGTATACCCTTTGTATTGATTAGTTTGGTTGATACAAGAGGGAAGTATGTTGGCTGCAGTTTCAATTACGCATTCTCATCGAGTCTAATGCCTCGCCCCAGATAGCTCCGGCTCTTGGATTTATTGCGGATTCAACACGTTATGCTCGTCTCATTACTTTCTCAAATTGCTCCGCATTTTCGGATCATTTTTAATTTTCTGTCTATATGCCAGCAAATCCAGCTATTCAAATAGTTCTGTTCCATGAATGAAAACCTTGAAACATTAAAGAACAAAACAAGAAGAAATACTAGATTCAAGTATTATAAAACATGTCAGTTCCGTTCCATGAATGAAAATCTTAAAACATTAAAGAATAAAACAAGAAGAGATGCTAGATTGAAGTTTTATAAAACATTGTCAGTTCCTGAATTTTCGGATCATTTTTAATTTTCTGTCTATATGCCAGCAAATCCAACTACGGAGTATTCAAATAGTCATTTTCTATTAATGAAAATCTTGAAATATTAAAGAACAAAACAAGAAGAGGTACTAGATTGAAGTTTTATAAAACTTTGCAAGTTCCTGCATTTTCGGATCATTTTTAATTTTCTGTTTATATGCCAGCAAATCCAACTATTTAAATAGTCATTTTCCATTAATGAAAATCTTGAAAATTAAAGAATAAAACAAGAAGAGATACTAGATTGAAGTTTTATAAAACATTGTCAGTTCCTGCATTTTCGGATCATTTTTAATTTTCTGTCTATATGCCAGCAAATCCAGCTATTCAAATAGTTCTGTTCCATGAATGAAAACTTGAAACATTAAAGAATAAAACAAGAAGAGATACTAGATTGAAGTATTATAAAACATTGTCAGTTCCTGCATTTTCGGATCATTTTTAATTTTCTGTCTATATGCCAGCAAATCCAACTACGGAGTATTCAAATAGTCATTTTCTATTAATGAAAATCTTGAAACATTAAAGAACAAAACAAGAAGAGGTACTAGATTGAAGTTTTATAAAACTTTGCAAGTTCCTGCATTTTCGGATCATTTTTAATTTTCTGTTTATATTCCAGCAAATCCAACTATTTAAATAGTCATTTTCCATTAATGAAAATCTTGAAAATTAAAGAATAAAACAAGAAGAGATACTAGATTGAAGTTTTATAAAACATTGCCAATTCCTGCATTTTCGGATTATTTTTAATTTTCTGTTTATATGCCAGCAAATTCAAATATTCCTTTCTTTCCATGAATGAAAATCTTGAAACGCAAAGAATAGTTGGCAGGTTCACGTAAGAGAAACATATATTCAATCTTTCATTCCCTAAAACGCATGGAAAATTTCCTTCCTTCTTCATTGAAAAAAAGTTCTTGTCTCGACTTTGATTATGCCGCATTTCGATTATTGTGACTTACTCTTAACTGACAAGAATACCACATTCGGACAAAGACTGCAACGAGTTCATAATGCTTATGCACGTTATATGCAACCTCCGTAAATCAGACCACATAACTCCAGTATTTGAAATGTTGTCTTGGCTCCGATTAGAAGACAGGCGAAATACACATTGCCTCTGATTCTTATACAACACTATGTCCACCTCATCACCCCTTTATATTTCTACTCGCTTCCATTCACTATCCTCCCACCATAATTTAAACACACGATCGAGACAAAATTTTACTCTAATTGTTCCTCTACATCGAACATCTCACTATTCCTCGTCCTTCCTTGTTTCAGCCACTCGACTCTGGAATTCCCTCCCCTCGTATATCAAGTACTGCCCGACTCAAAAACAGTTTAAAAAGATATTCACGTCATATTTCCTTAGAAAATATAATATATTACCGTGTTCCATGTATACTTGTATTATTTCTTTATATTTTAAACTTTCTTTACCAAGCCATTTATTTAATCTAACTAGGCTATAGGTTATTATTTTCATTTTTTTTTCTTTCTTTCTCTTGTCAACTTTGTATTGTGCAGCCTTTATCTAATTATGTATGATTAATGAACATGAAGATAATCCATAATTCTTATTGTATGTATAATTGAATCCTCGTGAAGTGGGACAGGAAAAACTTGCGGTCTTAACTCCATCAAGTGAAATAAATAAATAAATAAACAAATACAATAAGTAAATAAAGCAAGAAGAGATACTAGATTGAAGTTCTATAAAACATTGGCAGTTCCTGCATTACTTTATGGGAGTGAAACTTGGGTAATGACCAAAAAATTACAAATTAGAATGCGAAGCGTAGAAATCAACTTTCTTAGAAGAACAAAAAGGCTGCATAAGATTGGATCGGATAAATAATGAATATATAGGCTACAGAACAGAGTTAAATGTATATCCATTGAATGATAAAATCAAAGAATGTAGAGATAAGTGGTTTAGACATGTAGAAAAAAATGAATGTAACAAGATTACCAAAAGCAGCATTTAACTACAAGCCAAGAGGTTCAAGGAATGTAGGAAGGCCAGTGAAAAGATGTACAGAACAACTGTGAGGTGAAACAGGTAATTTGCTTAGCCCGTGAAGTGAAGATCAAGAAGATTGAAAAATATTAAATCAGGGATATATGGAGAGCTTATGTCTACGCGGCCATTCCTCCAGATTCTACAGTGCCAGTGAGTTAGTTAGTTAACTAGTTAGTTAATATAGACCTAAATCTCACTCTATAACATAATAATCATAAACAAACTTCTGCCGAAGATGGAATCCACATGCTTTAAAAGTTTAACCTTTAAATTAGCAAAACAATAATTTCTGAGTTATTTAAATGTGGCGGACCGCACTGAAAACGAAATCGAGAGGTAGCGTGCTGCCTTGTCACGCAGCGGGCCCGGGTTCGATCCCCGGTCGGAACAGTTTTTCTGGGTGAGGTTTTTATCGGGGTTTTTCCTCACCTGTAAGACAAATGTCAGGAAAACTTTAAGGCCCAAACGGTCCCCGAAATCATATGGCCATCGCAATCATCATTCATATTCATCTTAGATTAAACTTAGGATTAGGGACTCTCCTGGCGCACCACTATCATCATCAGCACCCATATTATCATCGGGGCAACGTAACCCCGCCGGGGCAACGTAACACCGCCTTCTAGGAGCCCCAACCTCAGAAGTGGGTTACAAGTACGCCATGCCAGGAGAGAATCCAGGAATATCGAAAGACAACCTGGGGCATTTGTAAAAAAAAAATCTTTAACTTTCTTTTGTTTTATTAAAACTATTAGATTAATTAAAACAATTGATGTATCCTATAGAATTCATTGCTAATTTAAGGGTTAACAGGACGAGGAGAGTAAACTTATCAGATATTCTATTTAATTTAATTATTTAAACTGTCAATTTAATTTCTAAAGTTTTGTATCTTGTACGGTAAACGTTTAGTTTATGCTATTCATGAATATGTAAAAGTGAAGAAAATAAATGCATTCCTAAGAGACACTTGGTGAATGGGTGAAAAAATAGACGTCATACAAAGAAACGAATCTATATTAAGTGGTTGGAAAAGATGTTTTGTATGAAAGAGCACGTAGGTGTTGCAATTAGGCACAGTAGCGGTTCTGAAACAGTAGTTCGGCTCTGTAATTCTCTCCGCTTCTGTCGCTCACCAATACCACACAAATACTTGTCACATCTGAAATATGTCGTTTCAAACTTATTCAAATCAGACAACTAGGAAATTACACAAGTTTCATGTCTCGGAGACACCTTGCCACGTCAACTGTTTTTCAGTAAAATAAAAAACAATTTTAATAATAATAATAATAATAATAACTATTATTATTATTATTATTATTATTATTATTATTATTATTATTATTATTATTATTATTATTATTAAATATAGGTAAAGCAATAATAGCAAAATTCAATGGCTAGCCCATATTCAGCTCATGGATCGTCACAGAATACCGAAACAAATTCTTCATTACATTTCTCGAGACAGAAGATCTGTGGGTCGACCTTTTCGGAGATGGCGGGAGACCGTAACGGGCCACTGGGCCTAATACTTGAAAGGACGATGATGATGATTCAATGGTGTCCCTTGAAACAGACGTATAACAAGGAAAAATAAGTTAAAAATATATAATTCAATAGTGAGACGTACTGTCACATATGGAGTTCAAACATGGAAATTCTACAAAAACTTAGATCAAAACTTATGTCGATAGAAATGGATTTCGTAAGGAGAGCAAGAAGAAGTTCAAAATTGGAAAGAATAAGAAATAATTTTATACGAGATAATATTAAATATTCAGTAGTAGAGTATATGAGATATAAGTAATTAAATTGGTATGGGCACGTACGATACGACAAATGCAAGAAGAAAGGTTACCCAGGAAAACATTGGAATGGTGTCCACCTGAAAAAGAAAGAAAGGAACACCTCGAAACTCGTGGATGCAAGAAATAGGAACTGGAATGGGAACAAGAGGACTGGAGGACATGAAGTGAATGGATAGGGACGACAGTGGAGAAGGAAAATAAAACTTTATTTACAAAATAATTGAAAATATGTAACTTATATAAATAAAATAACAATGATTATTTTTATCTTCTTCTTCTTCTGCTTCATGAAATTAGGCCTTTGGACCTGTTTTCACATCAAGTGGGATTTAATGAATCCTCCCATCTAGTAAATGGGCGTCCAACATTTCTATGTCCTATTGGTTTGTACTTTAGTAAGAGCTGAGGGATTCTATCTGTAGGCATTCTCTTGACATGTTCATACCAGTTGTTTCTCATGTTGTCAATTCTATTTGTTAAATTGAAAATATTTAAGTCCTTCCTAATATCCTCAGTTCTTTTCTTGTCCAAAATTGTCACACCTGATACTGAACGTAGGAACTTCATTTCTGCAGTTTCTATATTCCTTCTGTCTGAACGGTTAAGAGTCCAATTTTCATTATTGTTATTATTATTATTGTTATTATTATTATTATTATTATTATTATTATTATTATTAATTCAATAAATACTTAAAACAAAACTTACATCGATGGAAATGGATTTCTTGAGGAGAATAGCAAGACGTTCAAAATTTGAAATAAATAAATAAATGAAGTAATTCCAGATCAAATGAATATTAGATATTCAATAGTTGATTATATAAAATACAAGCAGTTAACTTGGTATGGGCACGTACAACGAGTGATACATGAAAGGTTACCCAGAAAAAAAAACAATGGAATGGTGTCCATCTGAAAGAAGAAAAAAAAAAAAGAATTCGAAACTCATGGATTCAAGAAATAAGAACTGAAATGAGAACAAGAAGACATGTGGATAGGGATATGTGGAGAATAAAAATAAAACTTTAGATACAGAAAGATGTGTAAAGATTGAAAATCTGTATATAAATAAATAAATAAATAATTTTCCGGAGGTCAAATAGTCCCCCATTCGGTTCTCCGGGCGGGGACTACTTCAGGGAACCTATGCCAAAGGCTCAAACACAGGTCTTCTTGTAGGAAAGCAGAGGGAAAACGCCGAGTTGGTAGACCAAGAATGAGGTGGGAGAATAACATTAACTATGATTTGAGGAAAGTAGATTATACAAGGAATGATTAGAAAGCATTAGCTCAGGATAGGGATGTATGGAGAGCTTATGTCCGTGCGGCCATGAACCTACGGGTTCGATAGTGGCAGTGAGTAAGTAAGTAATAATTTACAATATAATAGGCCTAATAATAATAATAATTTATTTTTATTATTGTTATTGTTATTATTATTATTATTATTATTATTGGGGGCACGCCGTAGCGTAGTGGTTAAGGCACTGAGCTACAAGCTGGAGGGTCGAGGGTTCAAGTCCCGTTGGGGTCAGGATTTTTAAACTGACCAAACCTTCTGGCGACACCATGGCCCTGTGGTCGACTCAGCCTCTAACTGAAATGAGTACTAGACGCTTGTTCTGGGGTAAAGGCGGCCGTCACGCAGGGCTGACAACCCGGCTGACATAAAGTGCCGATTGTCTAGAAAAAGTGGGAGCCTTAACCTCCTACTACCCCAAGGGCCTCATGAGGCCTGTTGTGGGATCACTTTATTATTATTATTATTATTATTATTATTATTATTATTATTATTTTTAAGATTTTGGAATTAATATAAGTAAACTAAATATAGGCCTAAGTATGTTGTCAATTTTGTTGAACAGCTCTGAACATTTAACGACAAATTAAAGATATTTTGAAGCAATACGTAACGTAATTCAGATATCTAACCAACTCACTGCTACAACCGAACGCAGATGTTCATGGCCTTGTGAAGTGTGAGCTAATATTTTTCAATGCTCCCCTGTACAATTCACCTCTCGCAAATGACGGTTAATATTATTCTCTAACTTCATTCGTAGCCTGGCTGCTGGGCGCTTTCTCTCTGGATTTTCTGCAATAAGTTACAGTATCTATCTTTCATTTTCCATTCGTGCCACATGTCCTCCCAACGCATTCTGTGGGACTTACTTAGTCACTGGCGCTATCGAACCCGTAGGTTCATGGCCGCGCGGACATAAGCTCTCCATACATCCCTATCCTGAGCTAATGCTTTCCAATCATTCCCTGTATAATCTACTTCCCTCAAATCATAGTTAATGTTGTTCTCCCACCTCATTCTTGGTCTATCAACTGGGCGTTTTCCCTCTGGCTTTCCTACAAGAAGCTTCCATGCACGTCTTTCATTCCCCATACGTGCAACATGTCCTGCCCATCGCAGTCTACGAGACTTAACTGTTCTTATTATATCCGGCTTCCTATAAAGACCATGTAGTTCACTGTTATGTAGTCTTCTCCATTCACCTGTCTGTTCATCTCTCTTTGGTCCAAAAATGTTCCTAAGAACTTTATTCTCAAATACTCGTAATCTCCTTTCCTCCCTTAAAGTAAGAGTCCATGTTTCGCACCCATATAATATAACTGGTAGAATAATAGTTTTATATATTTTCAGCTTAACGTTTTTTGAAAGGAGTTGGGACATCAAAAGTCTCTGCAATGCATAATAGCATATTCTGTGGGACTTAACTGTTATTATTACATCTAGATTCCTATAAAGTTCATTTAGCTCACCGTTATGTAATTTTCTAAATGAATCTGTCTCTTCTTCCCTTTTTGGTTCAAAAAATACTAAGCACTGTATTCTAAAATAGGCTATTCGTAATATCCTTTGTCAATGTAAGATATGTTTTGCATCGATAGAATATAACTGGATGAATAACCAGTTATATATTTTTTTCAGTTTAACTTTTTTTGACGACCAGAGTCCCTGTAAAGCATAATAACAGAGACTGAATTCGTGTCCAACTCAGGGTCGAGTCGAGGCATGAGATGAGATGAAGCCCCATATTTATAGAGGTCTGCGAACAACAAGGGTGTCGGCCGACCAATCCTGACACACCATCAAACAGGGGCGGATGAATGAAATTATGTGAAATGGGTGAGATGAGTATGGGGAAATGTTGGAATTAAATTTGTTGCAGGGGAAAACGGGAGAATCCTCGAGAAAAACCTGCCAAGCTCCGTTTCCTCCATCACGAAACCTACATGGAGTGACCGAGATTCGATCTCGGGACCCCAGCGGTGAGAAGCGATCGTCTAATTGCTTGCGCCACGGAGCCGCCTGGGATGTAAAATAGGAAGTAAAATTTACAATGGGTTGTAAGAAATTATTGTAGAGAAATTTCTAAAAATATATATACTATTTTATTATTATTATTATTATTATTATTATTATTATTATTATTATATTATTAGTTCCTAATATCCGGCGTGCGCTACTACGCCTAAATAAATTAAAATTAATGTGCTTTTATGTTTAGTTGAATAAGTAAAAGGAAAAATAATTATAAATTTATATTTTTTAGATACCCCGTGCCGATTACCCGGCGTTGCCCGGGAATCTACTTATCCCGATCTTCTTGACATAAATGAGCTGAAATACGAAAATTAATGTATTTTATGTTTAGTTAAATAAGTAATTATATTTAGATACCCCGTGATGATTAAAGGGCGATGTCAGGGAATCTAATCTTTCTGATCTTGGCATAAATGATCTGAAAGACAAAAATTAATTTACTTCTTATGATTATTTGAATAAGTAAAATGAAAAATAATTTTAAATGTATATCGTAATTATTTTAAGATTCCCCGTGCTGAATACCCGGTGTTGCCTGGGAATCTACTTAACTCGATCTTCTAGGCATAAATGAAAGACAAAAATGGCTATTGTGAGTCATCCGGAAAAGAAACACATGTGCTGTTGCGGACTTTTTTGTAGAGCTTTTTGAGATATTCAAAATTCTGTGTACATTGATTTTGTGTATTTGTTATGGTTTAGGCAGCGTAAGTCATTTAAGCGACCAAAGAGCTACTTTTTCACGTTTTCCACTACAAAGGGCGATTTTTAAGGGTGTAAGAGTTGAGTATCACAACTCTCTTATAGCCAGTGTTCATCCCGGAAATCTCTTGAACCTTTTGCAAAAAGCCCCATCACAATCGGATCAACGGTATGGCCGCACATAAAGTACGAACAAACAAACAAATATTCATTTTTATATATTAGATTATTATTATTATTATTATTATTATTATTATTATTATTATTATTTCTTTTATTGCGGATGAGCCCATGTAGGACTACGCAAAGTACTTAGAGGCGTTTCCTTTGAGCCCAAATTTCTTTCATTCTTTTGCTATGAGCTTGTTTTCTATCATCTGTCCAAGTTGTTCCAGTTTTTTTCTTCGGTTTGTCCTCTTGGTCAACTTGCCACTTATTCACCTTAATTATAAATATATCTCTGTTTGGGATATCTTCTTTAGTAATTCCTGCCAATTTTAAGTCCTTTTTGACTTCATCCACTTCATAGTATCCACTGGAGCTTTACTTCTGTTTTCGTAGAATTCCATTATCTGTTTTGTAAGCCTATTTGAGTTCATTCGTTTAATATGGCCATAAAATTTTAACCTTCGTTTTCTAATATCACTATGAATATCTGTATATATTTTTATTTCCTTTTTATTTCTGAGTCTAAATGCTTCATCTATGACTTGTGGACCTAAAACTTTTCTTATAATTTTGCATTCTTTTTTCACTATATTTTCGATATCTTTTTTTCTGTTCAAAATTAATGTTTCTGCTCCATAGAGGCACTCTGGTTTAATTACAGTGTTATAGTGTCATAATTTTGCATGTAAAGCTATGCATTTTTTATTACAAGTGTTGTGAGTAAACCGAAATGCTGTTTCCATTTTTTGGCATCTACTTTTATTGGCTTTAGTTTCAATTCCATTTTCCTGAATTATTTCACCAAGATATTTAAATTGTGAAACTCGTTTAATTTTTCCATATTTGGTTTCCAGGTATTTTGGTGCTTGTTTATTGCATGAAATATATTCCGTTTTTTAAAAGGAAATCTGCAGACCAACTTTCTCTGCAATGTCATTTAATAATTCAATCTGTTTTTGTGCTGTTACAACGTCACGGGTTAAGATTGCTAGATCATCAGCATATGCTAGGCAATCAATCTTCAATTTTCCTCTTCCTAATATGATTGGTTGATTAGATTATTATTATTGTTATTATTATTATTATTATCGTGATCATATATAAAGACTGAAATGATATGTAAGCTGCTTAAATATGAAACATTAGTATTTACTAGAGTGACATTCAGAGGCTGTGGGTAGCACACGGAGCCATTTGTCACAAAATCTTATGTACTACATAATTCATAAGCCACGAGAGAAGAATAAGCCGGGAGGTGGGGAGGGCTCAGGTATTGCTAGCTGATGGCACACGGTATTAGGATAATCATTTTACCCAAAATCTGGTTACTCCATTACATTGTCTAAATCTTGTGTGACTTGTGTACGATGCACCTAGCAATTTATCATTTTAAAATATTCAATCCCCATTAAGAAATCTGCTATAGATGTCTTTAAGAAAACAAGATGATGCTCGCTTCAATGTGCATATAATAATAATAATAATAATAATAATAATAATAGTAATCATCATCATCATCCGGTATCATGACAGCTGCCGCCGTCTTCCGGAAACCAAACGCCATTCTTCTCTATCCATCCATTGATCTTCCTCCATTCCTCTGATATTCATAGCTGCTTGTACCCCTTCTATCCAAGTTTTCTTCGGTCTTCCTCTCTTCCTCCTTTCCATTGGGATCCATTCCATAACAATTTTTGGCAATCTTTGCTCTGGCATTTGTTTGACATGACCATACCACTGCAATCTTTTCTTTTCTATGATGTCTATGATGTCCGGCTCCTTTTGTACACCCATAATTTCCCTTATTTCTTTATTTCGTATTCTATCCATTCTAGATTTTCCAGCTGATCTTCTTAAAACATCCATTTCTATACTTAAAATTCTTTTCATTTCCCTGGTAGGAATTTGCCAGACTTCAGCACCATATGTTAAAATGCTCTGAATTATGGTTTGATATATTTGTAATTTTCTATTTTTTGTAATATTTTTGCTCCACCAAACAGAGTTTAAAGCATTTATATAATAATAATAATAATAATAATAATAATAATAATAATAATAATAATAATAATAATAATATAAATATGAAAAATTATACGAGAAACACCAATTAATATACATACCTTACACTGGGTAATGATGAAGTCGAGGTTAGAGCAAATATAAATTTAGATTTCTTTTAAAAGATGCCAATGTCCGGCAGCCCCTTATTTCTTGTGGTAGAGAATTCCAGTTGCGAGAAGTGAACATAGTATATGACGTGGAGTGATGGATTAAATCCACAAAAAAAGAAAAAATCTAGAAGGTTCGATAAACATAACAAATGAACATGCTTTATTTATACTGGTACCAACATAGAAATTGAACAAATGCTTTTTATAATTAGGCCTATCTAAATTCATAAACAGAAATAACTTAAGCATTAAATTGGATATCTAATATATAAAAATGAATGTTTGTTTGTTCATATTTTATGCGCGGCCATACTGTTGATCCGATTGTGATGGGGCATTTTGCAAAATGTTCAGGAGATTCCCGGTTTGAACATAGGCTGTGAGAGACTTGTGATACTCAACTCCTACACTCTTAAAAATCGCCCTTTGTAGTCGAAAACGTGAAAAAAGTAGCTCTTTGGACGCTTA
This sequence comes from Diploptera punctata, assembly GCA_030220185.1. Classification (NCBI taxonomy): domain Eukaryota; kingdom Metazoa; phylum Arthropoda; class Insecta; order Blattodea; family Blaberidae; genus Diploptera; species Diploptera punctata. Next base: position 1,938,473 of record JASPKZ010003855.1, read on the forward strand.
AATGGCTTACGCTGCCTAAACCGTAACAAATAAACAAAATTAATGTACACAGATTTGAATATCTCAAAAAGCTCTACAAAAACGTCCGCGACAGCATATGTTTATCTCTTACGGATAACTCACAATAACCATTTTTGTCTTTCATTGATGTCAAGAAGATCGAGACAAGTACGTAGATTCCTGTGCAAGCATAGCAGCACATGGCGGGTATTCTTTTACGGATAACTCACAATAACGAATTTTGTCTTTTAGCTGATCTATGTCAAGAAGATCGAGATAAGTAGATTCCCGGGCAACACAGGGTAATCAGCACGGGGATTCTTAAAATAATTACGATATACATTTATAATTATTTTTCATTTTACTTATTCAACTAATCATAAGAAATACATTAATTTTTGTCTTTCAGCTCATTTATGCCAAGAAGGTCGGGGTGAGTAGATTTCCGAAAAACGGCGGGTAAACAGCACGGGGTATCTAAAAATAATTACGATATACATTTTTACCTCCACTTATTTAACTAAACTTAATACATATTTAATTTTCGTATTTCCGCTCGTTTATATCAAGAAGGTCGGGATAAGTAGATTCCCGGGCAACGCCGGGTAATCATCACGGGGTATCTAAAAAATATAAATTGTAAAAAACGACTTAAATCAATCAGTGCTTATAGCAAAGACAATTAAGCACTTCACATGTAATATCTGCACAGTCTGTGCGCATTTCTCCTTTATAAAAAATATAAATTTATAATTAATTTTCCTTCTACTTATTACTACACATAAAAACACATTAATTTTCATTTATTTAGGCGTAGCAGCGCACGCCGGGTGTTAGATAGTTAGATATAAAATTCGCACCTGGTAAATCGGTCGTCCTAATCTAAATTATTAAACTTCATCAAGTAGTTCGAATATGGAGGCCTTTCAAAAAGAATGTTTCATCTTCTGCATTTTAACTGGCCTACCCATTTAGAAAGTAATATGTCATTTTTTAAAATAATACCTTTGAAACAGTCGTACTCAACCATAATATGTTATTATGTTTTATAAAGTATAAATTCTAAATTTGAAATAATTTTAACCTCAACGGTGTTCTAATATGATTATTAAAATTATAGATATCTTAATTTATAAATGTCTTGGCAGGCTCCAGTTGAAAACATAAAAAAGTACCATTGATGGATTTTCATCTGGTGTTATCACTCACGTTCCGATATTCTATGTCAGAATGGGTTGCTCTTAGCAGTTCACGTATTGTCCAAACTGAAAAGCACAGGTGTAGCAGTTCTCAGGAACCACTCTGCTATCACGGCAAGAATGGAAAATAACATATATTTCTTGTTGGATATATTTATCACACGGAACAGTAAAAACGAATGTCATTTATTTGACTCAAACAAAATTGAAAGTAATACCAACTTTATGAATGTAATACTTTTTATTTTATTTTAATAGACTCTAATTGGAAATAGGTCTACAATAGATCAGATTTTTAGTATCAGACAGATTAAAAAATAATAATAAATAAATCATCATCATCATCCGGTACCATGGCAGCTGCCGCCGTCTTCCGGAAACCAAACGCCATTCCTCTCTATCCATCCATTGATCTTCCTCCATTCCTCTGATATTCATAGCTGCTTGTACCCCTTCTATCCAAGTTTTCTTCGGTCTTCCTCTCTTCCTCCTTTCCATTGGGATCCATTCCATAACAATTTTTGGCAATCTTTTCGCTCTGGCATTCGTTTGACATGACCATACCACTGCAATCTTTTCTTTTCTATTGAAATGAAAAATAGTTTTAATTTCCAACACGCTTGGGATAAAATTAAAATGGCCAACAAAAAAAATCATCTCCAACACAGAAATGTCATAAAAGCAAACTGGAAGCATTGAACCAAGTAAATAAATAAATAAATAAATAAATAAATTAATAAACAATATAAAGGACAGCCAGTACTTATTGGGTTAAAAAAATATTTTTTTTTTTGCTTAAAAATCCCGGAAGGTCTGTTTTATCAATTTTGGACCTTATATCCCTAAGAATTGGGTTTTAAAAGTGGCGTCTCTGTGTTCTATTAATGTGCACATTTTTTATTTTTTTGCATTTTCCTCTCTTGCATTGTTTCATATTTTGGTACACTTTTCTTCGAAACTATGAAATATAGGAGAATAATTTTTGGCATGGATATGCAGTTTAAAGAGATCTATAATAAAAAATTAAATTTATATTTGTGCTATTGATAGTTTCTGAAAGAAAAATGTACGCAAAATTAAAAAAAAAATAGTTTTGGTCTTTGATTTTTAAAAATGAATCACAATCCATATCTGAACACAAGCAACCCTTATCTGAACACAAGCAACCCTTATCTGAACACAAGCAACCCTTATCTGAACACAAGCAACCCTTATCTGAACACAAGCAACCCTTATCTGAACACAAGCAACCCTTATCTGAACACAAGCAACCCTTATTATTGTCAAATGAACTACGGACAACTAACTAACTAACTCACTGGCACTATCGAACCCGTAGGTTCATGGCCGCGCGGACATAAGCTCTCCATGTATCCCTATCTTGAGCCAATGTTTTCCAATCGTTCCCTGTATAATCTACATCCCTCAAATCATAATTAATGTTGTTCTCCCACCTCATTCTTCGTCTACCAACTGGGCGCTTTCCCTCTGGTTTTCCTACAAGAAGCTTCCATGTTTAGTGTTTCACTTCCTATTCGTGCCACATGTCCTGCCCATCGCAGTCTACGAGAACTATGGACAATAACATACTAAATTTTGGAAACAATTGGATAAGTAGTTTTTGAGAAAATTGTACCAAGACAATACTTTTAAGAAGTTAGATTTTTTATTTTTATTTATTTATTGTATTTTAAATTACTCATGAATAAATATGTCTAAAAAGTTAACCAGGGTGTCATTATGTTCAGGAAGACTTGTTTAATTAGTGACATAATGTTCATGCACATAACTTAAAAATAAGCTGAAAAAATGATTTTTTTATGTTGCATGTTTTTTTAACCAAATTGCAAGAAAATTAGTGCCGGGTGCCCTTAACGGTATAGGGTATTCCACAGACCCTTAAACACAGTTGGTTAAGAATAATATACTTACTTACTCTTACTTACTCACTGGCACTATCGAACCCATAGGTTCATGGCCGCGCGGACATAAGCTCTCCATACATCCCTATCCTGAGCTAATGCTTTCCAATCATTCCCTGTATAATCTACTTCCCTCAAATCATAGTTAATGTTATTCTCCCATCTCATTCTTGGTCTACCAACTGGGCTTTTCCCTCTGGCTTTCCTACAAGAAGCTTCCATGCAAGTTTTTCATTCCTCATACGTGAAACATGTCCTGCCCAACGCAGTCTACGAGACTTGACTGTTCTTATTATATCTGGCTTCATATAAAGACCATGTAGTTCATTGTTATGTAGTCTTCTCCATTCACCTGTCTGTTCATCTCTCTTTGGTCCAAAAATGTTTCTAAGTACTTTATTCTCAAATACTCGTAATCTCATTTCCTCCCTTAAAGTAAGAGTCCATGTTTCGCACCCATATAATATAACTGGTAGAATAATAGTTTTATATATTTTCAGTTTAACGTTTTTTTTAGGAATAATATACCATTTATTAAATTTCCCTCCACCCTGTATAATTAATAACTTTGTTTGTCGGTTTGATAGACTCACTGTACGATGATGTTGAGTGAAACTTGATAATTTTCAACCTGTTCTTTCGTAACACCACACTAGTAAATTATCCAGACTATGATGTATCTACAGCCATAATGAAAAATCTTCAACTACATGACCCATAAAACATGTCAGTGATATGCACGAAAACTGGTACCTAAAATGAGTAATCACCAATAAATTGTAAATAAATCTTTATTGAATACTATAATGGAAACAGTTTGCTTTCATTCTGCAGGGATCAGACATTTTAATGACATGCAATACATACGTTCATAGGGGGCTTTGCGGTAAACATTTCGCCGGCGACTGGAGCTCCGATTACCGGTTAGAAGGAAACATCGACCCACGGAGGTGGTAATACTTCATCATTGTGTCCGGTACCTAGTTTTCATACGCCGAGGCATTCATCAAACCACAAGACATCCAATAAGAAATAAATCCTTGTACGCTGTCCGAAACAGATTAAGAGAATAGACTGCATGATAAGTGGGTTTCGGCTCCTGTGTTTTAACTCTATTACTTTCTAAAAACCAACAGTGACGTGGTACTTTATAAATAAATTATATTTTCTATACACGCTGACCAAGTATAGGGTTACACTGCTTGTAACATCCCATTCTCTTAACCCTTAAATTGGCAAAATACAAATTTTTTTCTGTTAGTTATTTGAATGTGGCGGACCGCAGTGAAAACGGAATCTTGTATAACTTATTAGGTATACTGTGTAATTAGACACACATTTAAGTGGTTTATTTTTGTTCGTTTTCTTCTAATTTATTTAAAATAATAAATTAATTGAACCAACTGATGTATCCAAAAGGATACTCTTCTAATTTAAGGGTTAATCATCATCATCTTGAGGCACTAATTTCAACTTTCATTCATTCATTTTGAGAATTTTCCTCATCATTGAGGGGTTTCTCTAACCAATCTTAATAATTAACATGAATTTTTAAAAAAATACACAAATGACTACGGACTTACAGACTATCAGTTTGCAACAAACATTCGCAAATTTCCCTTAAAGTTCTCCATCGTTCTCTGTCCTCTGTGTCTTCATCTGTTACACTAAATTTCCTCATTGAATTTTTAACGATATTCTTCCAGGTTGTTCTTTTGGGTTCCTTTCTGCTCCTTCTTTCAATTTTCCATGCATAGACAGCATTTGGTAGTCTTCCATCCTGCATTCTTCTTACGTGTCCATACCATTTTAGCCTGTTCTTTCTGCATTCATCCATTTTCTAATTTCTATATTTCCAATTTTTTCCAGTCCAGATTTTTTGGCAGCTGTTCTCCAAAAATCCATTTCAAACTGCAGTTATCTATTGATATGTTGTTGCGTCATTGTCCAAACTTCCGATCCATATAACATTATACTTTCTAATATGGATTTATAAATTAGTTGTTTTGTTCTGTTAATCATGTTTTTACTCCATAGAATAGAGTTTAACATTCCTATGGGTTTCTTCTATTACTGATCCTTTTTTGCTATTTCTTTATTTGATGTACCATCTTTCTCTATAATTGATCCCAAATAACAGAAACTCAAAATTGGATGTTTTGACCTTCTCAATAATCTTCCTCCAGACTCTTCTATCTTCTGCCAATTTCAGGTTTGTCACCCTCATCTTCTTCACATCTCCCAAATATCATCCTGCCATCTCATCTTAGGTCTACCAACTGCTCTACTTCCTGTAGGCTTCCATTTATATAGTTTTTTGAACTAATCTCTGTTGATCCATTCTTACCAGATGACCACTTCAATTTCTTAATGCTGGTTTTATTTAAAATAACTTCGTTATAAAATTGAAAATATATAACTAACTAACTAACTCACTGGTACTAACGAAATCATAGGTTCATAACAGCGCGTAAATAAGCTCTCAATACATCCCTATCCTGAGCTAATATTTTCCAATCGTCCCTTGCATAATCTCTTTCCCTTAAATAATGATTAATGTGATTCTCCCACTTCACTTCTGACCTGCCTACTGGGCGATTTCCTCCTGGCTCTCCTGCAAGTTTACGTGCCCCTATTTCATTTCGCATTCGTGCCACATGTCCTGCCCATCGTCGTATTTGAGACTTAACTATAATTAATTATTATATCTAGTTTCCTATAAACATTATGTAGTTCACACTTACCTAGTCTTCTCCAGTCGCCTGTCCATCTCTCTTAGGTCCAAACATTTTCCTGAGAACTTCATTGTTAAATACTCGTAATCTTTTCTCTTCCCTTAAAGTAAGAGTCCATGTTTCGCATCCATATAACTTGCAGAATAACAGATTTATGTAAGTCGTATTTTTTTGCTAAATTGGAGAAACTGAATTTCTGATACCAGCTTATTTTGAATTCTCAGACTACAGTGAAAACAAATCATGCATAACCGTGCATACTGTTGTACAAATTGATATTTATTTATTTATGTACAGGTTTTCAATGTTTACACATCTTTCTGTGCCTAAAGTTTTATTTTTCTTCTCCACTCGTCTCTCTCCATCCAATCCATGTCCTCCAGTCCTCTTGCTCTCATTCCAGTTCTTATTTCCTGCATCCACGAGTTTCGAGGTCCTCCTCTCCTCCTTCTTCCAGGTGGACACCATTCCAATGTTTTCCTGGGTAATCGTTCCTCTTGCATTCGTCGTACGTGCCCATACCAATTTAATTGCTTATACTGTATATATATATATATATATATATATATATATATATATATATGTGTGTGTGTGTGTGTGTGTGTGTGTGTGTGTGTGTGTGTGTGTGTGTGTGTGAAGATCTGAAAACAACTCCAATAAGATCATTCCTTCGGAATGTATTTATTTTTATATTTTAGATGTTAAGATTTGTATCATTGCGTCAAAAACAGACATTCCAACCCAAGCACTTCCCTATTTCAAAATACTTTCTTTAGATCCTTCCATTTTCGTAACAATTATACCCTAGATGTCTGGGTCACTGCACAGGCTTTTGTTACAAAAGTGAACCATACTTGGTCCTTTGAATTTTTGTATTATTATCTCTGCCTTTATATCGTTGTAAAGTAAAAGAGGCGTGGGTAAAGCATCTACATATTATCCGTGTGAACTGCTTTAAGAACTGAACCTAATTCTCAGGAACTATTAGTGGTTTATAATTTTATTCATTCAAAGTATGTAAATTTGGTAGTCAATAATAGCACAGCAACTCGGTCATAAATTAAACTAACCTCAATGTTTATTGATTGAAATGTTGGTAGAGCGTGCACTGGAATAAGTAGGGGACATGTAAACATTCCTAAATTTACAAAGATATGAATATGCTGATGGCATCTTGTAAGCCGTGAAGCCAAAATTTATCTCTACACAATGTTAGTAAATACACAGTCATCTGTTTCTTCAACACTCAACTGTTTTTCACCTACATTGTTTAGCTTAAATTATTGTTACATCTCTTTTCAAAGTTTTATAAACAGAGACAGGATTTTTATGTACTAAAAATTAAGATTGCAAAATAGTATAATGAGAAGTTAGACTTCTGTCTTTTGTTTTGGTTTCACACACACAAACAGTTGAATAATATATACTATCTGCTTTTCAATCTTATCTTTTATTACATAAATATCCTATCCCTATTTATAACTAATTCACTGCCGGACATTGACATCTTTTAAAAGAAATCTAAATTTATATTTGCTCTAACGTCGACTTCATTATTACCCAGTGTAAGGTACATATATTAATTGGCGTTTCTCGTATAATTTATCATGTTTATATTATTATTATTATTATTATTATTATTATTATTATTATTATTATTATTATTGGAGAATAACATTAACTATGATTTGAGGGAAGTAGATTATACAGGGAATGATTGGAAAGCATTAGCTCAGGATAGGGATGTATGGAGAGCTTATCTCCGCGCGGCCATGAACCTACGGGTTCGATAGTGCCAGTGAGTAAGTATTATTATTATTATTATTATTATTATTATTATTATTATTATTATTATTATTATCATTATTATATTATTATTATTATTATAATCGTAAGTATTATTATTGTTATTATCGTATAAATTGTTGTTTGTACATGACATTTACATTGCTACATTTAATGTATCTTTAACTGTTTATAATTAGTATAGTGTATATCTATATTTGTCAAATATTTATTTGTATTTGTGCTGGTTGAGTGGAAGAGAAGGCCTTATGGCCTTAACTCTGCCAGAATAAATAAAACATTATTATTATTATTATTATTATTATTATTATTATTATTTGAAAGACGTGCATGGAAGCTTCTTGTAGGAAAGCCAGAGGGAAAACGCCCAGTTGGTAGGCCAAGAATGAGGTGGGAGAACAACATTAACTATGATTTGAGGGAAGCAGATTATACAGGGAATGATTGGAAAGCATTGGCTCAGGATAGGGATGTATGGAGAGCTTATGTCCGCGCGGCCATGAACCTTCGGGTTCGATAGTGCCAGTGAGTAAGTAAGTAAGTATTATTATTATTATTACTATTACTATTACTATTATTATTATTATTATTTTATTATTATTATTATTATTATTATTGTTATTATTATTATTATTATTATTATTGGCACTATTGAACCCGTAGGTTCATGACTGCGCAGACATAAAGCTCTCCATACATCCCTATGCTGAAGTAATGTTTTTTAATCATACCCTGTAATAATCTACTTCCCTCAAATCAGCGTTAATGTTATTCTCCACTTCATTGTTGACCTGGCTACCGGGTGAATTGTCTCTAGTTTTCCTACAAAAACCCTCCAAAACCCTTATTTTATTCAGCATTCGTGTCAGATGCCCTGCCCCATCGCAGTCTACGAGAATTAACTCTTTTTACTATATCTGGTTTCCTATAAACATGTTTTAATTTTTTACGTAGAATTATGTAATGGAAATGGACAGTTAATGACAATGAGAAAAAAATTTGAAGATGCGGCTGAATTCAAATAAGTCTATTTAAAAATATTTACAAACAGGAATAAAGTGCAAAATAAATTTAAAATGGGCTCAATTCTGGAAATGCACGCTGTTACACATTACTGGAGCTCTTTTCGTCCCAACTTCTCCCAAAAAAGTTAAACTAAAAATATATAAAATTGTTATTCTTCTTGTTATATTATATGGGTGCTAACGTGGATTCTTACTTTAAGAGAGGACAAAAGATTGCAAGTATTTGAGAATAAAGTTCTTAGAAAACTTCAGCGTCATTTTGGCCAACGTGATTACACACGTTCCCACTAGAGCCAATTGTCAACATATTTACTCATATAGATATAAGAGGATTTTATCACAGGAGTCCGCCTATGTCAGTGGGCAAGTTTAGATGAGCAATTGGGCAACTTAGTGTACACCACATTAGTTTGGTTAACGAAACCATGTTGGTGGCTGGGTGAGATGGCATCTAGAAGACCACAGCCAGGCCCCAAGGGAACAAGAAAGGGAGGGAGAGTCGCAAGTCCAACCAGAAACGGCTCCTTTCAGGTTAAGTTGATCTGTTGCGAAATTTTGGATTTAGAAGATAAATTGGGAATGGAATTTACAGGTGGACACTAATGGACCACTCCGACATTTGTCAAAAAGCCAAGGGAAACCACCAAAATCTTGGCGAAGTGGTTTGAAGTTAATAAAATGTTATAAAAACAAAAATAATATATATTTGGAAAAAGTTATTAAGACACGTATATCGAAATGATCAACTTCTTCAGCTCTGAAGCGAAATAGGCCGCGGAATCACCATTTGTGAGTGTATTCATTCACTTTCTGTATTTTATACTTCATTTATGCACACTATTAAAAATTTGTCATCATCATCATCCATGCAAGTGTTAGGCCATGTGGCCTTTTACGGTCTCAAAGAGGAATTTTCCATCCAGCGCTTTTTTGGACGTCCCAGCGATCTTCTGCCTTGGGGGCAGTAACGAAGTATGGCTTTTGGAATTCTATGAGACGGCATTCGTTGAAGATGGGCTTTGCAGTTGTTCTGGTAGTTTTGTATATGGTGAAGAATGGGTTCTACATCCAACTCTTCCATAATTTCCTCATTTCTTTTATGGCCCCACTTTGTATACCCTGCTGTACGGCTCATAAATCGCATCTCATATGCTGTTACTCGGCTTTCATCTCTTCTTCGTATTGTCCATGCTTCACTACCATATCTTAATACTGGTCTTGCGAGAACCTTATAAAGCCGTAATCTTATGTTCTTCTGTACTAAAGATGGTTTCATTATACTGTTAATTATCCCCGTTGTTTTTGTAAAATTTATGATTTTCTTTGATATATCAGCTTCATCTTGAAATGTTAAATTATAACCCAAATAATTAAATTCGTTTACTCGTTCTAAAATTTCATCATCCAAAACAATTTTGCTAGGTATAGGGTATTTCCCACAAAAGGCCATCACTTTAGTTTTCTTTGTATTGATTTCCATATTGGACCTTTTTGCAATTATATTAAAATTGTATGTAGAATACTGTATTATACTGTATTAAAAATGTGTGCTTTTCACAATCCAATTGTATAGAAACAACTAGATATTTTGGATTTTTGCACTCAGATCTAAATTGGTTAACCCATAAATTGGCAAAGCCGCCGCCGCCAATATGTATTTGGAAGCTATGTCATTTTTCAAACATTCATCCACCTCCCGTGTTCCCAGGGAAACATCCAGTTTCCTGGAAGTTTCCCAAACAATCAAGAAGGGAATTTCAGTCGATCATGAACACCAACTTCCGGCCAATATTAGGGATTTCCAACCCTGTTAGCCCTTGTGATATATCTCATTTCGTAGTTGATACTTGATGATCTATCCTCCGCCGACGATAACCAGCCGTAGTCTAGTAGCAAAGGCCCAATGGTCGGGCGTTAACAAGCCTCGCAGACGCTGACTGCCGACAATGATTCTAATGATGTTCTAGTTGATTCACTGTGCCGCCAACAGGAAGACTGCCACCTCCCAGAAGCCGCCAACCCTCAAAAGGGCAAGAGCGGGAAGCCAAGTCGACATTCCAATCAGAAACGGCTCTTTTCGGATTTGCTGATCTGGTTAAAATTTCGAATTTTGAAAATTTATTGGACTTTAATAATTTTACTAGTGGGACTAGGGGACCACTCCGACATTTGCCTTAATATCAAGGGAAACCACTAAAAACCATTGGCAAAGCACTGATACCTCCTGCCAGTTATTTGATTGTGGCGGACCGCATTGTGGCGGACCGCACTGAAAACGATATCGTCCATAACTATTATTATTGGGTATCTACACGCATTAAAGTAATTTTTACTCGTTCGTTTTCTTCTGTTTTATTAAAAATACTAAATAAACTAATTGATGTATCCTATAGACACATTGCCAATGTAAGGGATAGAAAATAACCAGCAGTTATTTGATTGTGGCGGACCGCACTGAAAACAATATCGTCCATAACTATTATTATTGGGTACTACATGCATTAAAGTAATTTTTACTCGTTCGTTTTCTTCTGTTTTATCAAAAATACAAAATAAACTAATTGATGTATCCTATAGGACACATTGCCAATGTAAGGGATAGAAAATAACCAACAGTTATTTGATTGTGGCGGACCGCACTGAAAACGATATCGTCCATAACTATTATTATTGGGTATCTACATGCATTAAAGTAATTTTTACTCGTTCGTTTTCTTCTGTTTTATTAAAAATACAAAATAAACTAATTGATGTATCCTATAGGACACATTGCCAGTGTAAGGGATAAAAAATAACCAATAAGGGGTAAGATGACAACAGACTCGACCTATTTATTAAGTAATAACAAATATTAGTGAAAAGAGGCCGGGAATCGTGTTTTATTTCGAACGGGCAAAAGTTATCGGTACAGTAAGAGGCTACCCTCCCCTATTCCAGAAAAAAAAGACAGAGGCGGGAGGAGGGGGGGGACGCAAAGGAAAAATGAATGTTGTAAGGTCAAACGCCGGTACCCCTCGTACTGAGCTCTGGCCACAAATCTTCCACCGCGAAGAACAGTCATGAATATCAGTCTGTTTTCCCTTCCTCAAACACCAAATAAAGAAGAAGCCATTCCCTTACGGCTTCATCCTTTAAGCAGGAGAAGAAAGAAGAAGAAAAAAAAAAGAACACCTCCTTCCAGAGGTCTTAACTTACAAGGAATGATGACTGAATTTTGATATCGTTTTATAAGTGGGCTCATTTGTTTATTTGATTTGATTTTATCTTCTACTGTTTGAATTGCGCAATGAATAAATTGACAGATAAAAAACTGCACACAAAACAAACAATTTTCAAACGCAAGATAGCTTAGATTTAAATATCTGTCTGATGTGGAATAGGCTCGATTCTATAAATGCATGCTATTATGCATTACAGAGAATCTTATTGTTCCAACCCCGTTCCAACCCCCCCCCCTCTCTCTCTCTCTATATATATGTACAGAATTTTAAAGTTTACACATCTTTCTGTGCCTAAAGTTTTATTTTTCTTTTCCACTCGTCTCTCTCCATCCAATCCATATCCTCCAGTCCTTTTGCTCTCATTCCAGTTCTTATTTCCTGCATCCACGAGTTTCGAGGTCTTCCTCTCCTCCTTCTTCCAGGTGGACACCATTCCAATGTTTTCCTGAGTAATCTTTCTTCTTTCATTTGTCGTACGTGCCCATACCAGTTTAATTGCTTATACCGTATATAATCTACTATTGAATAACCAATATTCATTTGTTCTCTTATGACAGTATTTCTTATTTTGTCTAATTTGGAACATCTTGCTGATCTCCTCAAGAAATCCATTTCTATCGACATAAGTTTTTGTTCTAAGATATATATATATATATCAGCTATTAGTCATTTAATCTTTATAATTGTATATAATTCTTCTGTACGTGTGTTTGTCACTGAACTCTTCTTAAACGACTGGACCGATTTTAATTAATGTGTGTGTGTGTGTCTGTGTCTGATTGGGTCCCTCGATGGTTTAGATTCACAATTGGACCCTCTAAAGTCATTAGGTGTAAGAGTTCATCCGAAGTGAAAATTTATAAATCGCAGTAGCGGTCACATGTTTCAATGTTTCACACCGAAACTCAGTATATCCTATTAAAATAGACCAGAATAGGTATTGCCCAAAAACTATCGAAATCCGACAATTAGAAGCGGAGGTTTACTTGAAATCCGAGATTAAAAACTCCCTAAGTGACTGGACCGATTTTGATGAATTTTTTTGTGTGTGTTTGAGTGGGTCCGTGGATGGTTTAGATTCATAATTGGACCCGGTAGGTAGCGCTGCGACCGGGAATCGGGATTTTTTATGTCATATGTGTAGTCATCTGCATTATCGACATATTCCGTACGAAAAAAAAAAGTGACGTCATCATGCATGCTTCTTGAGTCACAACAGAAAATTTTTGAACCAAAGAGACACGAATAGAGAGGATTACGTAACAGTGAGCTACATTATCTTTATGGGAAACCAGATGTAATAAGAACAGTTAATTGTCGGTAGAGTGCGATGGGCAGGACATGTGGCACGAATGGGGAATGGAAGAGTTTTATGGAAAATTGTAGGAATACCAGGGGGAAAACACCCAGTAGGCAGGCCAATAATGAGGTGGGAGAACAACAAACCATTACACCGAGCAAAATAAAAACTTTCTTTGTCACAGAAATAAAATATGTGATTCTGATAGTATTTTTTCTCCTGAGTTCAAATATTATATCGGGTTTTCTCCATCACGCAAGGTTTCCGAGAGACAGACATTTATAATTTCAAACATTTTAATATTTCCTACATTCGTAACTACACAATATTCGATCATTCGAACTCACCTAGAAAGTAAGAAATTACGATTTTATGCTATATTTCGCATGTGGAGCATCTCTCTTGATGGTCATACAATAATCGGCCAGCATATTAGGGTTCCAATTGCCTTGATATATTTTTTCCATGGCTGAAATCTCCTGAGTTAGCTCATTTGGTTTTATTTTACAATGGACAAATGGACGAAAAAAGTTTATTAAAAAAATTATTATTTAAATCCATTAATTAAAATTAAAAAAAAACTGTGGGTGATGGAGAAATTCCGAATACATATTTGAAAACACAATAAAAAACTGCATTAAGTACAACTATTTGTACTCATGACACAAAAATCATGTTGACCAGTGTTATTTGAGGGAAGTAGTTTATACGGAGACGATTGGAAAATATTAGCTCAGAATAGGGATTCATGTATGGACAACTCCGCGAGATCATGAACCTACGGGTTCGATGGTACCAGTGAGTTAGTCTAATTTTAAACTGGGGCACACCATGGTTATGGGAATCCACTACAAACCTGAAGGTCAGGGATTCAAAGCCCGTTGGGGTCAGGATTTTTAAACTGGCCTAAATTTGCTGCTTGCACAATGGTCTCAACTGGTAGAAAATAGTTTTATATATTTTCATTTTTACGTGTTTTGAAAGGAGTAAGGACGTCAAGTGTCGCTGTAATACATAATAGCACGCATTTCCAGAATTTAGCCTATGTTTAATTTCCTTGTGCATCTCATTCCTATTTGCGATTATTGTTCCTAGGTATTTGAATGCAGCCATTTCCTCAAAATTTCCCTCATTTTTCAATAGCTGTCCATTTCCATTATGTAATGCATTTCTATGTGTGACCACATATTCAGTTTTATTGATATTTAAATTACAATAAACAAAATTAATTGGCTTACATAGTATAGGCCTATCTACAGTACAATTGATATTTATAAATTTTGATTTACAATAGATTTAACGAATTAAATATAAAATGTACAAGATATAAAGTTATTTCTAAAAAGAAAGAATACCAGACGCTTGTTCTGGGAGTGAAGGCGGGTGTTAAACAGAGCTGACAACCTAGTTATCATGTCGTGCCGATTGTCTAGAAATGTGGGAACCTTAATTTACTACTACTACTACTACTACTACCCTATAGGGCTCCAAAGGTGTGTAGTGGGATAACTTTAGCTATATATTTGTAAAATTCATGGTGATTTTCCGTTGAGGTATTAGTTCACAGTAATATAATGTACGGTTAAAAACTATAATATAGTTATCTTGTAGGTCCGTCTCCTCAACTTAAGTTCTTTTAAAACTCTGTAGGCCTTTCGGGACTAGTCCCATCATCAGCAGAATGCATTAGGTCCGTTCTTGTTCACTCTTGTTGAAGCACTGACTTGGTTGTGAGAATTTTGTACAGAGGATTGTGTGGATTAGGTGTGTATTCATTGAGAATCAGGTTGTTGTTGATTTCTCTTAGGATTGCGATTTCCTCCAGTATCGATAACACCCTCACAATAGTACATAAAGAAAACATTCCAACGAGAATAAATATACTGGAGGAAATCGCAATCCTAAGAGAAATCAACAACAACCTGATTCTCAATGAATACACACCTAATCCACACAATCCTCTGTACAAAATTCTCACAACCAAGTCAGTGCTTCAACAAGGGTCAACAAGAACGGACCTAATGCATTCTGCTGATGATGGGACTAGTCCCGAAAGGCCTACAGAGTTTTAAAAGAACTTAAGTTGAGGAGACGGACCTACAAGGTAACTATATTATAGTTTTTAACCGTACATTATATATATATATATATATATATATATATATATATATATATATATATGGGGGGCACGCCGTACCGTAGTGGTTAAGGCACTGAGCTACAAGCCGGAGGGTCGAGGGTTCAAGTCCCGTTGGGGTCGGGATTTTTAAACTGACCCAAACCCTCTGGCGGCACTATGGCCCTGGGGTCGACTCAGTCTCTAACTGAAATGAGTACCAGACACCTGTTCTGGGGGTAAAGGCGGCCGTCACGCAGGGCTGACAACCCGGCTGACATCAAGTGCCGATTGTCTAGAAAAAGTAGGAGCCTTAACCTCCTACTACCCCAAGGGTCTCCTGAGGCCTGTTGTGGGATCACTTTACTTATATATATATATATATATATATATATATATTGACATAATCATTTTGTTTTTAGTATGTCTTGGTTATTACACAGTCCACCAACATGATTTTTGTCTCATGAGTGCCAGTAGTTGTACTTAATGCAGTTTTTATCGTGTTTTAAAATATGTATTCGGAATTTCTCCATCACCCACAGTTTTTTTATTTCAGTTTGAATTAATGGATTTAAATAATTATTCTTTAATAAACCAAGATTTATTCCCGGAAAATATTGGCGCAGTGAGCGATGAGCACGGGGAACACTTTCATCAGGAGATTTCAGCTATGGAAAAGATATATTAAGGCAAATGGAATCCTAATATGCTGGCCGATAATTGTTGGACCATCAAGAGGGATGCTCCACAGGCAAAATATCGCAGAAAATCACCATTTCTTACTTTCTAAGTGAGCCCGAATGTTCGAATATTGTGTAGTTACGAATGTAGAAAATATTAAAGTGTTTGAAATTATAAATGCCTATCTCTCGGAAACTTTGCGTGATGGAGAAAAACCGATATAATATTTGAACTCAGGAGAAAAAATACTATCAGAATCACATATTTTTCTTTCTGAGATAAAAACAAAAGTTTATTTTTTGTTGCTCAGTGTTATTTTGGGGTCATCAGTTTCGCTGTTCCCATAGGAAATTGTTAAAATTAAGTTTCCGTGTGATATAAAATGCTATTACTTTAATAAAGCGGCATTTTATTAATTGCAAGAGAGATCCGATCCGTCATGCATACGTAAGTACTTGCAACCATTAATAACAGATTTCCTTTAACGACATAGTAAGTTGTCTTTTTGCTAATCACTTACCAAACTGGTTCATAACTATTACTACACCATTTTATCTAATTTTGGAAATTATAAAGAACAATGATAATAATTGAATCGGTAAAATAAATAAATAATAGTTTTAAAAAACTAAAAGAACACGCTTTATTAGAAAACTAAAAAATGAAAAATAATTTTAATTTCCAATACGCTTGGGATAAAATTAAAGTGGTCAACAAAAAAATCGTCTCCAACACATATAGAATAAAACTAGAGTTTTCAACAAAAAGAAAATAATTTTACCATCAAAAGCGTGGGGTGCTCTATATCAATTAATATATTTGATAATAAACAGATATTGGTAAAAGTAAGCTCTCTAAGAAGAAAATGTAAAAATCATAAAAAGCACCCCACGCTTTTGATAGTAAAATTATTTTCTTTTTGTTGATAACTCTAATTTTATTCTATATGTGTTGGAGATGATTTTTTTGTTGACCACTTTAATTTTATCCCAAGCGTGTTGGAAATTAAAATTATTTTTCGTTCTTTAGTTTTCTAATAAAGCGTGTTCTTTTAGTTTTTTAAAACTATTATTTATTTTTTATTTTTTAGTTTTAATATTTTACAGAATAAGATAAAATGTAAATATCTTTAAATTCGATACTATTGTAGTATGAGCTAAAAGTAATACTCTTATATAAAAAAACCCTCCCAGCCGGATTTGAACCAGCGACGTATGGATTACTGAAATTATATACCACTAAGATTTCACCGCTCTATCAACTGAGCTCTTACAACGATTGACTAAAAAGTCGACAAGTCCGCAACCTATTATACCAGTTTTCATTTTTTTTTTCATTTTCGGACGATTCTGGCCAGGATTTTAGAAACAAAATATGAAATTATTGTATTGTCACGGGTCCTCTACACGTATACAAAGTTTCAAGTCGATCCAATGTTTCTAAGTGGGTGAAAATCGCGTTGAAAGATTCCGTTACATTGATACAAAAACACTTTTTTTGATTTTCTGATGATTATGGCCAGGATTTTACAAAATAAATATGAAATTATTGTATTGTCACAGGTCCTCTACAAGTATACAAAGTTTCAAGTCGATCCAATGTTTCTAAGTGGGTGAAAATCGCGTTGAAAGATTCCGTTACATTAATACAAAAACACTTTTTTTGATTTTCTGATGATTATGGCCAGGATTTTAGAAAATAAATATGAAATTATTGTATTGTCACAGGTCCTCTACAAGTATACAAAGTTTCAAGTCTATCCAATGTTTCTAAGTGGGTGAAAATCGCGTTGAAAGATTCCGTTACATAGATAGATAGATACAGGTCAAGCTAATATAAAGCGTGTAAAAAACCTCATGTCCACATTTTTACCGAAATGAGTTAATGTTAGATTATTTTACTATGAAGGTAATGGTATTGATTGTGGTGTCCACATAAAGGGAACACCGTAGTACAGGATTCGGTCTTTAACGTTTCTATTCTCCAGTGACATGAGATATTCCTGCTGGAAAAATATTTATTACTAAAAGTTACCTTCCTGGTTATGTATTATATTCAAAGGTTGTCTCCCTGACTACTTAACAGTTGACACTCAATAATACTGAGCAACAAAAAAGAAACTTTTTTTTTGTCTCAGAAAGAAAAATAAGTGTTTCTCGTAGTATTTTTTCTCCTGAATTCAAATATGATATCGGTTTTTCTCCATCACGTAAGGTTTCCGAGTGACAGGCATTTATAATTTCAAAACACTTTAATATTTTCTACATTCGTAACTACACAATATTCGAACATTCGGACTCACCTAGAAAGTAAGAAATTACGATTTTCTGCTATATTTCGTCTGTGGAGCATCCCTCTTGATGGTCCAACAATAATCGGCCAGCATATTAGGATTCCATTTGCCTTGATATCTCTTTTCCATAGCTGAAATCTCTTGAGTTAGCTCGTTTGGTTTTATTTTACAATGGACAAATGGACGAAAAAACGTTTATTAAAAAAATAATTATTCAAATTTATTAATTGAAATTGAAATAAAAAGAGAACTGTAGATGATGGAGAAATTTCCAATACATATTTGAAAACACGATAAAAAACTGCATTAAGTACAACTATTGGTACTCATGAGACAAAAATCATGTTGACCAGTGTTATTAATAAGGATGCAAGATTGTGAAATACGACGTGTATAAACTAAGAGTAAAAATTGAAGAAATGTTTGGTCTTCCCACTCAGAGGAAAGCACAGCCAGGATAGGATGGTGAAGAAGTACACATTTTAAGTAATAAATTGACACAACAAATAATAAGTAATAAAATTAGTGATGTGATGTAAACACCCCTCATGTTCACAATTTGGAGAAGAAACCCCAATCTATTGATTTTACGGTTCATGTAATAAGCGCACATGATATTTTGGGTCTGAAATTACATGTCTTATTTTCTTCTAATAAGTTCCGATTATTTGTCTTTACAATGTAATCACTTTTTTCTCCTTCCTCAACAATTTACAATTTTGACACAACGTTGTATTCGGTATGACGAATATTTATCCACACTCTGTTATGCTCTTAAACCATTAGGTGTAATAAATACTTCACCTGAAAATAAAATTTAAAAAACGCCCTTGCGGTCGCAATGTTCGTTGTTTTACGACGAAACTCAGTATGTTATTAAAATTAACTGCAATAGGCCTTATCCAAATTTTCTTTTAACTTTTTCAACTAAAAATAATAGCACATGTTTCATTTACATAGGCGTAACATCGCACACCATGTATTAGCTAGAAGGCTTACACAATTTTAACAAGTTTTCGCTCTTAGTATTTTATTGGATCGAGTCCCGGTGGAGCCAGGAATCTTTTACTGACCCAAACTCTCAAGTGGCACTTTGGTATCTAGGGTCGACTCAGCCCCTAACATAAATAAGTACCAGGTGTTTGTTCTGATGGTAAAGGGGGTCGTCATGCTTTTGATTTGACTATTTAACTCATGCCACAAATGCTAGTCAATGACCAATCATGTTTTAATTAATGTTATTTTACAACCAATGGCAGTCGTGTTTCACCTCGCCCTTTATCGATTTCTCTTTATCAGCTCCTGCTTTTGTGATCAATAATGCTCCTCCTTTTTAATGTTCTGAACAGGTCAAAGTATTATTTTTCTCCAACAAACGCATTTAATATAGCAAATAATGAAAAGATTCCTTGATTTTACTGAAAAATGTTTACTAAAAAAATAAATGAATAACCCGTAATGTTGATTATGATATATAGTTTGATGTGTTTCATTATTTCTCCACTTGGGTGCACTCTTACAATATTGCGATCTTATTTGGCAATAAATAATATGATCAAGCATCAGTGAATGAACATAACCTCACATTTCTCATTTGTTTTCACGCCGTTTACATTAAATATATAAATGTTCTAAAAATAACTATAGTTAAACCATGATTTGTGAATAAACAGCTTAATTTTATTCGTTAAATAGTCCTAACAAATGCCACTCTTGATTTCCAAATTCACTAGATAAATTCACTCCTCACTTCGTGAGTCGTGAATTTATCGATAATTTGGAAATCACTGGTGGCATTACTTATGGTAATCGTGTGAGTGCGAGAAATATTTCTGACAAAAAATCAATCTAGAAATCTGAACTAGATTTGAAAAATAAGATATTTTTAATCGACATTGCAGATTGAGACGTTTGGCCTTCTGTCGTGATGTGTTTTAAGAAATGGGATATTGTGGCCAATAAATCTGAACTCTGGCGATTTGATGTGTCCGCCCACGAAAAGTATCGAGAAAGACGATACCAGTTATTTACACTTCAGTTTGTTGAACAATTTTGTGTCAAGGTTTAAGATATTTTTCATCTTACTAAAGGGGTGGCATTTGACCTTGCGTGTTAAATGAACTTCCAAGGTATGTCATGCCTATACTGACCTTCAAATTATTCACCCCTCATAACTCTTTCATGTTCAAATAGGGTAATAAACCTAAATATTTACATGGTCGATACCTGAGTTTGACATTGTTTATATTTCAACTTCAAAAACATCGTAAATTCTATTGAACAGGTGAATTGTCACACGATTTTGCATTTAAGAGTTGGAAAACACCTATTGTGTTTTCCAGTCCCCCCCGCCCTTATTAAACTATACTCATTCATTCCGTAGGCAATAATGCTACAAGAGTGTCCGGAGTTCGAGTCCTGGTTTGGTCAGGGTTTTCAAACTGGCATAAGCTGTACATTATCTTACTACTAATAGATTATGTAGAAAGGTGGGAGCCCTAAGGTCCTACTACACCAAGGGTCTTTTAAGTCTTACAGTGAGATCACTCCCCCTCCATGGTACATTTACCTTGTCGTGGTGGAGTGGCTTGCGTGCTTAAATGATCCCGAGAGCTATGCCGGCGGTAGCATTGCTGCCGATAGGGTTAACCCATGCCGGACTGGTGGAAGGTGATAAGCCAGACGAAAAAAGTACCTTGGTCGAAGGAGTGATGATCTTTTACCGTAAAAATACAACCGTCAAGAAATTCGGACATGGGTTCAACTGGGGTAACATTTTCCGGAAAAACGCCCAGTTGGTAGACCAAGAATGAGGTGGGAGAACAACATTAACTATGATTTGAGGGAAGTAGATTATACAGGGAATGATTGGAAAGCATTAGCTCGGGGTAGGGATGTATGGAGAGCTTATGTCCGCGCGACCATGAACCTACGGATTCGATAGTGCCAGTGAGTAAGTAAGTGAGATCACTCCATGGAGCGACAAGCTTAGGAGGCCCTTACCTACCATTCGGCTGCTGACCTCACATCCACATGTGTTAAATAAAGAGGTGGACGATCATAAATTTCGTGTCACGTTGTTTGTCCGTGATGGAATCCTAAACTACTGAACCGATTTTAATAAAATTTTGCACACTGTGTGCAGTTTGATCCAACTTGAGACTTAGGGTAGTTTATAACTAAATTTATATTCGCATTATTTTTTATTGCAAATTATTTGTTTATTATTTAACAAAGAGTTATAATTATCTGTGAGTTCGGTACGATTCTAACAGATGGCGGTGTAATTATCTGTGAGTTCCATACTATTTTAACAGATGGCGGTCTAAGGTAATTTGGTAAGATAATCGGTTTATTATTTAACAAAGAGAGATCCAGATGGCTGTGCTTTATGTTGCAACTGCGAATTTCAATTGAATTACAAATATTCATTATTTCATAATTTAAGTGTGTTCAGTGTTTATTTTATTTTCAATATTATTAATATCGTATGTTAGCATTAGTTTTAAGTAATCTGGCTGAAAGACAGCAACTTAATTTATATTTTTAACATATACCTTAGCCACAGCAACGCGTGGCCGGGACTTCTAGTATATATATATATATATATATATATATATATATATATACACACACACACGAGGGATCTAGTTTTTATTTCGCAATGCACATAATATTATATATTTAGTAATAGACTAACGTATAGACCACACGAAGCAGGTTTTAGGAGACGCTTGTAGTCTGAATTACTAACATATACGAGTACACGGATAACTTGTGTTGCATCCCAAGTTGTTCGGATTTTCCGCATCAATTCCCAAGACGTCACACGGTCTCAACGAAACACGACAGCCATATTTTATCATTCAACTCGTTTTATTTTTCATAACATTCTTTATAGAAACAAATTTTCCACTTCAAAAATGTTTAAGGTAGAAAAATAACGGCAGCAGGAATAAGACTGCTATTCCTCAAAGTTTGATCGAGTTACTTTGACATGACATATTTCATTACTGTTTTGTATTTTCATATGGTGAAGCATAACAGAGGATTTTTTTTTATCTAACGAGACGTTTCAATATTTTTCTAACGGTGTTGGTGGGTACATGCTAGATCCTGCATTTAAGAAGAGGGGCGATTCTCAGCCAAGGGAGAACTATAGAAACTTGGGGATGTATATTTATAAAGAAAAAACACACTGCTCATCACTTACATTATTCATATTTCATACACAAGCAAAATCTCTCTCTCTCTCTCTCTCTCTCTCCCTCTCTCTCTCTCTCCCTCTCTCTCTCTCTCTATCCTGCATGCTTTGTCTCTTTCTTTCCCCTCTCCTACAAAAGTAAAGAATTGCACAAATGCTCTTTCAGAAAAAAGAAAAAGAAAAAATAAGATGGCTCCCTACTTAATCTAAGTCTTCCCTACCGTCCTTTACTTCCTTCAAGATTTTACATACCCTTACTTATAAATCTCCTCCCCCCCCACACACACACATATATATATATATAATATATATATATATATATATATGGAATGATAAGAAAAATAAATGCCTGGACGGGATTCGAACCCGGATCTCTGAGTCTGTACCTCAGCGTGATATCCATTACACTACCAGGCGAATCCAATTCAAACACTTATTTTTCTTATGTCGCGAGAACTCGGTCTTCACCGCCATCTAGCAGCTGACTATAACAAGTAAGCAAATTAAAGAGAATATTTTTACTTTATAGCAGTGACGCTTTATATATGTTATAATTAAATGTTTAACATTGAGCAATGCAAGCTTAATATGGTATGATATTTTTCTTATCATTCCATATTAAGCTTGCATTGCTCAATGTTAAACATTTAATTATAACATATATATATATATATATATATATATATATATATATATCCATAGTAATTCTGCCCGAAGGCAGGTCCTTCACTGCAATCATAGCATTTTCATGCTATGCTTTGCAGCTTTACTAGGGAATTGTAGGTGTGGTTGCTTCCCGTTGCTTTCCACACCAGTGAAAGACGATGCAGATGATGAAGATGATGATAATGATAACGATGATGATGGCCATATAATTTCGAGGACCGTTTGTGCCTTAAAGTTTTCCTGACATTTCTTACAGGTGAGAAAAAACCCCGATAAAAACCTCACCCAAGAAAACTGCCCCGACCGGGGATCGAACCCGGGCCCGCTGCGTGACAAGGCAGCACGCTACCTCGAGACCACAGCGGGGGACGACCTATATATATATATATGTATATATATATATATGTAATATATAAAAATGTTTGTTTGTTGGTTTGTTTGTTTGTTTGTTCGTACTTTATGCGCGGCCTACACCCTTAAAAATCGCTCTTTGTAGTGGAAAACGTGAAAAAAGTAGCTTTTTGGATGCTTGAATGACTTACGCTGCCTAAACCATAACAAATACACAAAATTAATGTACACAGAATTGAATATCTCAAAACGCTGTACAAAAAAATCCGCGACAGCATATGTTTATCTCTTATGGATAACTCACAATAATCATTTTTGTGTTTCATTGATGCCAAGAAGATCGAGACAAATACGTAGATTCCTGTGCAAGCATAGCAGCACATGTCGGGTATTCTTTTACGGATAACTCACAATAACGAATTTTGTCTTTTAGCTCATTTATGTCAAGAAGATCGGGATAAGTAGATTCCCGGGAAAAGGCGGGTAATAAGCACGGGGTATCTAAAAATATAAATTTATAATTATTTTTCCTTCCACTTATTCAACTAAACATAAAAAACACATTAATTTTCATTTATTTAGGCGTAGCAGCGAACGCCGGGTATTAGCTAGTATTTTTATAAGCACATATATATATATATATATATATATATATATATGTATGTTACATACATACATTCATTCATTAATTTTGAGAATTTTCCTCATCATTGAGGATTTTCTCCAACCAATCTTAGTAACTTGAATGATATCAAAAGAAAAATAAATGTCTGAGTCGGGATTTGATTGTTTAGCGCTCTAACCATCTGAGCTACTCAAGAATCCTAAAACAAACATTTATTTTTCTTATATATAGTATTCTCAATTTACACCAGAGGTAGCGGGATATCGTTCCAACTGCCATCTTGTGGCCACTATAACTAGTTAGCATATTTAAAGAGAACATTTACTTTATAGCAGTGACGCTTGTATATATAGATGTTAGGTAACTTTATTTTTGACATTTGGTAATGAAGGCAACTATGGCATGAAAAGAAAAATAAATGCTTGAGTCGGGATTTGAACCCGAGTTTCTAAACTCTGTACGTTTAGCGCTCTAACCATCTGAGCTACTCAGGAATCTTAAAACAAACATTTATTTATTATATATATATATATATATATATATGTTGAATGAATTAGGACTCTATTATAATCTCAAAATCATAACTTCAAAAACTAAAATTATGGCTTTTCAGGGCAAAGTGCCAGTCAGAGCAAAAATAGTGATCAATAATGAAGTAATAGAACAGATAGCACACTTTAACTATCTTGGTTCAGATATAACATATAGCTGTGATTTGGATATACATAATAAATTAAACCGATATAAAATTATGTGTGGCACCATAAGAAGAACCCTCCGAAAGATTCGAAGAGAAACTCAGCTCAGGTTTTATAAAATTATGGCTGTTCCTGTTCTTTTATATGGATCTGAATCTTGGGTACATGCAAAAAAAAAAAGATATCTCACACATTCAAGCCACTGAAATGAAATTTTTAAGATCCGTAAAAGGATGTACACGCATCGATAGATAACACAATCAATCAATAAGAAATGAACTGGAGATATTTTCAATAGTTGATAAACTAGAAGAGCACAAATACCAATGGAAAGAACATTTAGACAGAATGGACAATACAAGATTACCCATAAAGATCAACACCTACAAACCACATGGAAAAAGATCTATGGGACGGCCAAGGAAACGATGGACTTGAGACCGGAACAAGTCGCGTTGACCTAATCCTGGAAAGGAAGAAGAAGATATATATAAATCAAATGTTGATTAATGTATTTGACATCGTCCTATTCCTGGTAGCCAATCTGGTGGTTGTAGATGTTTCTCCTTTATGTAAAAATATATTCCCTACCTCCAGGAAGTGTTAGGTCTTCCTCTGCCTCGTATTCCCTCAGGTTTCCATTCCGAAACACATTTTGGTGCCGATCCTCTTCAATTCGCTGGACATGTCCATCTTAATTTGTACTACCATCTTAATTAGTACAACCTTGGTTTCCTAGATGTCAGCATGAGGCGGAACGCTGAACACGTACCACTCAAATGACATCTATACGAAAACAAGTGTAACTAAATTAGTATGGTTCAAATCCTTCCCTGTAGGGGGAGAGCGCCTAAATCTCTGTTAAGGGAAACATGGGCTTACACATTACAAGAAGATGTTCATGGTACATACTATACGTAAAGGACAGTGGTTTTACTTCCCGCACGATTTAGGTAATATGTAATATTACAGTACAGTTATATAAAAAATACAACATGGAAATATCCTCACAAAAATAAAAAACAATGGCCTTCAATGGTGCTCATCCAGTTCGGACAAAGATAATATTAGAAAATAAACCAATAGAACAAGTGGTAAGATATAACTTGCCAGGTTGCGAAATATCATACACAGCAGAAACAGATATAAATAACAAACTAAATAAGTTTAATTATGTAACAGGAACACTAAAGAGAACTTTGAAAAATAAAGCCAGGAAAGACTCTATAATGAAATTATACAAGACAATGACAGTGTCTTTTATTACTTATGGATCCGAAACATGGACAGTGACAACACAACAATCTGCCAGAATACAAGCTGCTGAAATGAGATTCCTCAGACCAATAGCAGGATTTCAAAGAAGACAAAAAACATAACACAGAAATAAGACAACTAAAAGTAGAGGAATTAAACACAACAATAGAGAAATACAGAAACTGGAAAGAACACTTGGCAAGGATGACTGAGAATAGAATACCAAAAGCAGCATACAGCTATTCACCACGAGGAAAAATTTTGGGAAGACCAAGGAAAAGATGGAAAGAGTAGCAATTTGGAGCCGGAACCGGCTAGTAAATTAGCCTAAACCGTGAAGAAGAAGAAGAAGAAGAAGAAGATAAGTTGGCGATCCCGAAATGTAGGAAATTGAACTTTGATTCATGGTCGCCATTCTTGTAAGTACGACAGAACGCACTATCGTAAATAATTTACAGTTTGCATGATTTTGTTTTCTTTGCTGTCCGGAACATTTAAATAACATACGAGAAATTATTGAATCGGCAATTTAGGGTTTAAACTCTTAACCCTTACATTCGAAATGTATCCTTTTGGATACATCAATTAGTTCAATTAATTTAATATTTTAAATAAATCAAAAGAATACGAACAAAAATAAACCACTTAAATGTGTGTCTAATTATACAATATACCCAATAATAACAGTTAAACACAAGATTCCGTTTTCACTGCGGTCCGCCACATTCAAATATCTAACAAAATAAATTTGTGTTTTGCCAATTTAAGGGTTAAAGAAGGAATGATGTAACCGTTACTCAGAAATACAACGTGAATTAAGAATCTGTTTTGTGGGGGTTTTCAATGCAGTCGAATCAATTACAATAAGAAAGAGACATTTCTAACGGCCTAACATGCTGATATCTTGTCCGTCTGAGTTTCTCCAACCAGCCAGAAATCTGAATTAGGACCTCATTTGTTATGTTCATAGAGGACAGACAGAACAGGGGAAAGTATCTCTTTAGATGTTGAAGAATGTATAAAAAGGAAACAGGACGAAAGATTAAAAATAAAAAATAAAGATAAAGAAAAGAGCTAAGGGTTGAAAGTGCACATAGAGTTTCGGGGGAGGGTTTTAAAGAAAAGAAAAAATATAAAAAGAGAAGCTATGGGAGAAAAGAAGGGAGGTATGGCAATTTTTCACTTGTCCACCGGATTTTTCATCCAGGATCGCAATCCTTCTCTCTCACACACACGCACACAATAAACGGGAAAAGGTTTTTTTTAGGAGGAGAGTGGAGGGGTACGAAGAGAACACAACGAAGGGGCATTAATAAAAATGTCAATGGTGTCAGTGGACTAATGTCTGCAATCAGTTGTACTCGTACTCACACATGCCGAATGAACGGGCTAAGACGGATTGGACAGGGAGTAGGGGACTCCCCAGCGAAACACAAGAGAATGAAAGAAAATCGACAAGAAAGAGAACAGAAACACATATAGATGGAGTGGAAGAGGAAATATTACATGAAAAAAGCATCGTAATGTCTTTTCCATAGTGATTGAATCGATTGGGTCATGATTTCAGATAACAAATCCAGGTTCAGGATTCCCAACTACTGAAAAATAAATATTTAACTAACTGACTAACTCACTGGCACAATGTATTCCATATTTGTGCAGTCAAATGTATAATTTATTATAAATTAAATAAAAATAAAACTTGGTTTTATTCGATTTTCAAATTTATTAAGATATAATTCAGTGACAGCTGTTTCGGTCCTTCAGACATGTTAACAAATAATGTATTGTGTTTCGGTACACTGTACCTTCTTCAGACATATTAACGAATTATGTATTGTGTTTACATGTCTGAAGAAGGTACAGTATACCGAAACAGCTGTCACAGAATTATACCTTAAAAAATATGAAAATCGAATAAAATTAAGTTTTATTTTTATTTAATTAATTAATATGGATTTTCATCAAGTAAACACCAACTCAATTATATAATTTCTTTATTACCTGGTGTTTAATGACGCACTTTTGAATATTAGGACATAAACGTCACAATTATTTAAAATCTGGAGGTGAATGGATCGACAATAGTATATTATGATGCGAGATTGGGAAGTGGATTTTACAGAATCTTGGAAAAATGAGCGACAGCGAGGATTTTAATTTCCGAGATTCTGTAAAACACTTTACAAACGTGCGTTGTACATTATTTTTTACGCGGTGGTGTTTTCAAAATAATAAATAATAGTAAAATAATAACATCTTTGTTGGAAATATTTGCGTTCATTATAAACAATTGACTAACGTTAAACAGTGTGGGCAATGTTTATTAGTTGAAACAACAGGAGGCCTTGAGAACAATTATTGATAACATGGCCGCAAGTACGTATTTATTGTTTTATATTGTTTCAAATAAAGTTCAATTCATTTTAAACGCAGTGATTTGTTTCGTATAATGTACTAAGGTAGAATTTTTATCACTCACCTCATATTGTTCTTCTTATTTGACTATAAACTAGTTTCGGAACATAGTTTCTGTTCCATCCTCAGTACCATCACGTCCGTATAATGTATATTAACACTACCTTTTGGATATTTTTGTAGGCCTATATACATTGTACTAGAGGCAGTGGTTTTACTTCCCGCATGATTTAGGTAAATGTAATATTACAGTATAGTTATTTAGGTTGGCAACCCCGAAATGTAGGAAGTTGAACTTTCAATCATGGTCGTCATTGCTGTAAGTGCGACAAAACGCACTATCGCGCAAAAAGTACTCTTACATGGTTCCAGTAATGCAAAGGTCGTCCTAAAAATTAAAAAAATTCGGCCAACATCGCAAATTCCTCATTGTGTATTCTAAGGCTACATAAACTCTCTGCATTTTTATTAAAAGTCAAAATTTTCAAAATGATGTAAACTGCATACATTTAGTCTATAGTTGTGTCGGTGAATTATATTTTTAAAAAATAGGCCTTTATCTAATAGCCTATATCCCTATTGTATATAGCCTATTTAGGTTATACTCGTCATCAGAATTGTCGAAATTTTAAAAGAGATAAAAAATTCAGTCTTACAGGGTCTGTCCGAGTTTTCTAATGCAAGAAATTCTGTATACATCCCAAATTTCCCATTGTATATTCCAATTCTATATTGTTTGAGTATCTACTTCTTGTAAGCCCATGTTTCCCTTAACAGAGATTTAGGCGCTCTACCCCTACAGGGAAGAATTTGAACCATACTAATTTAGTTACACTTGTTTTCGGATAGATGTCATTTGAGTGGTCCGTGGTCAGCGTTCCGCCTCATACTGACATATAGGAAACCAAGGTAGTACTAGGACGGGAAAATTCGGTAAATTTTGCTTAGAGGCCTTTTCAGTCAGGCTTAAGGATCTTTTACGAGCCTGAAAATCTTCAGACTCGGGACCCACGGTTTAAAGTCCCTACCGGAGGACTTGCCCCTTGGATTTTTCCATTCTAATAAATCCATCAACCCCGGCCGGGTTTGAACCCACGACCATCGGGACCAGAGGCAAGGAGCATAACCACTAGTCCACCGCGGCCAATTGAGTTTTTACTACGAAGTTTTCGAAATTTATCACCTGGCATTGTTAGAAAGGACCAAAGAAAGCCAATGGAGAAATAGAATTTTTTCTGAAGTACCAAATTGGCCACGAAAAGAAGCTTTCGCAAAATTGTTTGATTGCAACAGGACATGACTGCCTCGCTACCCACCTTTATTATCTGGGAATATTGAACAATCCTCTCTGCATGCTGTGTAGGACTGGTGCCAATATGGATTCTACTCACCTACTCCACTGTTCTGCACTGACAACTGCCACACACACCAACGCTACTGGGAGGCAAGAGGGAAAATTATCTCACTGCAAACCTCCTAATTTACTTAAGATTGTTCTATTTATGTTTTTGTAGTGTTTGTTATTGTTTCTATTGTGTGTAGTTATTACAAATATGTTAATAAGGTCTGTCATTTGGGTGAATGATCTATATTTAAAGTGCACTGCATTAAATAAATAAATAAAATAATACATTTTTGAAAACTGCTTCAAGTATTTGTACGGAGATTGTCATGGAAATCAAATGCAAACATTCCAGCCTACATCCCAAATTTCCTGGTTTCATATTCAGGGCTTTCGATATTTTAAAAACTGCAAAAATTAAATCTACAGGATGTGTCCAGGATTTCTAATGCAAAAACCCCGACCGATTTCCAAAATATCCCTATTATACATTTCGAGGCAGTAGTCCATGTGCTTTTACTGCAAATTTTAAATTTTTCGAAATTTAGAAAACGAGCAACATGGGGAAACAGTATTGGACAATGGAGATTTAATGTGGAGGATAATGACAGTAGATTCGGCCCAGGAAGATTTTGTGAAATCAGTTAAATAAATAAATGATTATTATTGTTATTAGTGTTAAAATTGTTATTATTACTAATTTTAAAACCTAGAACAAAAACTGAAGATTCCTTGAGGAGAGCAGCAAGATGTTCAGAATAAAGAAAATAATAAATAAAATACGATAAGAAAAAATAAATAAATCC
The DNA here is from genome assembly GCA_030220185.1 of Diploptera punctata. Lineage (NCBI taxonomy): Eukaryota > Metazoa > Arthropoda > Insecta > Blattodea > Blaberidae > Diploptera > Diploptera punctata. Next base: position 1,969,141 of record JASPKZ010003855.1, read on the forward strand.
GTACGAGAAAAAAATAATTAAATATTCAATAGTATATTGTGAAAGGTCCTCCGCCGTAGCCGAGCGATTAAATCAAGATGCCTTGGCGTAGACTTGCGCTGGTTCGAGTCCCCGTGGGAGAAGATATTTTCTCTTGGAATTTCGGTCAGAATGGGACCGGTGCCCACCCAGCATCGTGAGGATTTTGGATAGCTACAGTAAGTATCGGCTCCAGGTTGAGGACTGGGGGACCCGACAAGCTGACTACATATCATCCCTACATTGGCGGGATGATAATCCATCTCTGTGATTAACACATGTGGATGTGAGGCCAGCAGCTGGCTGGTAGGTATAGAGCCTTCTAGGCCTGTCGCGCCATGAAGTTCAGAATGTATAAGATATCACCATCATACACCATTCATGAATATAGGCCAATGTTGACCTGTTTCATTCTCAACTTCACAGGGCCTAAAGTCGGTTTTGTGAACGCCCAATCTTCGTCGTCCTTGTGGGCGATACCGAAGAACTGCATTAGAGATCCTAGTTGGCGACATTCGGGATACATGTTGCAGCCATCTGTCTCAGTAGGTGGATATCTTTTCTTCTAAAGGTTGCATGTGGTATTCCTTTAAAATATCTTCAATCCTCCGATGGTCAAGTAGAGTATATCTTATACTATATACAGGATGTTGCCAAAAACACCAACAACGGAGGTGAGGTAGTATATTGAGATATATTTTATTTTAGGAAGTGATATTTTGAGGTTATTTTAATTAAATTATTTTTAGTCTGTTCATTTTACCTCAATATTAATGTTGATTTGTTCTTGAACATGTTTCGATTGTGTCATAATCATCATCAGCATCTTGCCCAGACTGGTTAGGTTTATGTTACACAGACCGGTTAGGTTTATGTTGCACATCCTGGAAGTCGATGTCAGCTCCATCCTGTGGTTGGCCAATGAACCTCCAAACAAGGTAAGATGAACAGACTAAAAATAATTTAATATTGAGATATGTTGATAATTTTTAATAAGGTAACAATGTCTGGAAATTATTCGTTTTCACACTATGACTAGTTAATTATGTCTCAAGATCAGTGTTAGTTCCAAGGATTTGAAAACTTATTACTAGACAACACCTCACAGGTGCGTGGCTTCGCAACGGAATGTGGCTGCAACACGACGGAGCTCCACCTCACTTCGATGCCAGTGTGAGGAGACATTGAATACCACGTATCCAGGTCAATATGGATTGGCAGAGGAGGACCAGTCTCCGAGATCACCTGATCTTAACCCTCTCGACTGCTTTCTGTTGGGCGAAAATAAAACAATCTGTTTATCCAGTAGAGTCACGAATGGATCTTATAGTCTGAATCCGCGCTGCTGCAGAAATACTTCAAGCGAGGCCAGGCGTATTTAAATGTGTGCGCCAATCACTACACCGCCGATGTATGCTCTGCAGTGAGATGGGAGGTGGATATTTTCAAAACTTGATGTGACTGTGACAGTATTGTCAAGTAATGAGTCTTGAAATCCAACTAACGGAACTCTTGAGAAGTTAGCTACTCATTGTTTGAAAACGCATTAGGCCTATTTCCGGACATAGGTACCTTATTAAAAAATTAAAAAATGATGGACATATCTCAGTATATCACATCACCCCCATTGTCGGTGTTTTTTTTTGCAACACTCTGTATATAAGACAGCCTATAAGCAATTAAATTTGTATGGGCATGTACGACGAATGCAAGAAGAAAGGTTGCCCATAAAAACATTCGAATAGTGTCCACCTGGAAGAGGAAAAAAAGGAAGACATCGAAACTCATGTATTCAAGAAGTAAATTCTCGAATGAAAACAAGAGGACTGGAGGACATGGGGTTGATGGAGAGGGACAATTGGAGAAGGGAAATAAAACTTTAGGCACATAAATATGTGTAAACATAGAAAACACTGAGCAAAATAAACTTTGTTTTTTGTCTCAGAGAGAAAAATATGTGATTCTGATAGTATTTTTTCTCCTGAATTCAAATATGTTATTGGTTTTTCTCCATCATGCAAGGTTTCTGAGAGACAGGCATTTATAATTTCAAACACTTTAATATTTTCTACATTCGTAGCTACACAATATTCGAACATTCGGACTTACCTAGAAAGTGAGAAATGGCGATTTTCTGCTATATTTCGCCTGTGGAGCATCCCTCTTGATGGTCCAACAATAATCGGCCAGCATATTAGGATTCCATTTGCCTTGATATCTCTTTTCCATAGCTGAAATCTCCTAAGTAGCTCATTTGTTTTTATTTTACAATGGACAAATGGACGAAAAAACGTTTATTAAAAAATACTTTACTTAATACTTAATACAGGCTTTCCACTTTACAGCAGTTTACCTTTGATTCCTGCTTTCCAGAGATTCCTATCTTCCCACTGTCCATCTTCCATACCCCTCTTCATCATGGCATCATATATTCCCTCATACCATGCTCTTCTACTTCTTCCCCTTCTCCTTCTGCCTGGTACCATCCAATCCAACACCTGTTTAGGCCACTGGTCTTCCGGCATCCGTTGTACATGTCCATACCATTGTAGAGCTCTCTTTGTTATCCTATCGATAACAGTTTCTTGTGCATCCATTTCTTGTCTGATATATGTATTTCGAATATCTTGTAGCCTGGATATTCTCATACTTCTCCGTAATCCATCCATTTCTGTCGCCAAGATTCTTTTCTGCACCCTTTCATTTATTGTCCAGCTTTCTGATCCATATGTAAGTATACTTTCTATTATTGTCTGTATAATCCCTTTTTTTGTTTTTCTGGTCAATTTCTATTCCATAAAAGACCATTCAGGGATCTAATCGCCTTCCTTGTACAATTTACTCTGTTAATAATATATTTTTCACAAGTACCAGATTTATCTATTATAGATCCAAGATATTTAAATTCTTCAATACGTTTAATTATCATATTATTTGAATGCAGGCTTTCACGGCCGGTAATCGTAATGTTGAGTGATTCCGGGTTATGTGGCCGTGGTCCATAGTTGGTGTTGATACCAGACGTTTCGCCCTCAACTGCGGAGGGCATCTTCAGTGGCGAGTGCTTCTATGCGTGTTTCCTGGTCGGAAGATCTACTTAGAATGAGCGCTGTGGACGTAGAGGACGTTGTATTAGTGGGGGGTGGCGTGTCTTCGTAGACAGCACGTCAGAATGGATAACACACCCTCAACCAGCATAGCCTACTTACCATATGTACAAAGAGTCACAGATCGTATCGGAAAACTCCTACGAAAATACAACATAAAAACAGTTTACAGACCTACAAGAAAAATAGAAGACTGCCTTCGCTCAGCTAAGGATCCTCGGCCACCTCTCTCCACTTGCGGCGTATATCGACTTCCTTGTTCGTGTGGTAAATCATATATAGGGACCACGAAAAGAAGTATAGCCACCCGTTTATCAGAACATAAAAGAAACTGCAGACAAGGAGAAATGGATAAATCAGCTGTAGCAGAACATGCCATTACGAATGGACACCAGATTCTATTCGACGATACACAAGTTTTAGCCACAACTTCCTACTATTTCCCCAGATTATACCGAGAGGCTATAGAAATACACAAGCATAAGGGAAATATTAACAGAAAAGAAGAAGGTATCAAACTGTCTAAGGCCTGGTTTCATACACTAGAAAATAAATGCATTAACACCAGTGACAACAAGGAGACGACTATTAGCCAATCAGCAAGAGCCACGCCACCCCCCACTAATACAACGTCCTCTACGTCCACAGCGCTCATTCTAAGTAGATCTTCCGACCAGGAAACACGCATAGAAGCACTCGCCACTGAAGATGCCCTCCGCAGTTGAGGGCGAAACGTCTGGTATCAACACCAACTATGGACCACGGCCACATAACCCGGAATCACTCAACATTATCATATTATTTATTTGTAGGTCTTCTGAATTTCCTCCGATTACCATATATTCTGTTTTAATATAATTTATCTTCAGTCCACCTACCTCAAATGCATCGACCAACTTTCTGATCATATATTCTATATCTTCTTTATCTTGTCCTATTATAATCTGGTCATCAGCGAATAATATATTGTGCAGTAAATGGCCATTAATGTTGATTCCCATTCCCCTACATGACTTATTCCATTTCATTAATACATCTTCTAAATATATCTTGAACAATGTTGGTGACATCCCGCATCCTTGTCTTAATCCTTTTGTTATATCAAATTATGTTATTAAAAAATAATTATTTAAATCCATTAATTGAAATTGAAATAAAAAAAAACTGTGAGCGATGGAGAAATTCCGAATACATATTTGAAAACCCATAAAAGATAAGGGGCTGCCGGACATTGGCATCTTTTAAAAGAAATCTAAATTTACATTTGCTCTAAACTCGACTTCATTATTATCCAGTGTAAGATATACATATATTAATTGGTGTTTCCCGTATAATGTATCATATTTATATTATTATTATTATTATTATTATTATTATTATTATTATTATCGTATCATTATTGTTATTACCCTATAAAATGTTGTTTGTACATAACATTTACATTGCTACATTTATTGTATCTTTAACTGTTTATAATTAGTATAGTGTATATCTATATTTGTCAAATATTTATTTGTATTTGTGCTGGTTGAGTGGAAGAGAGGGCCTTATGGCCTTAACTCTGCCAGAATAAATAAAGTATTGTTATTATTATTATTATTATTATTATTATTTTTATTATTATTATTATTATTATTATTATTATTATTATTATTATTATTATTAAAAGACTGCATTAAGTACAACTATTGCTACTCATGAGACAAAAATCATGTTGACCTGTGAAATTCGTGTATAAAAATATTGATATATTTTATAATTGTTGTTATTATTATATGTAGTTATATGAGACATCGTGTGCTATAGCTGTTGAAGGAAGCAGAAGACCAAAGGGAGGCGACGAGTGGATGCGTCCTGAAGTTTGATTAGTATTCAACATCCAGAACTCTGCTGCCCCACGATTCGAGTCTCTCTCTCTCTCTCGTTCTCTTTTTTAAACTCCCTCCGGGGTTGTCATCCCTCTTAATAAGATAGGGGAATACAGATGAAAACCCACCCAATATGATTACTATGTAAATCCATTGGAATCCATTGCGGTTTCGGACACTCAAACTACTGTACGGTAAAAGACACAAACTCTGACTGCGATATTTTCAAAACTTTGACATTCTAGTCTGAAGCTCTGCAGTCTCATGCCACGTATGGGGAGGAGGTATACAATCAAGCAAAGTTTTGGAATATAATTGGAATTGCAAATGAGTTAAGTGCCGTGAGAGAAAGGGGGGAGGATGGCTCTAGAAATTCAGAGGTGATTCTAGAGGCAAACTAAAACGCTCCAGTCGACAAGTTAAACTATCTCTGACGAGTGAAAAGGGGGGGGGAAGAGACAGCGCAGGATCCATGTGCGAATAAAGCTAAATTATTTTGGACTTAGCTGCAAATAATAATTGTAGATTCACTGTTAATCTACTCTTTGGGGCTCTTTGTATCACCATTCTAGTCACACTGTTAACTAATTCACTCTCTGGCACTATCGAACCCGAAGGTTCATGGCCTCGCAGACATTACTGCTTATAATCAATTGAGTTGGTGTTTACTTGATGAAAATCCATATTTATTAATTAAATAAAAATAAGTTTTATTTTCATTTAATTAATAATTACTGCTTATGTTTTCCAAACATCCCCTGTATAAATTTACCTCTCAAATCATGGTCAGTTATTCACACACCTCATTCTAAGCCTATCTACTATACACTTTCCTCTGTTTTTTAAAAAGTATCGTTGTCTATCTTTCATTCCCCATTAGTGTCGCATTTCCTGCCAATCGCAGTCTAAGGGAGTTAACTCTTTTTATTATATCCGGGGTTTTTTAAAAGATGATGTAACTCACTCATTACCCGTCTTCTCCATTCACCTGTCTGTTCATCACTCTTTGGCCCAAAAGTTTTTTTAAATAAAATTAATTTTCTAGAACTATATAGTATCCGACCAGAGTTCGGAATTCCTAAAAAGTTAGACTCATACGAATGTGTCTAAATGGCACAAAGAGTAGGGTGCGTGTAGGCAAGTAGTTTTCAGATACTTTTGAAATCCACAATGGGTGGAAGCAAGGAGATGCACTATCTCCTCTACTATTTAATTTTGTACTAGAGCATGCCATCAAATCTTTAGAGAATGAGGAAGGCTTACAACTCAATGGTATTAATAAGCTGTTAGTTTATGCTGATGATGTAGTAGCCTACTACTGGCCGATAGCGAGGAGATACTAAAGGCCAACACGCACACACTACTGAGTAACACTAAGAAATTGGGACTGGAAATAAATAACAATAAAACTAAATATATGGTCACACGTAGAAATACATTATACGATGGTAATGGACAGCTAATGACAAATGAGGGAAATTTTGAGGAAGTGGCTGAATTCAAATACCTAGGAACAATAATCACAAATAGGAATGAGATACACAAGGAAATTAAACATAGGCTCAATTCTGGAAATGCATGCTATTATGCATTGCAGAGACTCTTGATGTCCCAACTCCTTTCAAAAAACGTTAAGCTGAAAATATATAAAACTATTATTCTACCAGTTATATTATATGGGTGCGAAACATGGACTCTTACTTTAAGGGAGGAAATAAGATTACAAGAATTTGAGAATAAACTACTTAGGAAATTTTTTGGACCAAAGAGAGATGGCGAGACAGGTGAATGGAGAAGACTGCATAACAGTGAATTACATGGTCTTTATAGGAAGGCAGATATAATGAGAACAGTTAAGTCTCGTAGACTGCGATGGGCAGGACATGTGGCACAAATGGGGAATGAAAGACGTGCATGGAAGCTTCTTGTAGGAAAGCCAGAGGGATAACGCCCAGTTGGTAGACCAAGAATGAGGTGGGAGAATAACATTAACTAACTATGACTTGAGGGAAACAGATTATACGGGGGATGATTGGAAAACATTAGCTCGGGATATGGAGGTATGGAGAACTTATGTCCGCGCGGCCATGATCCTACGGGTTCGATAGTGCCAGTGAGTTATATTTTTTTAGTTTTATATTTTTAGAGTGCAAAATTTTTAACAAACTCCAATTGTATTCTTCCGCCATTCACGCCAAAATTACTATCAGTTTTGACAGGAAGATCAGCAACGGAAGACTCGACACTTTCAGCCGTTTTGTTTCATGAGAATCGACTGAAGCATGACTCGAATGCATCACCCATATGTAATAAATTGTTTTAAGTTGTACTGTTATTGATTAGGCATATTTTGGGATATTTTCTATGTTTTGAATATTATTATTTTCATTCACGAAGAATAAGAAATATATTAAGAGGACATATTTTTAATTTAATGAAAATAACTACTTTTTCGTGTAATTATTGCTTCTACAACGTACGTCTGTGTCCATAACCAATGAAAAGCGAGCAGGTCACATGGTTTTGATTTCACGAGGATTACTTTTAGAGCACCCAGTACTTATTTGGGCTAAAAAAATCTAATTTTTCTTCTTGCTTGAAAAAATCTAGGAATGTTTATTTTAGCGAAGTGTAATATTATATTGACGATTTTGGGCATTTAAACCCATAAAAATTGATTTTTAAAAATGTCGTCTCTGTGTTCTGCTAATGTTCAATTTTTTTTTTGTATTTTCCCGTAACTTGTATTTTTTCATATTTTGATACACTTTTCTCTGAAAGTATGGAATATAGGAAAATATATTTTTTTTGACATGGACATGCAGTTTAAGGAGCTCTATAATAAAAAGGTAAATTTATCTTTGTGCTATTGATAGTGTTTGAAATAAAAAAAATGCAAAATTTGTAACAAAAATGTTCTTTTATTTTGATTTTTTAAAATTAACACAAACCATTTCTGAGCACAGGCAAACCTTATTATTATTATTATTATTATTATTATTATTATTATTATTATTATTATTATTATCAAATGAACTATGGACAATAACATTCTAAATTTTGGAAACAATTGGATAAGTAGCTTTTGAGAAAATTGTACCAAGACAATACTTTTAAGAAGTTGAATTTTTTATTTTCATTCTTTTCTATTTTAAATTACTCACGAATAAATATGTGTAAAAAGTTAAACCAGAGTGTCATTATGTTCAGGAAGACTTGTTTAATTAGTGACATAATTTTCATGCACATAACTTAACCCTTTCGCTTCAGGTTTAAATGCTCCATGCATTTCCCCAGAAACCGGATTTAAGTTATCTTAAATTATATTGTATATTTTCCGACACTCAAAACAAACAAATGATAACGGTACTCGAGATCATAATAAGTGTGAAGACAAAAACACATTCCTCTACTATTCATAAATGTTAACAAAATACTACCTTGTCAAGGGATGTACAAAATAGGCTATATAAAAGCAGAGTTAAGCGAGTGTATGTCGTCTTCTGAGTTGGTCATAAAACTGCCGGCGAGTCTAACTCGTCTTTTGATGCGAATGAGTTAAGAAGAAGCTGAAAAAATGGTTTTTGTATGTTGCATATTTTTAATCCAAATTGCAAGGAAATTAGTACCATATGCGCTTAAGAGCGGAGAGGCTTTAGTACTTATAAGCGGAACACCCTGTACAAGTGTACAAGCATTTATGAGAATTTTACGCTATATCTAACTAACTAACTAACTGGCACTATCGAACCCGTAGGTTCATGGCCGCGCGGACATAAGCTGTCCATACATCCCTATCCTGAGCTAATGCTTTCCAATCGTTTCCTGTATAATATACTTACCTCAAATCATAGTTAATGTTATTCTCCCACCTCATTCTTGGTCTACCAACTGGGCGTTTTCCCTCTGGTTTTACTACAAGAATCTTGCATGCACGTTTTTCATTCCCATTCGTGCCACATGTCCTGCCCATCGCAGTCTACGAGACTTAACTGTTCTCATTATATCTGGCTTCCTATAAATACCACGTAATTCACTGTTATGCAGTCTTCTCCATTCACCTGTCTGTTTATCTCTCTTTGGTCCAAAAATTTTCCCCAAGAACTTTATTCTCAAATACTCCTAAAATTTTCTGGAGGTCAAATAGTCCCCCATTCGGTTGTCCGGGCGGGGACTACTTCAGGGAACCCATGCCAAATGCTCAAACATAGGGACATGTTCCTAGGAACGTGGAATGTTAGGACTTTATACGCTATATCACATGCGAGAAATTACCACCCCTTAATCAAAGACAATGATTCGTGCTATTGGACGATGCATTATGAAATGAAATGAAATTAACAAGCCATCAAGTTAAATGCGAAAGCAATGATGTGCTGCGAGTGACAGAAGATATATACTTTTGTAAACTCAGGCTGTATCTAATGTTAGAGGGATGGGGCGGGCGGGGGGAGACCTTTAAAACATTACTCACGTTCCTAAGATAAAAAAAGATGATATCCCTGACAACGTCATTCGTCAGAGTGACACCTGTCCAGAGCCAATCACATCCTACATGTCACGTGATACGTCTCATTTCCGCCTCGCGTCAAATTCACGCAATACTCTTCAACTGAATTACATTTCATTTGGGATAATTATTGTACTCGTTTTTAGCGGATTCCTAACCAATGTTGGTATTTGTAACGTTCTCAACAGGATATTTAAAGTTTTTAAAAATAAACATTGATCGTACTTACAAGACATATAATAATAATAATATAATAATAATAATAATAATAATAATAATAATAAAGATGATGATGTTGATGATGATGATAATAATAATAATAGCTTTATTTTACCTGGCGGATATATAATCTAACTTATAATGAGGAATGTGATATATCCTTTAAAATACAAAACTATAATAAAGCTTTAAGAATTATCAACCAAGTTTTTAAACCATCAAAAGTGCAGAGACACACAAGAATGAAAATCTATAAAATTCTCGCTAGACCCATAATCTGTTATGGCAGTGAAGCTTGGACCATCAGAACTCAGGATGATCGTCATATTACAGCCACGGAGATGAAATTTCTGCGACGAACTGCAGGTTATAGCCTTCTAGACCACCAAAGAAATTCAACAATAGCCAGAGAGTTAAACATAGTACCTATATCTGAATACCTCCAAGAATATAGAAACAATTGGCTAGCCCATATTCAGCGCATGGATCGTCACAGAATACCAAAACAAATTCTTCACTACATTCCTCGAGGCAGAAGATCTGTGGGTCGACCTTTTCGGAGATGGCGGGAGACCGTAACGGGCCACTGGGCCTAATACTTGAAAGGACGATGATTTTACCTGGCAGAGTTAAGGCCTTGTCCACCACTCAAACTGGTTAAAAAATACAAAAACATTTTCTTTCGTCTACAATAAACATAAATATACATGGCACGTCTACAATATAATTATTATTTACAATACATAGCCTATAAAGTGTTCCGTCCAAGTGTAAGTCCTTCATTGCAATTATGGCATTTTCATGCTATGCTTTGCAGCTTTACTACGGAAATATAGGTGTGGTAGCTTCCCGTTGCTTTCCACACCGTGGATGATAAGAATAATGAAGGCCAGATGATGTTCTGGGCCGTTTAGGTCTTAAAGCTTCCTGACATTTATGTTTTTTGAGATATTCAATTCCGTATACAATAATTTGGTGTATTTGTTATGGTTTAGGCAGCGTAAGCCATTTAAGCGTCAAAATAGGGACTTTATTTCACGTTTTTCACTACAAAGGGTGATTTTTAAGGGTGAAGGGGTTGAGTATTACAATCCCCTTTTAGCCTGTGTTCATCCCGGGAATCTCCTGAACATTTTACAAAAAACCCATCAAAATCGGATCAACAGTATGGCCGGGCATAGAATACGAACAAACAAACATACAAAGAAACAAACATGGATTTTTATATATTAGATTTATAAACAAGTTTACAATGTAATAAAACATCTTCCTGTGTCCAAAAGTTTTTAAATTTTTATCTTCTTTCTCTATTCTTCTCTGTCTTCCCAGTTTTATATATCTTCAGTTTAATGCCATTAACCGTAACTTTAAAAAAAACAATAGAAATCACGACTTTTTAAAATCTAGATTAAGAACTCAATCTTTTGTATCTGACATTGAGTAACACCACTATATATCATTCCATTTTAACCCTAGAGCTATGACGTACGCCGTTAAACAAAACAAAATTAATTATGTCAAGGTTTTAGGTCTGATTCGATTAATTATAATTTGTCAGGAAGATGGATTTTAGCTGGAGAGCAAACAAGATATGATAGTTTAGTTTTGTGACTGTCATACTCCCTTATCTGAGCGCGCGTGAAGCACGAATTTGTGTAGTTGCAAACCCATGGTATACAGTTAAAACATTTCAGCCTCTACATCATTTCAAAGTGAAATATCGCTTCATGATGTCCGAATGACACGTCGCCAGTGATGGTATCATTAACAGCGTATACCGCTGATGTCCAATTTATTTAAAAGGGACACTGGGATAGGGATGGAGAGGGGAGAATTTGTAATTATGTTACTTCGTCACTATCAATTTGTTGAGGGTGGAGGGGGGAGTTATACCACTGTGTTTTACTCTCTGCACTTGAAAATTGGGACTGATGCTCTTTGCTAATGAATATGTGAAGGTGTCCATACTCTCAGGTTAATGATGGGTTTGAAAGCAAGTTTACCTCTAGTGACAGTTTCTGTAATACATGCACTAACTCCAACCGATATGTACAAATTTGTAGGCTATAGCCAGGCTCAGTAATTTAGTTTACAGGCGCTTTGCTTTGTGATTAGGTAGCTACGTCTATTTTGTATGCGTAAGTACTGAAGAAGTAATTCTTTTCCCATATTGTGGCGATGTTTTGAAGCAGCTTACTCTCTTCATGCCCGATGTTGTAGTAACATTTTGAAGAATTAGTGTTCCAAAAAGAATTACTGGTTCAGGTTGGGTTTAATTTTCGGTAGAGCTGGATTCTCTTCTCAAGGTCGAAGTTGGTACACAAGATAGGAAAAACTTTAAAAATCACTAATAAACTGATTCTTGTAGAAATAGTTGTAAATTTATTTACTATTTAATTTCCCAGCAGATCAAGTAGATATAGGTGGTATTATTCTTCACCGTCAATTAAAATTAAATTATTTTCTTTTCTTGAATGAACTATTCTTCTTGTATTAAATATCACATTTTATCAGGAGAGCTGTTATTGCTTCTATCCTTGATGAAACTTATATGCTGAATGACTAGTGTAATTCTGTTATAATTTTAAAGAACATTATTACATCACATGATGTTAGGTTTAAATTCTATTGGTTAATATAATGTTTAAATTTGATTTGTTAAATCAAAAAAGTTAATTGTTTTAACACCCAATCAGAATTTAGTATACTTTTATTTAAAAATATTAAGCAGGTGTTCTTATTACAGTTATAACAGAAAGCTTTATACTTCAGACAACAATGACTTAAAACACAATTTTAAAAGCATTATTTAGAAAGACTGTTATATAATACAATTTCTTTAATTGTTACTGAGACATTTTTATTCAACAATGAACAACAATTAATTATTTAGATGTTTTTCTTTATTTAAGTTATATTTAAATATTAAAAGAATTTTAAAATATAAAATTATTAACTTAAACTTTCATATTTATTATGATATTAAAATCCTGCTATAGTACATAGCATATCCAACAGCGTTGCCACGTTTTAGAATAGAATAGAATAGATTTATTTAGCCTGGTGGAGTTAAGGTCATGTGGCCTTCTCTTCCACTCACCAGGACAAACATATATTAGGCCTACATTTAAATGCAACAAATCAAATTGATAGTACATACTAAACAATTAATTATATGTCAAACTGAACAATAATGGAAAGTATATCTAATAATACAATAAAATTAAATACAATTGAAATTAAACTAATGAATGTATACCGTAAAAAATTAGGCCTAGAGTTTTGAACCCTACCGGGTATCGAATCCAGATATGCTACTATCTGATCCAGTACGACTAGCATTCTAAGAATCATGTTCTTATTATTCTTTAGTTGTAAGATTTTCATCCTGTTTGTTTCCCATATCACACCTCAGAGGAAGACGTACTGGATGTGCAGCCACTGTGTATCCATCAATTGACTGGTCTTCCTCTTGTTCTTCTCCCGTCCATTCGTCTATCTTCTTTAGCTCTATTTGCAAGTCTATTGTTTTCCATCCTTTCTATATGATCTTTCCAATATATTCGTCTTTCTTTAAATTTGGTATCTTTACCTTGTCGTGGTGGAGTGGCTTGCGTGCTTAAATGATCCTGAGAGCTATGCCCGCGGTAGCATTCCTGCCGATAGGGTTACCCATGCCGGACTGGTTGAAGGTGATAAGCCAGACGAAAAAAGTACCTTGGTCGAAAGAGTGACGATCTTTCACCGTAAAAATGAAACCGTCAAGAAATGCGGACATGGGTTCAACTGGAGTAAAATTTTCCGGAGGTCAAATAGTCCCCCATTCGGTTCTCCGGGCGGGGACTACTTCAGGAAACCCATGCCAAAGGACAGGTGAATGGAGAAGACTGCATAACAGTGAATTACATGGTCTTCATAGGAAGCCAGATATAATGAGAACAGTTAAGTCTGTAGACTGCGATGGGCAGGACATGTGGCACGAATGGAGAATGAAAGATGTGCATGGAAGCTTCTTGTACGAAAATCAGAGAGAAAACGCCCAGTTGGTAGACCAAGAATGATGTGGGATAATAAGATTTACTATGATTTGAGGGAAGTAAATTATACAGGGAATTAATAGAAAACATTACATCAGGATAGGGATGTATGGAGAGCTTATGCCCGCGCGGCCATGAACCCACGGATTTTTACATTGTAAATAACGAAGTACTGTATTCAACAACAGTGTTCCTTTGAGAAATTAAATACATTGGATAGTATTTCTTGTTTACGTATATATTTAATGATTACCGAGAGATGAATTTAATTTAGTTATGTTTTTTGGCAGTGATGTGGGCGCCATTGCTGAGTACATTGCTTATGTTTTTGTTTGATACTCAATGTCTGCATGTTCGCTTCGCTAAAAGGAACCTGTCTACATTTTAAAGAGATGTTTCCTAGAAGTTCAACCCAATAACGCTATATATCTAGAGACCAGTCATCCGCGGTGGTCTGTTTTAAAGACTATTTAATTCATGCCTCAAATGGGAATCAATGACCAATGACGTTTCAATGAATTTGTTTAACAACCAATGATTGTCGTGTTTCACCTCGCTCTTTATCGATTTATCTTTATCAGCTCCTGCTTTTGTGATAAAGAAAGCTCCTCCTTTTTTAATATTCTGAACAGGTTAGACCATTATTTTTCTCCGACAAATACATTGATTATAGCAAATATTGAATAGATTCAGTGATTTTACTGAGTTGTTTATTCAAAATATAAATGATTAACCTATAATGTTGATTATAATAGTTTGACGTGTTTCATTATTTCTCCACTAGAGTGCATTCTTACAATATTGCGATCCTGTTTGGCAATAAATAATATGATCAAGCAGCAGTGAATGTACATAACCTCACATTTCTAATTTGTTTTCAAACATAGCCGTTTACATTAACTATATACATATTTTAAAACACCGGTAACTATATTCAAATAATTATTTTTTAGTAAAGAGCTTAATTTTATTTTATTTCCACTTTCAAATAAAATAGCTATCTAAACACTGTAAAAAATTGAACATTAATGTGGCATTTAAAACTAATAAAACTCTACAAAATATAATAAAAAACAATAAAACCAAAACAAAAAAAGAAAAATTATCAGGTGTATATAAATTGAAGTGTGGCACATGTGACAATGTCTATATAGGACAAACTGGTAGACCTTTTATCTCTCGGATAAAGGAACACATGAGAGTATATAACAGAAATTTAGAAAATTCAAAATATGCTAACCACCTATTCCAATTTAATCATTGTTTCGATCCAAATTTTGAAATTTTACATATTTGTGTTAAGGGTAAGAAGTTAGATCTTTTGGAGGCTGTAGAAATTAATACATTTAAAAGTAGTAAAAAACTGTTAAATTCTCAACTTGATTTGAATGAATCCCCTTTGTTAAATTTAAAAATTTAAATAAATATTGTTGTATTGTTGCTTAGATCAGTTGGAACTTACTTACTTACTTACTCACTGGCACTATCGAACCCGTAGGTTCATGGCCGCGCGGACATAAGCTCTCCATACATCCCTATCCTGAGCTAATGCTTTCCAATCATTCCCTGTATAATCTACTTCCCTCAAATCAAAGTTAATGTTGTTCTCCCACCTCATTCTTGGTCTACCAACTGGGCGTTTTCCCTCTGGCTTTCCTACAAGAAGCTTCCATGCACGTCTTTCATTCCCCATACGTGCAACATGTCCTGCCCATCGCAGTCTACGAGACTTAACTGTTCTTATTATATCTGGCTTCCTATAAAGACCATGTAGTTCATTGTTATGTAGTCTTCTCCATTCACCTGTCTGTTCATCTCTCTTTGGTCCAAAAATTTTCCTAAGAACTTTATTCTCAAATACTCGTAATCTCCTTTCCTCCCTTAAAGTAAGAGTCCATGTTTCGCACCCATATAATATAACTGGTAGAATAATAGTTTTATATATTTTCAGCTTAACGTTTTTTGAAAGGAGTTGGGACATCAAAAGTCTCTGCAATGCATAATAGCATGCATTTCCAGAATTGAGCCTATGTTTAATTTCTTTGTGCGTCTCATTCCTATTTGTGATTATTGTTCCTAGGTATTTGAATTCAGCCACTTCCTCAAAATTTCCCTCATTTGTCATTAGCTGTCCATTTCCATTATATACTGAATTTCTACCTGTGACCATATATTTAGTTTTACTGATATTTACTTCCAGTCCTAATTTCTTAGTGTTACTCAATAGTGTGTGCGTGTTGGCCTTTAGTATCTCCTCGCTATCGGCCAATAGTACTACATCATCAGCATAAACTAACAGCTTATTAATACCATTCAGTTGTAAGCCTTCCTCATTCTCTAAAGATTTAATGGCATGCTCTAGTACAAAATTAAATAGTGGAGGAGATATTGCATCTCCTTGCTTCAACCCATTCTGGATTTCAAAAGTGTCTGAAAACTGTTTGCCTACACGCACCCTACTATTTGAGCCATTTAGACACATTCGTATAAGTCTAACTAACTTTTTAGGAATTCCGAACTCCAGCAGGATACTATATAACTTCTCCCTCTTAATTGAATCATATGCTTTTTTGAAGTCTACATATAGTTGATGTACAGTACCATTATATTCCCATTCAATTCATAATTTGTTAACATGTCTGAAGAAGGTACAGTGTACCGAAACAGCTGTCACTGAATTATATAATAAATATGAAAAACAAATAAAACTACGTTTTATTTTTATTTAATTAATTAATTAATTTTATTCGTTGAATAGTCCTAACAAATGCTACTATTGATTTCCAAATCCTCTAGATAAATTCACTCCTCACTTCGTGAGTCGTGAATTTATCGACAATTTGGAATCACTCGTGGCATTACTTATAAGTTTTATTTTATTTTGGAACCTTGGATCGTATCTCCGATATACCCATACAAATTACCATATTCGCGGTTTCTGTATTCGCGGCATTTTTGCGGAACATATCCACCATGAATAAAGGAGCTTTTACTGTATTTTAAAATACCGGTAACTATATTCAAATGGTGATTTGTGAGTAAACAGCTTAATTTTATTCGTTAAATAGTCCTAACAAATGCCACTCTTGATTTCCAAATTCTCTGGATAAATTGGAAATCACTCATGACTTTTGATTAAATCACCAATCCAAGTACAAAAAAATCATTATATTAACAGAAAAAAGGGCCCAGATGTCTACAAGAAACAGTGAATAATTGATAATAGGAAGAAGCGCGCACAAAATAATGTGCATTAGATTAGGTCTCTGCTGTTCGCCAGGAACGATTTTGTTCTCTTTAAACAGACATTGGAATGGTATCTTGCACACAGTCTATCACAGAGCTTACACACGCAGTCACTTGACGGATCATGATAGTTTGAAATTTTGCAGAGTTTGTGGTGATATCCACGTCTTGTTACTGCACTACGTATCTTGTTGTTTGGTCCAGTTCAGTTTCGAATTTTTGTGTCTCCTTTTCGTTTTACGCTGTTTTTCCTTTTTTTGTTTTACCCTATTGTTTAACCTTATTTTTTTACCTTTTTGTTAACTTTATTTCATTCTCACATGTAGACACAAGGACAGGACACACACCCAGACCCAAAGTGGAGATTTAAAATCCCCTACCCGCCAGAAATCGAACCTGGGTCGCCGGAGTGCTCGTATACTGGTTTTCCTTATAGTTTTACCTTTTTCTTTGTTTGTCATACCTGTTTGCCAACTTCCTTTAATTCTCACATAGACACAAGGACAGGACAAACACACCCACACCCAAAGTGGAGATTTAAAATCCCTACCCCGCCAGGAATCGAACCTGGGTCGCCGGAGTGGAAGGTAGGAACTCTACCGACTACGCCACAGCGACGGACAAAATCATTGCATCTTCTGCGTAAAATCGTCTGGGTAATTCTTTTCTCTTCTTTTATCTTATTTATTTCAATGCAGCTTCCTGTTTGGTAGCAGGAGCTTTGTGCTCTGATCTTCCACGAGGAAAGTTTTCCTCGGGTTTTTAGGTTCTAAAAATCTTATTTTTGATGCATAAAATAAGTCCTGTTCACATGCAAAATATGCTCTAAAAAATTTATTTTAGGCAGATTCAGGATTAGAAATTTTAGTATGCATTTATAAATTAAGTCTCGTAGACTGCGATGGGCAGGACATGTTGTGCGTATGGGGACTGAAAGACGTGCATGGAAACTTCTTGTAGGAAAGCCAGAAGGAAAACGCCCAGTTGGTAGACCAAGAATGAGGTGGGAGAACAACATTAACTATGATTTGAGGAAGTAGATTATACAGGGAATGATTGGAAATTATTAGCTCAGGATAGGGATGTATGGAGAGCTTTTGTCCTTGCGGCCATGAACCTATGGGTTCGATAGTGCCAGTGAGTAAGTAAGTATTTATAAATTAAACTACATTATTAATTATTGTTTTGATTAACTGATAAAGTTTTAAATGTATGAAATTATATAAAATATTACTTACTTACTTACTTACTTACTTACTCACTGGCACTATCGAACCCGTAGGTTCATGGCCGCACGGACAAAAGCTCTCCATACATCCCTATCCTGAGCTAATGCTTTCCAGTCATTCCCTGTATAATCTACTTCCCTCAAATCATAGTTAATGTTATTCTCCCACCTCATTCTTGGTCTACTAACTGGGCGTTTCCCCTCTGGCTTTCCTACAAGAAGCTTCCATGCACGTCTTTCATTCCCCATACGTGCAACATGTCCTGCCCATCGCAGTCTACGAGACCTAACTGTTCTTATTATATCTGGCTTCCTATAAAGACCATGTAGTTCATTGTTAGGTAGTCTTCTCCATTCACCTGTCTGTTCATCTCTCTTTGGTCCAAACATTTTCCTAAGTACTTTATTCTCAAATACTTGTAATCTTCTTTCCTCCCTTAAAGTAAGAGTCCATGTTAGTGTTATATAAAATAATTTTTAAATATTGACTTTTATTCTTGGTTTAGTACATTTAAAATTGTCATCAATATAAAAAATTAGAAATGCAGAAATTAGAAAATGGATGAACGCAGAAAGAAGTATAATAGATGAGATTGAACACTAGAGGCTAAAATGGTGTTGTCACGTAACAAGAATGCAGCATGGAAGACTACCGAAGGCCGTCTATGCATGGAGAATTGAAAGAAGGAACAGAAAAGGAAGACCAAGAACAACCTGGAAGAACAACATTCAAATGCATATGGGACCAGTTAAATATTTGGTTGGAAAATACAAATATTTAGGATTCACGCTACAGACAACAGCACCGTCCTTCGTAATACACATCCAAGAAAGAAAAGCGGCTGCCATCCGAACATCATACAATATCCCGAATCTGGCCAACTTATCGACAGGTTCAGCAATGCAGTTATTCAAAACGACAGTGGCACCAGTTATTACATATGGGATAGAGATAATTTGGGAAAAACTTAAGATCGGAGATATGATAAGAATAGAAAAAGTCAAAGCAATGTTCATGAAACGGATCCTGAGAATAGGAAAACAGAGCCATCTCGTTTTGCTTACGAACTCATGAGAGAGACCTACTTCATAGAGGACATAAGTACACAATTCTATCTACAATCCACAGAACCGTACCAGAAATAGGAAGAAGAAGGAAATATACATGGATTTCTATACCACAACTGTCATGCTGGACGGCAGATGGACCAGAGAGTGCAACCCCCAGAGACACGTCACAACACGACTCGCAGTACATGGGTTTCATAACAAAATATGTCTAAACAAGAAATTCCACGAGCCGACCGAAGAATGCAAGTTTGTGTTATGTGGACAAAGATATAGGAAATACCACATCATAACATGTGCGAAAAGAACAAAAACTATCACAGACTACAGTAAAGACTAAACCACCACTAATGCTCAACCTGAGTGTTCATTTCCTATTATTATTATTATTATTATTATTATTATTATTATTATTATTATTATTAAACATTTGGTTTTGTTAAATGGAGTCAATTCCTTCCACTGAGCGAAGTTAAATACACGTGGGTTGTGTGAGGGTGTGTGACTAGCACAGGTTTTATCAGCTGTCACTTGTCAGCGAATTCTCATGTCACAGTCTTATGGTCATTTAGAGCTTTGAGAGATTCGTGGAAAGTAGTAGCAGACAGACAGTGTTTGATTTCCCGGGACAGGTCGACCAGGAGTTGAGGCAGAGTGTACCTGTATGGTGTGTGTTTCATCTCCACCGAAGTTCAGGTTATTTAAACGTTTAATTCATCATCATCATCATCGTAGTGCATTCACGAATTTAGGACATTTGTTGACCTGTTTTGGCCTCAAGAGAAACACCATCCAAAAGTCTTGTGAGTGGACGTCCTGGTCTTCTTCTTCCTGCTGGTTGGTAGCTTAACATTTGTTTGGGTATCCTGTGATCTTCCATTCGATGAACATGTTGCATCCATCTTGACTTATAATCAGAAATTTTGTTTTCTAAAGGTTCCATGTGTAATTCTTCTAAGATGTCTTCATTTTTTTGTGATCTAATAGTGTGTATCCTGCAGTCCTCCGAAGGTATCTCATTTCAGCAGATCTAAGCCTCTGTATATCCTTCTGTTTCAATATCCATACTTCGCTACCATACAAAGAGTTGGAAGAGCCAGTGTTTTATACACTTTTAGTATTGAATATTTTTGGACTAACTATGGCTTGAAAATAGAAAGTTTAATTACATTTGAAAACTATTTTAGTTTAAATTGAAAATTGTATTTATGAATACATTTCTTCATATTTTATGCTGACTTCATTGAAGATATAAAAACCAGCGACAATGACCAACAGGCGTGTTGGGATACCCTTCCATTGTGCTAAATCAATGGACTAATACGGTTTATTTCTCGGTTCTTGAAAAATCCAGAAATAATCCGGGGGACTGGGCGCACTATTACCTTTATCTCCCAGTAACTTTTAGAGAATTGTGAACTTAAAAAAGGTAATCATTATCCACCCCACGGTGGTCTAGTGATTATGCTCCTTCCCTCTAGTCCAGAGGGTTGCGGGTTCAAGCACGGCTGGGATAGATGGATTTCTTTAGGACGAAAATATCCAAGGAGCAAGTCCCACGGAGGGGACTTCAAACCGTATGCCCTGACTACATAAAGCCATGGAAATCTCAGTCGGCAAATTTCCTAATTTACACCGGATTTTCTACTTTAGCAATCCCGGACAAACCATCCAGATTCAATTCTTGCAGTTTTCAAAATTTAAAAAATGTCCGACATTTTAGGTAGAATCATAAAATGATTTGATAAAATCACCTATATAGCCTAGGAATACTCGATCGGGAAATATCAGAATTAGGCCAGATTTTCTGCATTAGAAATCCAGGACACACCCTCTAGACTCAATTTTTCCGGTTTTCAAAAACTTCGAAAATTGTTTACAATTTTTTTTTTTGTAAAAAACCAAGACTATAGTAGCCTTGGAAAACTCGATTCTGATATTTTGAATTTAGACCGTATTTTTGTATTTGAAATCCGGGACACACCCTCTCGATTGATTTTTTGCGGTTTTCAAAATTTCGAAATTTTTATATATATTTTTAAGTACACCAAGACTATAGCCTTGGAAAACGAAATTCTGAAATTTCGTACTTAGACCACATTTGTTGCATTACAAATCCCTGACACACCCTCTGCATTGATATTTTTTTTCAAAATTAAAAAAAAATGACATTTTTTGGAAAATTCAATTCTGAAATTTCGGATTTAACCCGGATTTTGTTTGCATTAGACATCCCGAACACATTCTAGATTCATATCTTGCAGTTTTCGAAATAAAAAAATTGACATTTTTTGGTAAAATCACCAATAATGTAGCCTTGGAAAATTTAATTCTGAAATTTGGGATTTAGATCGGTTTTTTGTATTAGAAATCCCAGACACAGCCTCTAGATTTATATTTTAGAGTTTTCAAAATTTCGAATTTTTTTATATTTTTTGGAAAAAACTTCAAGCCTTGGAAAACTCAATCCTGAAATTTCGGATTTAGACAGGATCTTTTGGATTAGAAATCTCGGGCAAAATCAAAATTTTGATATTTTTTCGGGAAAAAATCCAAAAACCGTGGAAAACTCAATTCTGAAATTTTGGATCTAAACATGATTTTTGCATTATATCCCGGAAACATCCTCCAGATAGATTTTTTGCAGTTTTGAAATTTTATAAAATTTTGATATAGCCTACTTTTGGAAAAAATCCGAGACTATAGTCTAGGAAAAATCAATTGTGAAATTTTGGATTTAGACAGGATATTTCGCATTATATATCCCGGACACACCCTTTAGATTCATATTTTGCAGTTTTCAAAATTTGGAAAATTTTGACATTTTTTGGAAATAAAAAACATCAATACTTAAAAAGTTCAACTCTGGAATTTCATATTTAAAAGGATTTTTTTTTCTTGCATTAGAAATAACGGACACACTCTAGATTGATATTTTGCAGATTTAAAAATTTAGAAAGTTTTAAAATTGTTTGGAAAAATTACTGATGTTAGGACTTAGAAAATTCTATTCTGAAATTTGGGATTAATACCGTTGTTTTATAGTAGAAATCCCGGATACAGGCTTTATATTCATTTATTGCAGTTTCAAAATTTCGAAAAAAAAAATTAATGATTGCGCAAGACAAACCTAAAGTGATTGTGAAAGAGCTGTGTTATCACATTTGTGGGCAAACCATTTATATTTAATACAAAAAAGCGGTCTTAATTCGAAATTTCCAAGTTGAGTTTTCCGAGGCTATAGACTTGCATTTTTTCCCCAAAAAATGTCGACATTTTCGAAATTTTGAAAACCGCAAAAAATCAATCTAGATTGGGTGTCCACGATTTCTGATGCAAAAAATTCGGTCTAAATCCGAAATTTCGGAATTGAGTTTTCCAAGGTTATAATCTTGGATTTTTACCAAAAAATTACATTATCAAAATTTTTAAAACTGAAGAAAGTCAATATAGAGGTTGTGTCCGGGAATTCTAATGCAAAAATATCTGGTCTAAATCCGAAATTTCATAATTGAGTTTTCCTTGGGTTTTTTTCCATAAAATGTCAAAATATTCGAAATTTTGAAAACTGCAAAAATAAAATCTAATACAAAAAATTTGGTCTAAATCCGAAATGTTTGTTATGGACGGCAATGAGAAATCTGAATATCTGTGATAAATGGATTAATATTGTTAGGAGGATCTATAGTAATACAAAAGCTAAAGTAAAAATAGAGAATACTTTAACAGAGAAATTCACAGTGTACAAAGGCCTTAAGCAGGGATGCAGTTTATCACCAATTCTTTTTAACATTTATTTAGACCAGGCTCTTAACTTATGGTATAAAAAATGTTCTGAAATGGGTATTCCTATAGGAGGAAAAAGTACTGCATCATTGTTGTTTGCAGATGATCAAATAATTTTTGCAGGGGATGAAGATGATATGAAATATATGATAAATAAACTAATGGAAGAATATAAAAAATGGGGACTGAATATAAATTTACAGAAAACAGAATATATGTGTTTGGGAAAGGATGTGGATGACCTCATACTTGAAACAGGGAAAATAAAAAAGTGTGAATTTTTTTAATATCTTGGGTCAATAATTACAAGTTTAGGTACCTGTGAGAGAGATGTACAGACTAAAATTGCAATGGCAAAAAATGCAACTAAGACATTACATGGAACAATTTGGAATAAAAATATTACAAAGGAAACTAAAATGAAAATTTATAAGAGCATAATACAGAATATTTTGTCATATGTGTGTAAACTTGGTCTTTGACAGGATAAAATAAATGAATTCCTTTGGAGAGAAATGAATGTCACCACATCTGTTGTTAAGAGGATTGAAAATCAAACGCTTAAATGGTATGGCCATGTACTAAGAATGGAAAATGAAAGTTGACCAAAAAATATATACCAATGGTCACCGCCTGGAAGAAATAAACGTGGCACACCAAGATGGAAATGGAAAACCTACGTCAGAACTATAATGGATGATAGGAATTTGGAAGAGGGAGATTGGAATGATAGAGATAAATGGAAACTGAAGACGGCAAACCTATAAGTGGGGGAAAGCCGAAGAAGAAGAATCTGAAATTTCAGAATTGAGTTTTCCAAGGATTTTTCTCAAAAAAGTCAAAATTTCCGAATTTTTCAAAACTACAAAAAAATCCGGTCTAAATACGAAATTCACACTTGAGTTTTCCAAAGCTATTTTCTTGGATTTTTAAATGTCAATTTTCGAAATTTTAAATGTCGAAATTTTCGAAATTTTGAAAACTGCAAGAAACCAATCTAGAGGACGTGTCCGGGATTTCTAATGCAAAAAATCCGGTCTAAATCAGAAATTTCAGAATTGAGTTATCCAAGGATATTTGGACATTTACCAAAAAATGTAATTTTTTTCGAAATTTTGAAAAATGCAAAAATCAATCTAGGGGGTTTGTCCGGGATCTAATGCATAAAATCAGATCTACATAAAAAATTTCAGTATTGAGTTTTCCAAGCCTATAGTCTTCAATTTTTTTCCAAAAAAAATTCAAAATTATCGAAATTTTGATAACTCCAAAAAAAAAAAAAACATAAATGTAGAAGGTCTGTCCGGGATTTATATTGCATAAATCCGATCAAACAAATATATTAGAATTGAGTTTTCCAAGGCTTTTTATTGTAGTCTTGGATATTATTTCCAAAAAAGTAAAAATTTTCGAAATTTTGAATACTGCAAAAAAATCTGTTAGAGGGTGTGTCCGGGATTTGAAATTTAAAAAATCCGGTCGAAATCGAAAATTTCAGAATTCAATTTTCCAAGGTTTTTTTTTGCAAAAAATGTCAAAATTTTGCAAATTTTGAAAGCTGGAAAATATCAATGTAGAGGCTGTGTCCGGGATTCCTGAAACAAAAAATTTTCGGTCTAAATACAAAATTTCAGAACTCA
This sequence comes from Diploptera punctata, assembly GCA_030220185.1. NCBI lineage: Eukaryota > Metazoa > Arthropoda > Insecta > Blattodea > Blaberidae > Diploptera > Diploptera punctata. The sequence goes on from JASPKZ010003855.1 coordinate 1,993,868, forward strand.
ATTTTCTAATTCACGGATTTTTTTTTCAAAAGACTGTGAAAATATTCGAAATTTTGAAACCTGCAAGAAATTCATCTAGAGGGCGTGTCCGGGATTTATAATGCAAAATATCCAGTGTAAATCCAAAATTTCAGAAATGCATTTTCCAAAGCTATATAGTCTTGGATTTTTAACAAAAATTGTCTAAATTTTCCAAATTTTGAAAACTCCAAAAAATCAATCTGGAGGGTGCGTCAGCTATTTCTAATTTTAAAAAATCCGGTCTAAATCGGAAAATTCACAATTGAGTTTCCTGGGGCTATAGTTTTGGGAGTTTTCCAAACAATGTCAACATTTTCAAAATTTTTAAAACTGCAAAAAATCAATGTAGAGGGTGTCCGTGTATTCTAATGCAAAATATCTGTTCTAAATAAGACATTTCAGAATTGAGTATTCTAAGGTATATCCTTCGATTTTTTCCAAAAAAAATGTCAAAATTTCATTTTTTTAAACCGCAAATAATCAATCTAGAATTGTATCGGAAATTTATAATTTAAAAAACCTGGTCTACATTCAAATTTTCGGAATTGAGTTTCGTAATACCATAATCTTGGATGTTTCCAAAAATGTTTAACTTTTCGAATTTTTGAGGGAGTGTCCGAGATTTGTAATGCAAGAAATCCGGTCTAACTCGAAACTTTGAAAATCGAGTCATTTTTTTCCAAGGCTATATTCTTGGATTTTTTTCCAAAAATGATAAAAGTTTTGAAATTTTGAAAACCCGAAATATACAATCTAGAAAGTGTTACCGCGATTTACAGTGCAAAAATTGCCGTATAAGTCGAAACTTTGATAATCGAGTTATTTTTTCAAAGGCTATAGTCTGCAATTTTTCCCAAAAAGACAACATTTTTGTAATTTTGAAAACTCCAAAAATACAATCTAGAAGGTGTGTCCGCGATTTATAATGCAAAAAATCCGGTATAAGACGAAACTTTTAAAATCGAGTTATTTTTTCCAAGCCTGTAGTCTTGTTTTCTTCTTCAAAAATGACAAAATTTTTGAAATTTTGAAAACTCCAAAAATAGAGGGTGTGCCGTGATTTACAATGCTAAAAATCCCGTCTAAGTCGAAACTTTGATAATCGAGTTATATTTATATATAGTCTTGCAATTTTTCCGAAAAATGACAAAATGTTTGTAATTTTGAAAACACCAAAAATGAAATCTAGAGGGTTTGTCCGCGATTTATCATGCAAAAAATCCGGTTTGGTCGAACATTTGAAAGTCGACTTATTTTTTCAAAAGCTATAATCTTGGATTTTTTCCCAAAAATGACAAAATTTTAAAAATCTTTGAAAACCGCAAAAATATAATCTAGAGGTTCTACTCGCGATTAATAATGCAAAAAATCCGGTCTAAGCCGAAACTTTGAAAATTGACATATTTTTTCTCAAGACTATAAACTTGAATATTTTCCCAAAAAGACAACTTTTTGTAATTTTGAAAACTCCAAAGATACAATCTAGAAGGTGTGCCCGCGATTTATAATGCAAAAAATCCAATCTAAGTAGAAACTTTCAAAATCGAGTTAATTTTTTCGAAAGCTATATATAGCCTTAGATAATTTCACAAAAAATGACAAAAACTTTTCGAACACTAAAAAACACAATCTAGAGGGTGCACGAAATCTGATATAAGCCGAAACTTAGAAAAGTGACTTTTTTTTTCCTAGGCTATAGTCTCGGATTTTTTTCTCAAAAAGACAATTTTTTTTGTAATTTTGAAAACTGAAAAAATACAATCTAGAGGGTGCATCCGCGATTTATTATGCAAAAAATCCAGTCTAAGTCAAAACTTTGATAATCGGATTATATTTTTGGATTTTTTCCCAAAAATGACAAAATCTTCGAAATTTTTAAAACTCCAAAAACACAATCTAAATGGTGTGTTCGCGATTTATAATGCAAAAAAATCCAGTCTAAGTGAAACTTTGAAAATCGACTTATTTTTTTCCCATAGGCTATATATATTTTTGGATTCTTCCCTAAAATGAAAAAAAAAATTGAAATTTTGCAAAACTCCAAAATTACAATCTAGAGGCTGCGTCCGGGATTTCTAATGCAAAAAATCCGGTATAAAAATCGAAAATTTCAAAGTTCAGTTTTCCAAGGTTATAGTCTTGGTGTTTTTCCAAAAAATGGCAAAATTTTCGAAATTTCAAAATCTGCAAAAATGCAATCTAGAGGGTGCATTCCGGATTTCTAATACAAAAAATCCGGTCTGAATCCAAAATTTCAAAATTGAGTTTTCGCAGGTGTTTTTTTTTTCAAAAAATGTCAAAATTTTCGAAATTTCAAAATCTGCAAAAGTACAATCTAGAGGTTGCGTCCGGGATTTCTAATGCAAAATATCCTATCTAAATAAAAAATTTCAAAATTGAGTTTTCCCAGGCTATAGCCTTGATGTTTTTCAAAAAAAGTCTTAATATTCGAAATTTCAAAATGTGTAAAAATACAATCTAGAGGGTGCGTCAGGGATTTCTAATACAAAAAATTCTGTCTAAATCAAAAATTTCAAAAATTGAGTTTTCCAAGGTTAGTCTTGGTGTTTTTCCAAATTATGTCAAAATTTTCGAAATTTCAAAATCTGAAAAAAAAAATATAGAGGGTGCGTCCGGGATTTCTAATGCAAAAAATCTGCTCTAAATCCAAAATTTAAAAATTGAGTTTTCCAATGCTATAGTCTTTGTGTTTTTGGCAAAAAAGTAAAAAATTTGGAAATTTCAAAATCTCGAAAAATTCAAACTAGAGTATTCGACCGGGATTTCTAATGCAATAAATCCGGTCTACATTACAATTTTCAGAATTGAGTTTTAGAAGGTTATAGTCTTGGTGTTTTCCCAAAAAATGTCAAAACTTTCGAAATTTCAAAATCTGCATAAATACCATCTGGAGGTGCGTCCGGCATTTCTATTGCAAAGAATCCGGTCTAAATCCAAAGTTTCAAAAATTGAGTTTTCCAAGGTTATAGTCTTGGAGTTTTCCAAAAATGTCAAAATTTTTGAAATAAAAAAAATGCAAAAAAGAAAAAAACAATCTAGAGGGTGCGTCCTGGATTTCTAATGAAAAAATCCAGTCTAAATCGGAAATTGCAGTATAGAGTCTTCGTATTTTTTCCAAAAAAATGTCAAAATTTCGGAAATTTGAAAATATGCAAAAAAAAACAATCTAGAGGGTTCGCCCAGGATTTCTAATGAAAAAAATCCGGTCTAAATCCAAAATTCCAAAATTGAGTTTTCCAAGTTTATAGTCTGGGTGTTTTTCCAAAAAATGTCGAAATTTTCGAAATTTCAAAAACTGCAAAAATACAATCTAGAGGGTGCGTTCAAATACCTAGGAACAGTAATCACAAATAGGAATGAGATGCAGAAAGAAATTAAACATAGGCTCAATTCTGGAAATGCGTGCTATTATGCATTGCAGAGACCCTTGATGTCCCAACTCCTTTCAAAAAAGTTTAAACTGAAAATATATAAAACTATTATTCTACCAGTTACATTATATGGATGCGAAACATGGACACTTACTTTAAGGGAGGGAAGGAGATTACAAGTATTTGAGAAAAAAGTACTCAGGAAAATTTTTGGACCTAAGAGAGACGAAGAGACAAGTGAAAGCAGAAGACTACATAACAATGAACTACATGGTGTTTATAGGAAGCCAGATATAATAAGAACAGTTAAGTCTCGTAGACTGCGATGGGTAGGACATGTTGCACGTATGGGGAATGAAAGACATGCATGGAAGCTTCTTGTAGGAAAGCAAGGGGGAAAACGCCCAGTTTTTAGACCAAGAATTAGGTGGGAGAATAACATTAACTATGATTTGAGGGAAGTAGATTATACAGGGAATGATTGGAAAGCATTAGCGCGGCCATGAACCTACGGGTTCGATAGTGCCAGTGAGTAAGTAAGTAAGAGGGTGCGTCTGGGATTTCTACTTCAAAAAACCCGGTCTAAATCCAAAATTTCAAAATTGAGTTTTCCAAGTTTATAGTCTTGGTGTTTTTCCGAAAAATGTCAAAATTTTCGAAATTTCAAAATGTCCATAAATACGATCTAGAGGATGAGTCCGGGATTTGTAATGCAAGATATCCGGTCTAAATCTAGAATTTCAAAATTGAGTTTTCCAAGGTTATAGTTTAGTATTTTTTTAAATTTCAAAATTTTGGAAATTTCAAAATGTGCAAAAATACAATCCAGAGGGTGCGACTGGGATTTCTAATGCAAAAAACCCGGTCTAAATCCAAAATTCAAAATTGAGTTTTCCAAGGTTATAGTCTTGGTGTTTTTCCGAAGAATGTCAAAAATTTAGAAATTTCAAAATGTGCAAAAATTCAATCTAGAGGGTGTGTCCGGAATTTCTAATGCAAGATTCCGGTCAACATAAAAAATTCAAAATTGAGTTTTCCAAGGTTATAGTCCTGGCGTTTACCGAAAAATGTAAAAAATTTCTAAATTTAAAAATGTGCAAAAATACAACCTAGAGGGTGCGTCCGGGATATTTAATACAAAAAATCCGTCTAAATCCAAAATTTCAAAATTGAATTTTCCAAGGTTATATTCTCGGAGTTTTCCAGAAAATTTCAAAATATTCGGTATTACAAAATATGCAAAAATACAATCTAGTGGATGCGTCCGGGATTTCTAATGCAAAAAATCCGGTCTAAATCCAAAAATTCAAAATTTAGTTTGATATATTTCAGAAAAAAGTCAAAATTTTCGAAATTTCAAAATCAGCTATAAATACAGTCTAAAGGCTGTGTCCGGGATTTCTAATGGAGGATTCCGTTCTATATCAAACATTTCAAAATTGAGTTTTCCAAGGTTATAGTCCTGGTGTTTTTCCGAAAAATGTAAAAAAATTCGAAATTTAAAAGTGTGCAAAAATACAACCTAGAGGGTGCGTTCGGGATATTTAATACAAAAATTCAAAAACTGCGAAAATACTATCTAGAGGGTGTGTCCGGGATTTATAATGCAAAAAATCCGGTCTATATCGAAAATTTTAATATTGGGTTTTCCTAGGTTATAATCTTGGTATTTATCCAAAAAATGTCAATATTTTCGAAATTTCGAAATGTGAAAAAATACAATCTAGAGGATTTCTAATGCGAAAAACCGGTCTAAATCCAAAATTTCGTAATTGAGATTTTCCAGGCTATAATTTTTGTATTTTTCCAAATAATGTCAAAATTTTCTAAACTTCAAAATGTGCAAAAATATAATCTAAATGGTGAATCCCGGATTTCTATTGCAAAAAGTCCGGTCTAAATCCATAATTTCAAAAGTGAGTTTTCCAGGGTTATAGTCTTGGTGTTTTTCCAAAAAATAACAAAAGTTTCGAAATTTGATTTTCAACAAAAATACAATATAGAGGTTGCGTCCTTGGATTTCTAATGTTAGAAAACCGGTCTAAATACAAAATTTCAAAATTGAGTTTTCCTAGGTTATAGACTTGGTGTTTTTAAAAAAAATGTCAAATTTGTCGAAATTACAAAATCTGCAAAATTACAATCTAGAGGGTGGGTCCGGGATTTCTAGTGCAAATTATCCGGTCTAAATCCAATATTTCAAAATTCAGTTTTTCAAGGTTCTTGGTGTATTTTTTCAAAAAATGTCAAAATTTTCGAAATTTAAATATGTGGAAAATACAATCTTGATGGTGCGTCCGGGATTTCTAATGCCAAAAATCCGGACAAAATCCAAAATTTCAAAATTTGTGTTTTCCAAGGTTATAGTTTTGGTGTCTTTCCAAAAAATGTCAAAATATTCCAAATTTCAAAATCTGCAACAAAACGTCTATAGGGTGCGTCCAGGATTCCTGATGCAAAAAATCCGGTCTACATGGAAAATTTCAAAATTGAGTTTTCAAACATATTAGTCTTAGTGCTTATCCAAAAAAAAATCAAAATTTTCCAAATTTCAAAATCAGCAAAAATACAATCTAGAGGGTGCGTCCGTGATTTCTATTGCAAATTATCCGTTCCAAATCCAACATTTCAAAGTTGAGTTTTCCGAGGTTATAGTTTTGGTGTTTTCCCAAAAAATATCAAAATTTTGGAAATTTCAAAATCAGCAAAAATACAATCTAGAGGCTGCGTCCGGGATTTCTAATGCAACAAATCCGGTTTAAAAACAAAAATTCAACATTGAGTTTTCCAAGGCCATAATCTTGATTTTTTTCCAAAAAATGTAAACAATTTTCGAAGTTTCAGAATGTGCAAAATTACAATCTCTGGGGTGCGTCCGTGAATTATAATATAAAAAATCCGCTCTAAATGCAAAATTACGAAATTGAGTTTTCCCAGGCTATAGTCTTGCTGTTTTTCCATAATATGTCAAAATTTTGGAAATTTCAAATTCAGACTATAAGCTTGGAAAACTCATTTCGGGATTTCTAATGCAAAAAATCCGGTCAAAATGCATAATTTCAGAATTGAGTTTTCCAAAGTTATTATAGTCTTGGTGGTATTCCAAAAAAAGGAAAATTTTGAAATTTCAAAATCTGCAAAAATACATTGTAGATTTCTAATGCAAAAAATCCGGTCTAAATCCAAAATTTCAAAATTGAGTTTTCAAAATCAGCACAAATACAATCTAGAGGGTGGCTCCGGGATTTCCAATGCAAAAAATCCGGTGTAATTCCAAAATTTCAAAGTTGAGTTTTCAAGGTTCTTCGTGTTTTTGGAAAAAATGTCAAAATTATGGAAATTTCAAAATCTGCAATAATACAATCTAAATGGTGAGTCCGGGATTTCTAATGCAAAAAATTCGGGCTAAATCAAATTTTTAAAAACAAGTTTTCCAAGGTTAGTAACGGTGGTTTTTCAAAAAAGTATCAACATTTTGAAATTTCAATATGTGCAAAACTATAATTGAGACGGTGTATCCCGGATTTCTATTGCAAAAATTCCGTTTAAAATCCAAAATTTCAAAACTGAGTTTTCCAAGGTTATAGTCTCCGTGTTTTTCCAAAAAATGTAAAAATTTTCGAAATTTCATAATCAGCAAAAATACAATCTAGACGGTGCGTCCGGGATTTCTATTGCAAAATATCCGTTCCAAATCCAAAATTTCAAAAATGAGTTTTCCGAGGCTATAGTCTAGGTGTTTTTCCAAAAAAATCTCAAAACTTTCGAATTTCAAAATCTGGAAAAATACAGTCTAGAGGATGTGCGTCCCAGATTTCTAATGCAAAAAATCCGGTCTAACTCCAAAATATCAAAATTGAGTTTTCCCAGGCTATAACCTTGGTGTTTTTTAAAAAATTGTCAAAATATTCGAAATATCAAAATGTGTAAAATTACAATCTAGAGGCTGCGTCAGTGATTTCTAATACAAAAAATTCTGTCTAAATCAAAAATTTCAAAACTGAGTTTTCCAAGGTTAGTCTTGGTGTTTTTCCAAGAAATGTTAAATTTTAGAAATTTCAAAATCTGAAAAAAAAACAATATAGAGGGTGCATCCGGGATTTCTAATGCAAAAAAATCCGCTCTAAATTCAAAATTTCAAATTTGAGTTTCCCAATGTTATAGTCTTGGTGTTTTTTACAAAAAATGTCAAAATTTTTGAAATTTCAAAATCTAGATAAATTCAAACTAGAGTGTTCAACCGGGATATCTAATGCAAGAAATCCGGTCTACATCACAAATTTCAAAAATGAGTTTTCCGAGGTTATAGTCTGGGTGTTTTTCGAAAAAAATGGCAAAATTTTCGAAATTTCAAAATCAGCAAAAATACAATCTAGAGGCTGCGTCCGGGATTTAAAATGTAACAAATCCGGTTTAAATACAAAATTTCACATTGAGTTTTCCAAGGCCATATTCTTGCTTTTTTCCAAAAAAATGTCAAATTTTTTGAAATTTCAAAATATGCAAAAAAACAATCTAGAGGGTGCGTCCTGGATTTCTAATGCAAAAAATCCGGTCTATATCGAAAATTGCAATATTGAGTTTTCCTAGGTTATGGTCTTGGTATTTTTCTAAAAATGTCAACATTTTGGAAATTTCAAAATATGCAAAAAAACAATCTAGATGGTTCGTCCAGGTTTTCTAATGCAAAAAAATCCGGTCTAAACCCAGAATTTCAAAATTGAGTTTTCCAAGTTTATAGCCTCGGTGTTTTTCCAAAAAATGTCAAATTTTCTAAATTTCAAAAACTGCAAAAATACAATCTGGAGGTTGCGTCCGGGATTTCTAATGCAAAAAATCCGGTCTAAATGGAAAATTTTAATATTGGGTTTTCCTATGTTATAATCTTTGTATTTTTCCAAAAAAGTCAAAATTTTCGAAATTTCAAAATGTGCACAAATACAATCTAGGGAGTGGGACCGGAATTTCTAATGCAAAAAATCCTGTCTAAATCCAAAATTTCAAAATTGAGTTTTTACAGGCTATAATTTTTGTGTTATTCCAAATAATGCCAAAATTTTCCAAATTTCAAAATGTAAAAAAATACAATCTAAATGGCGAGTCCGGGATTTCTATTGCAAAAAATTCGGACTAAATCAAAATTTTAAAATTGAGTTTTCAGCGGTTTTTTCCAAAAAATGTCAAACACTTTTGAAATTTCAAATGTGAAAAAATTAAATCGAGAGGGTGCGTCCCGGATTTCCATTGCAAAAAACCGGTCTAAATCCATAATTTCAAAACTAAGTTTTCCAAGGTATTTTTACAAAAAATATCAAAATTGTTGAAATTTGATATTCAACAAAATACAATCTAGAGGGTACGTCCTGGATTTCTAATGTTAGAAAACCGTTCTAAATCGAAAATTTCAAAATTGAGTTTCCGAAGGTTATATTCTTGGTGTTTTTTTTCAAAAAAAGTCATCATTTTCGAAATTTCAAAATCTGCAAACACACAATGTAGAGGGTGCGTCCGGGATTTCTAGTGCAAAAATCCGGTCTAAATCCAAAATAACAAAATTGAGCTTTCAAAAATTATAATTTTTGTGTTTTTCCAAATAATGTCAAAATTTTCCAAATTTCAAAATCAGCAAAAATGCAATCTAGAGGCCGCGTCAGAGATTTGTAATGCAACAAATCCAGTTTAAAATAATAAGAATTCAACATTGAGTTTTCCAACGCCATGTTCTTGATTTTTTCCAAAAAATGTCAACAATTTTCGAAATTTCAGAATGTGCAAAAATACAATCTCCATAATATGTCAAAATTTTCGAAATTTCAAAATCCCACTATAACCTTGGAAAACTCAGTTTCGGGATTTGTAATGCAAAAAATCCGGTCAAAATGCATAATTTCAGAATTAAGATTTCCAAAGTCTTAGTGTTTTTCCAAAAAAGTCAACATTTTCCAAATTTCAAAATATGCAAAAATTCAATCTAGAGGGTGCGTCCGGTATTTCTATTGCAAAATATCCGTTCCAAATTCAAGATTTCAAAATTGAGCTTTCGGAGGTTATAGTCTTGGTGTTTTTCCGAAAAATATCAAAATTGTCGAAATTTCAAAATCAGCAAAAATACAATCTAGAGGCTGCGTCCGGGATTTCTAATGCAACAAATCCGGTTAAAAACAAAATTTCAACATTCAGTTTTTCAAGGTTATTGTCCTGATTTTTTCCAAAAAAGTCTACAATTTTTTAAATTTCAAAATGTGCAAAAACACAATCTCTGTGGTGCGTTCGGGATTTATAATGCAAAAAATCCGGTCTAAATCGAAAATTTCAAAATAGTGTTTTCCAAGGCTATAGTCTTGGTAGTTTTCCAAAAAATGTCAAAATTCTCGAAATTTCAAAAACTGCAAAAATACTATCTGGAGGGTGTGTCCGGGATTTATAATGCAAAAAATCCGGTCTAAATCCAAAATTTCAAAATAGTGTTTTCCAAGGCTATAGTCTCCGTGGTTTTCCAAAAATTGTCAAAATTTTCGACATTTCAAAAACTGCAAAAATACTATCTAGAGGGTGTGTCCGGGATTTATAATGCAAAAAATCCGTCGTTCCTAAATCAAAATTTCAAAATAGTGTTTTCCCAAGGCTATAGTTTGGATGGTTTTTCAAAAAAATGTCAAATTTTCGAAAGTGTCAAAAACTGCCAAAAT
>JASPKZ010003856.1:1337500-1407500 GCA_030220185.1 Diploptera punctata
AGAATCATGCGCAAGTGAGATATGAAAGTAGAGATTTATTTTTGTTTTAAATTGTCAGCACTGCGTGGCGTCATGTAGCTGCTGAGTTGGTACAGATAACAACGTATTATCACATTCATTTGTTTTATTGCATTTCATCTCCAGAGCATTGCCGTCTCACTCATGTAGGTCTGTGTAAGCGACAAAACCATGTTTTCTAGATGTTTACAAGCACATTTGTTGACTCAAAAAACCAAGCGCTCATTAATTTTTAAACTCATTCTACTCTCTCTGGTTTTCCTACAAGACGTTTCCATGTCCCTTTTTCATTCTGCATCCGCATCACATGACCTGTCCATCGCAATCTAAGAGGTCACTTTTTCATTTAAATGGGTACTAGTTTTGCTGTTCATCACCGTGGGGACATAAGCTCTCCACACATCCCTATCCCAAACTAATGTTTTCAAATCACTCTCTGTATAATTCACCTCCCTCAAATCACGGTTAATGTTATTCTCCCACCTCATTGTAGTGAATGCTTTCCATCTGGTTTTCTTACATGACATTTCCATGTTCCTCTTTCTTCTCCATTTATACCACATGTCCTGCTCATCGCAGTCTATGAGACATAACTGTTCTTATTATACCTAGTTTCTAGTAAATATCATATAGTTCACTGTTATGTAGTCTTCTCCATTCACCTGCCTGTTCATCTCTTTTTGACCCAAACATTTTCCTGAACTTTATTCTCAAATACTCGTAATCTCCTTTCCTCCCTTAAAGTAAGAGTCCATTTTCACCTCCATATAATATAACTGGGAGAATACGTTTTATGTATTTTCAGTTTTACTTTTTTTTTTTTTAGAGAAGTTGGGACAAGTGTCTATGTAATGTATAATAGCACACATTTCCAGAATTGAGCCTATGTTTAATTTCTCTGAGCATTTCATTCCTGTTTGTAATTATTGTTCCTAGGTATTTAAATTCAGCCACTTCTTCAAAATTTGCCCAATTTGTTATTAACTGTAATTTTCCTTTATATAATGAATTTCTGTGTTTGATCATATTGGCTATTTAGTTTTTTATGTTTACTTCATGCCCTAATTTTTTAGTGCCATGGAGTTAGTAAATAATATTTCTTTTGAAATAATTTGTCCAGCGCCGTAGACGAGTGGTTAAGTCAAGATGCCTCGGGACTTGCGCTGGTTCGGGTCTACATGGGGAAGAAATTTACTCATGGAATTTCGGCCAGTAATGGACCTGTACCCATCCAGCATTGTGAGACATTTGGGCAACTACAATTAGTAGCGGCTCCAGGTTGAGAAAATTAGCTATAACGGCTGGCGGAACCGACATACTGACCACATGTCACCCTTATACTGGCTGGATGAATAAAACTTTATAAATACAATGAAAGTGTACGGAACCGTAATATATTTTATAAGCTTACTAGCTATGTTAAGAGAATGTAGGCCTACTTGGCGTGAAAGAGTTTCTTGCCTTTATCTGTGATTAACACACATATCAATGTGAGGCCAGCAGACGGTTGTAGGACAAAGACCTTCTAGGCCTGTCGCGCCTTCGATTTTTTTAGTTTTTTTTCCCCCTCTGAAATTGATTAATAAATCCAAATAAGCAGAGAGGATGTAAATGAATTGAGCTGATCTGGCAGCTCGTGATTCTGATAAGCAGTGACTCAGTGTTCTGGTAATTTGAGAATATTACTCATTAACACTGTTCTCTGTGAGGTGTTCTGATTCATAAAAATGCAATATTACAGATTCCCTGTTAACTTCATCACCAAAGTCATATGCCTGGTGACGAAGTGGCTGAATTCAAATTCATAATTAAGGGCACCCAGTATTTATTTGGGCTAAAAAAATGTATTGTTTTTATTTTTGCTTAAAAAATCCAGGAAGGTCTATTTTATCGTTATATAATATTATTTTGTCGATTTTGGACATTTAAACCCATAAAATTTAATTTTAAAAATGCCGTCTCTGTGTTCTGCTAATGTAAACATTTTTCGTTTTTTACATTTTCCCATAACTTGTATTTTTTCACATTTTGGTACGATTTTCTGTGAAACCATGAAAGATAGGAGAATAATTTTTGGCATGGATATGCAGTTTAAAGAGCTCTATAATAATAAGGTAAATTTAAGTCATCTTTGTGCTATTGATAGTGTATGATATTAAAAAAGATATGTATGCAACATTTGTAACAAAAAAAATGGTCTTTGAATTTTCTAAAAAAAAATAAATCACAGTCCATATCTGAACACAAGCAAACATTATTGTGAAATGAACTATGGACAATAACATACTAAATTTTGGAAACAATTGGATTAGTAGTTTTTGAGAAAATTGTACCAAGACAATAGTTTTAAGAAGTTGGATTTTTTATTTTCACATTTCTTGTATTTTAAATTACGCATGAAGAAATATGTGTAAAATGTTAACCAGAGTGTCATTATGTTCAGGAAGACTTGTTTAATTAGTGACATCATTTTCATGCACATAACTTAAGAATAAGCTGAAAAAATGTTTTGTGTATGTTGCATATTTTAAAACCAAATTGTAAGGAAATTAGTACCACGTGCCCGTAACTATTATAACTAACTCAATGGAACTATCGAACCCGTAGGTTCATGGCCGCACGGACATAAGCTCTCCATACATCCCTATCCTGTGATAATGTTTTCCAATCATCCTCTGTATAATCCACTTCCCTCAAATCATGGTTAATGTTATTTTATCATCTAATTCTTGGCCTGCCTATACGCAGCGGACCCGGGTTCGGTCCTCTGTAGGAACAAGTTTCTTACAAAGAAACTGTCAACCATTGCAGGCCAAACCTACCTTGAAATTTATCCCAAAGAAGCGTTGTGATGCAAACCGGAAGGCCGGGGTTTGACTCCGCATGAATTAAAAAAAAAAGTAATTTTAAACAGGCCTAAACATTCTAGCAGTAGGCCCTACTATGGCCCTGGGATACGCTCAGCCTCTAAAAATGAGTACCAGAGATTTGTTCTGGGGTAAACACGACCATCATGCAGAATTGACAACCGGCTGATATATGCAGATTTTCTAAAAAGATGGGACTTTAATATCCAACTACCCCAAGGCTCTCCTAAGCCCTGTAGTGCAGAGGTCCCCAAACTTTTTTGTCTCGTATACTAGACCCTACTTGCCAATTTTGTTATATTTTGGGTTGATCTTCTACCTTTTTAATATTGAACTTTTACAAATTCATTGGACCCCAATTTATGTCTCATGCACCATCAATTTTAGTTTTCGCTGATGTGGACCTCATGCAGGTCACAGTCTACTACTGGGGGTCAATATAGACCACTTTGGACATGAGTGCCGTAGTGGGACCACTTTTTCTCTGAACCATCCACTTGCTTATAGATGCTTCCTAAATAGAACGCCATATTTCTGTCACATGGGGTATTGTTTTAAACTTAAGCCCTGTGTTCCACAGAATTTCCTTTACTGAAAAAATCGATAGTTGTTGGGTAGGAATATGTCAATAGAAAGCAAAATCCGCATAAACAAAACGATAGTTCGACCAGTTATCGTATATGGAGCAGAAACTAGGGCTGATACAGCAAAACTAAACAAAATAATAAGCATATGTGAAATTAAGATCTTAAGAACTATTTAGGGAAAACGTTATTTGATAAAATACACAACACAGAAATTAGGGACAAATGTCATATTCAAGACATAACCAAATGTATTATAGATAGACGAAAATATTAGAAAAGTCATATAGAAAGAATGGAAGACAACCGACTTGCAAAAATAACTAAAGAAGATAGACAAATGGACGGGAGAAGAACAAGAGGAAGACCAGCCAAGAGATGGATAGACAGTGAATGCATATCCAATACGTCTACCTCCGAGAGTGTTTTTGAAAGTAAACAGGATGAAAATCCTACAAATTGTAAGAAGAAGAAAATATTGGAAAGATCATATAGAAAGAATGGAAGATAACAGACTTGCAAAAAGAGCTAAAGAAGATAGACCTGGACGGGAGAAGAGCAAGAGGAAGACCAGCCAAGAGATGGATAGATAGTGGATGCACATCCAATACGTCTTCCGAGGAGTGATTTGGGAAATAGACAGTAGGCTATAAAAATCCTACAAATGAAGAAGAAGAAGAAGAAGGAGCGGAAGCTCTACCCTGAGACCAGATATTGAAGTCGTCAGCCATTTTGAAAGTTGATAGTAGTGCAATATGTGGTAAGATTGGGGAGCGATCACGTGACACAGGTCATGCACTGGGGCTATGCGTGTATCTCACATGACTCTGTGACCTTGAGGTCGTGTCATCGCTTATCATCTGGCAACAACCCCAACACAACACAGGTGCCAGCACATCCCATCCTAAAATCTGTTAGTTTCATCCAGGCACAAGTTCTTACTTGGGTTTGAGGACAGAGTGGACGTCATCTGAACAATCAGCTCTTTAGTGAGTGTCAACCGCTGATGAAGCATACTATGGGCTCAACTTTCGAATAACATACCGGCACTCTATGGTTTTCCATACAACATTGTTGTATGGTTCGGAAGTTGAGGAAAACTCCTTTTTTCTTTTTATGTCTGAAGACGAGGCCCAACATAATATATAGGCCTATACATTTTGAGTCATTGTAGGCCAGAAAATGGTGGGTTTTATTCGTCCTTTATGTCCTTTTTCGGCGTTTTTTGGCTTATTGGTTCTTTTTTTAGCCTTTTTTCAGGACTTAACTTTTTTTTTTTTTTTGCAATTTTACCTTATTTTGACTACATACCATTTGTATAATTCAAGAATCCGCAGAGTCTAGTCTCAATTCCAACTTCTTTTAAAAACACTATCTAGTTTTACTTTCCAAAGACTTTTCACACTGCAAACACTTTTGTTCCGCGAAAAAACTATTGAACCCTCACAAAATATCACATTATTTTTAACCAGCCTGATGTCTAATTACGGCTTCCCTGAATTCATTCTAGGTGGGAAAAATAGTTTATCCTAAATTCTCCAAGAACGTATTATATTATATAATACATATTAATGAACACAGAATTTCTTTTCAAAGTATGTTGCATTAAATAAATATATTCATTTTCACTCATCAATTTTTTCTCCAATGTATGTTGTATTTCACTAGAATTTTGTACTTTTTAAACATTTGTATCATATTAATTAAAAATGCAGTTGAAACTAAAATTATTATTTAATTAGAATTGCCTTTTTACGTCTTTTTTTCAGTTTTTATCTCCTTTTTTAGGATATCTTTAGGTCTTTTTAAATGTCTTTTATAAGCATTTTCAGTCATTCACAGTATTCTGCTCAAGAGCAGGCCTTTCACTGCAAACTCAGCATTCTCCACTCTTTCCTTAACTCAGCTTTCCTTTTTTGTATCTGCATACAAACCATTTATTTTAATATTGTCTATCATCTGATGTCTTTTTCTGCCTCTAACTTTCTTTCCGTTGACCATTCCTTCTAGAGCATCTTCAGCAGGCAGTTTCTTCTTAGCCAGTGGCCAATCCAATTTCTTTCGCTCTTCTTTATAAGTTCCAGCATTGTTCTTCTTTCACCCACTCTGTCTAGCACATGCACTCTTTATTTCTTACTTTGTCCATTTTATACGTTCCATTCTTCTCCATATCCACATCTCAAAAGCTTCCAGTCGCTTTTCCTCATTCCGTCGTAATGTCCAAGTCTCTGCACCATACAATGCTACACTCCACACAAAGCACTTCACTAGCCTCTTCCTTAATTCTTTTGCCAAAGGTCCGCAGAAAATGCTTCTCTTCTTGTTGAAAGCTTCTTTTGCCATTGCTATCCTCTGCTTTACTTCTTGACCGCAGTTCATGTTACTACTGATAGTACAACCCAAGTATTTGAAGCTCTCCACTTGCTCAATGGCCTCATCTTTAATCGTCATGTTTATCTTCCTTGGTTTCCTTCCTATAATCATGGCCTTCGTCTTATTTATATTTATCTTCATCCCATAATCCTCGCACTTATCATTTAGCTCCATCAGCATGTTCCTCAGTGTCATTGCATCTTCTGCTAGCAAAGCCATATCATCAGCAAATCTTATGCACTTTATTATTCTTCCTCCCATGTTTACGCCTCCCGTATTGCTGAAGCAGTTCTTCATTAGGTCTTCCAGGTAGATGTTGAAAAGAGTAGGTGATAGAGGACATCCTTGCCTTACCCCCTTCCAATTTCTCTTCCCTCTGACATTTCTTCTCCTATCTTCACTTTTATTCGCTGTTTCATATAAAGACTACTTATGAGCCTCCTCTCCTTCCAGTTCACGCCAATTTTCTTCAAGATCTTCAGGAGTTTATTCCAATTTACTCTGTCAAAGGCCTTTTCCAGGTCAACAAATACTGCATAAACGTCTTTATCTTTTTCTATATATCTTTCTCCTATTGTTCGTATCAATCCAATTGCATCTCTTGTACCCTTTCCCTTCCTGAAGCCAAACTGTTCTTCTTCCAATTCGCTTTCCATCGTAGAATGTAAACGTCGATTCAGTATTCGCAGGAGAATCTTTGCAGAGTGTGATATCAAGCTGATAGTCCTGAACTCCTTACATTTCTTTGCATTGTTTTTCTTCGGTATTGGTATTAACACTGTCTCAGTCAATTCTTCGGGCCATTCACCTTCTTTATATATCTTGTTGCATAAACGCAGAATTTCCTTCTTTCCTTCACCCAAGCATTTAACCAATTCAATGGGGATTCCATCTACCCCTGTTGCTTTCCCATTTTTCATTTCCTTAATTGCTAGTTCAACTTCTTCCTTCAGAATTGAAAATCCTTTTTCATCTTCTGATACGTCTTCTTCATTTTCTATATCCAAGTTAGCCGGACGATTTCTTGTCTCATATAGCTCTTCTACATATTTTTCCCATGTATTCATAATTCCCTGTTTGTCTGTTATTTCTTCATTATTTTCGTCCTCAATCAGCCACATAGTTTTCCTGCTCTTCTTTCCATAGTCCAAGCCTTTAACTTCCTGGTACATTAAATCATATTTTCCTTTCCTCTCCAGATTCTCTAGTTCTTCACATTTCTGCTTCATCCATTCTTCCCTTGCCTTGTCAGTTTCTCTTCTAAGTTCGTTGTTTAGTTTCCTGTAGTTTCTTTTGGCTTCTTCTGTATTGCTATTTTTCCATTTTCTTCTTTCTTCCATCTTCTCTAACATTTTTTCTGTGACCCAAGGTTTCTTAATATTCTTGCTCTCTTTGTATCCTATTGTTTCCTCTGCAGCTATCTGTATAGAGGTTTTCAAATGACTCCAGTGTTCCTTGGTATTGCCATATGAGATTTCCATGGTAGAGGCTTTCTCCTGAAAATTTTGTTGGAATTTTCTCCTTTCCTCTTCAGTTTTAAGTTTCTCCAAGTCAAACTTCTTTGTTGCCTGTCTTCCTCTTATCTTCTTCAGGCAAATATCTACTTCGCCTATTAGTAAGACATGGTCTGAATTGATATCTGCTCCTGGTAGGGTCTTCGCATTTTTCAAGCAATTTCGGAATCTTTCCTGTATCAGTATGTAGTCGATCTGGTATCGTTTGTTGTCCATAGGGCTTATCCATGTGTATCTTCTTCTTTTATGCTGTTGAAACATTGTATTTCCAATTATCATTGAATTCCTTTTACAGAAACTCACCAGTGATTCACCTCTCTCATTCCTTTTTCCTAATCCATATCTTCCAACTGTACTTCCATCCTGTCCTTCTCCAACTACAGCATTCCAGTCACCCATTAGGATAACACATGCCCCCTTCTTCTCTCTCTCAACAATCTCTTCTATCTTGTCATATCTTTCCTCCACTTCTTCATCTGCTAACCCACTATGGGGCATGTAAATTTGCACTATCACCAAGTCCACTTTTTTCCCTTGTAACCTCACCATTATCATCCGATTATCCACATAATGCACTGATATCACTTTTTCTTTCACACGTGGTCCTAATACTACACCGACACCATGATTTCCTTTAGAATCACCACTGGAATAAAACATTCTAAATTCATCACTCACTAATTCACCACTTTGTTCCCACCTCACTTCTGATATTCCCATCACATCCACTTTGTTTCTTCTCATTTCTTCCTTCAAATTTTCCAGTTTCCCGGCTTGCAGAAGAGTTCTCACAATCCAGGCTCCAATCCTTAGTCTTCATTTCTTCTGTTGTTTTGACTGCATGATGTTTCCTTCCGCAGTATCTCCCTCCCGGACATCCGAATGGGGGGATAATTTACGTCCGGAGTCTTTTACCGTGGAAAGACTCATCATGCCATGTTTGTAGCTTTACTAGGGATATATAGGTGTGGTAGCTTCCCGTTTCTTTCCACACCCCACTCTCTCTTTTGCATCTTAAAATCTTAAAATATCTTAAGAAGGTCCCAAGGGGCCCCAACTTGGAGGCGAGGAGAGTGGATTTGGCTAAATTAGACCCTCCGGACTTCACCGAAATTCACCCCAGAGGTTAAATATCAGTTCCATCAGGGTTTTTGTCCAGATCAAGGATCCAGAAATCCCAATTAGCCTCAGCCCCCCATAGGCATTTTATAGGTCCTTAATTTCCGAGCCCTACTTATGACACTATTGCATTATGTACTTTTTCCGTTTTTACCAACATTTATAGCGTTTTAAACATTTTGGAACGATTATTAAAACATTTTTTACTATTATTAAATATTTATCTAACTCACTCACTGGCGGACATAAGCTCTCCACACATCCCTATTCTGAGCTAATGTTTTCCAATCATCCCCTGTATAATCTGCTTCCCTCAAATCATGGTTAATATTATTCTCCCACTTCATTCTTAGTCTGCCAAATAGCCCTTTTCCATCTGGTTTTCCCACAAGAAGTTTCCATGCTTCTCTTTCTTCTTCTTCTTTTTGTTTTAGGTCCATTACCTGTTCCGTCCACAATTAAGAGTCCCTCCATCTTTTTTCTGGTCTTCCAGGTGTCCTTCTCGCATCCTCTGGTTACTTATCTCTTGCTATGCGTACAATTCTATCTGGTGTCATGTGGGATATATGTTGGTTCCATTCTTTATTCCACATGTTTTAACTGTATACAACATTTTCCTGTACCCAATATTAAGTTTTGATTCTCTTCCTCCATTCATCTCTATCCTTCCAGTCACCATCCAGCAGTCCCCTGTCCTTCATTAAATTTATAATTCCCTCTATACGTGTCTTCTTAGGTCTTCCTCTTCTTTTCTTCCCATTGGAATCCATTCAAAACTGCTAACTGGCAATCTATCTTTATTGATCCTCTTCACGTGTCCAAACCATTGTAATTGTTTATTTCACACAAATTGTATAATTGTTTCGTTAAAGTTCATTTTTTCTCGGATAATACTGTTTCTGATCCTGTCTAATTTAGAGCATCGTGCAGATCTTAAAAATTCAGTTTCTGTAGATTGCAATTTTTACTTTAATTTGACATTTATAGTTGCCCCGAAAACAGATCTAACTCATAAAGTGTTACTCATGACTTGACTAACTTCTTCCGCCATTTTGTTACATACTATTTGCTTGAAAGCCAACTTTTAAAAATAAATAAAACAGATCTGGAAGAGAGCAGGGATAGTTTTACATCCACTATGCCGTGATGTTATCCGGATAGATCATTAATCCACTAAAAACTCAACTTTCGAATCTTTGTAAGGTAGATCCATTTTCGGGGCAACTATTCAAACCTTCTTTTTTTCCACTCATTCACCTGTTGCCTGAATATTCAGCTGCCTTCTTATTTCTTCATTTCTAATTCGATATTTCCTTGGTTTACGTACAATCCTCCTCGGAATATTCATTTCATTTGTTTGTAAAGTTTTTGTTTTAACAGTATATGCTCTTGTTTCGTAGGCGTGGGCTATTATTGGGCGTATCACTGCTTTATTTGCCCCTCTTTCATTGTGACTATTTACCTTAATGAAATTTTATAATTAATTTTCTCAGTAAACTTTTTGAAAATATTTATATTCTCTTCCGAAGGAAGCTATAGCCTTCTCAAGATGGTACGCTCTTAAAAATGCATTGCTCCCTGCCCCGGGATATGACCCGTGGACCTCGGAATCAGAGCTGGGACCGATATCTGCCTATCGCATCCGGTAATAGAATTATCTTATGTTTAAAAATAAAAACAATAAAAAATATTAATGAAAGTTATAATTCTATTGCAGCTTTATGAACTTGGAACATTCCGGTGCGAAGGTTGGCAATCAAGTTATTATGCAATGTTTGTTTTTTTTTTAAATTGATACATTATTAACAATTGATAAATTAATTACTTTTATCAAAATATCATTAATAATACACCTGATATATCATCAACATATCGTTTGCTTACAATCAGGTTGCAGGTTGTTCTAACAAAGTCCATCGCGCAGGAATAGCATACACTAACAGAATTCTTCAGGACAAATATAATAATAATAATAATAATAATAATAATATAATAATAATAATAATAATAATAATAATAATATTAATAATAATAATAATAATAATAATAATAATAATAAAAGGAATTGCGCACAATGTGCGAAGTATATGAGTTCACTCGCTGCAGAACTGTGTTAGTAAGATCATTCTTTGAGAGCACCAATAAAAAGACAAATTTATGGTATAATTTAGTTGGCTTGTTGTCCGCTGCTGTGGTGTCGGGATAACGTCGCTGTCTCGTACGCAGTGGGCCGGGATACGATCCCCGGTAGGGACAAAGATTCTTGGGTGATAGGATTTTCACTCAGCTGCAAGACAAATGTTAAGAAACTTTAACGTCCGAACGGTCCCAGAACACCATCAGGCCACCATAAGCATATTTACCTCATTAGATTAAGTTTAGAATTAAGGTCTTTCCTGGAGCATCATTACCTTCTTCATCACCCATCATATCATCAGCGCAACGTAATCCCGCCTTCCTGGCGCCCCAACCTCAGAAGTGAGTTACAAGTACGCCATGTCAGGAGAGAATACCAGAAAAATCGTACTGTCAACCCGATAGCATTGAATAAAACATATATAAATAGATAGATAAATAAATAAATAAATAAATAAAATATATATATATATATATAATATATATATATATCATCATCACGAGCTTCAAGGATTGGACCACTTGATCCGTCCCTTCTCCAGAATTTATAGCTGTTCTCTCGTTCGCCTGGGAGCACGCCGTAGCGTAGTAATTAAAGCACTGCGCTACAAGTCGGAAGGTCGAGGGTTCAAGTCCCGGTGGGGTCAGGATTTTTAAACTGACCAAAACCTTCTGGCGGCACTATGGCCCTGGGGTCGACTCAGCCTCTAACGAAAATGAGTACCAGACGCTTGTTCTGGGGTAAAGGCGGCCGTCACGCAGGGCTGAAAACCCGGCTGACATCAAGTGCCGATTGTCTAGAAAAAGTGGGAGCCTTAACCTCCTACTGCCCCAAGGGCCTCCCGAGGCCTGTAGTGGGATTACTTTACTTTTTACTTTACTCTCGTTCGCTTCCTTGGTCTTCCAATTCTTCGTTTACCCTGTCGTCTGTATCTATATGACTGTAATGAAATTCTTGATGGTTGCATGCGTTGTAAATTGAAATGCCAGTTTGACCAATATTCATCAATATCTAATATATTACCGATATTTAGTTCTTGACGAATAGATTCGTTTGTTTTATGGTCTAGAAGAGAGTATCATGCAGCAGGTCTAAGTAATTTCACATCCGCTGCTTCACTTCTCCTCCTCTGGGATGTGGTTAAAACCCAGTTTTCTGAACCGTATAAAAATGTAGGTAGTACGAACGATCTGTATAGTTTTAATATACCTTATTTTCTCACTTTATGCAATTTCTGATGCCAGCTTATTTCAAAGTGTCGGATTGCTGAGAAAACAAATCATGCATTAGTTTAACCCTAAGTTATTACTTGTTTGCAATTGTTGCATAGGCTTATTTGACACCAATATTTTAATAATATCTACTGATTCATTTTTCTATCACGTTATTAAAATATTAAATAAATTAAAGTAATGTATCTTATAGAATGCATCGCCAATTTAAGGGATAATTAAATTACGTGGCATAAAACGAAAATTGCGACCGCTAGAGCGATTTTTAAGTTTTCGTTTCAGGTGAACTCCTACATCTAATCGTCCGATTTGGCTCGTAAACGAACTCAACCATACTTTTTAAAATTCATTTCTACATGCCTAGTTTCTTTATGATGAAACAAAAATTGCGGCCGCTAGATCGTTAACGAACATCACACACACACACACACACACACACACACACACAAACACACACACACACACACACACACACACAAGTTATCCATCCATAGTAATTCTGCCCGAATGCAGGTCTTTCACTGCAATCATAGCATTTTCATGCTATGCTTGCAGCTTTACTAGGGAATAATAGGTGTGGTAGCTTCCCGTTTCTTTCTACACCGGTGAAGGATGAGGATGATAATGATAAGGATGATGATGATGACGATGGCCATATGATTTCGGGGACCGTTTGGGCCTTAAAGTTTTCCTGACATTTGTCTTACAGGTGAGGATAAACCCCGTTAAAAACCTCACCCAGAAAAACTGCCCCGACCGGGGATCCAACCCGGCCCCGCAGCACGCTACCTCGAGACCACAGCGGTGGACACACAAATTATATATATATATATATATATATATATATAGGCCTATATATATATCCATCCATAGTAATTCTGCCCGAGGGCAGGTCTTTCACTACAATCATAGCATTTTCATGCTATGGTTTGCAGCTTTACTAGGGAATTATAGATTTGGTAGCTTCCCGTCGCTTTCCACACCGTGAAGGATGATGACGATGATGGCCGGATGATTTTCGGGGACCGTTGGGCCCTAAGCTTCCTGACATTTGTCTTACAGGTGAGGAAAAACTCCGAAAAAACCTCACCCAGGAGCCTGTCCCGACCGGAAATCGAACCCGGGCCCGCTGCGTGACAAAGCAGCATGGTACCTCGAGACCACAGCGGTGGGAATATATATATATATATATATATGTAATGAAAATAAAAAAAAATTAATGCCTGATCCGGCATTTGAACCCAGGATCTCTAACTCTAAACACTAGTGCGTTATCCACTGCGCTACGCAGGCATCCAAGTGCAACACTAATTTTCCTTCTTTATATATAACTCGGCCGCGGTGGACCAGTGTTTATGCTCCTTACCTCTGGTTCAAATCCGCCCGGGGTCGATGGATTTTATAGAACGGAAAAAATCGAAGAAGCAAGTTCTCCGGGAGGGACTTTAAGCGGTGGATCCTAAGTCTGAAGATTTTCAGGCTGGTAAAAGATTCTTAAGCCTGAATAAAGAAGCCTCTAAGAAAAATTGACGAACATCATCGTCCTGTAATAGCCTACCTTAGTTGCTTGCTAGATGTCTGTCTCATTGGGTCGGTGTGCTGACTGCATGCAATTTATGACATCTATGATCAAATAAGGTAACTACAAATTGACTTGTTATAGCAACTTCTTTCAAAGGAGAGGTTATGGCTCAACAGTGGGCTATGTCATTATAGATAGATAGATATATAATTCTCAAATCATAGAGAGGCAGCGGAAAGTGCCCGCACTGCCATCTTACGCTTCTAAAACAAGAAAGCATTTTATGAGAATATTTTTACTTTATAGCAGTGATGCTTCTTTTTATTGGTGATAGTCATTTTCGGCGTTTGCTGGTCAACTTCCTGAGGTTGGCCACTAAAGGTCTCAAAAGGAATTGAGGGATCTAATATCATACCAATTTTAGATGGTCAAAATGCAATAATATCTATTCATCTGTTACTTCCATTAGTGGCTACGCCATGAACTTCCTCATAAACTGTGTATCCATAATCTCGCAAGGCTTCTGCCATCATATTTCTAATAGTGTGGTGCCGAATGTTTCTCAGTGATTCCCCAAATGGACAAGCCCCAAGGACGTGTGCAAGGGTTCTAACAATGTCTAATATAATATGAAGTAACGTGTTATTGGCGAACACTAGTTTATTTAACATGTTGAGGGTTATTAAAAATGTTCATAACATTTTAGGAATATTTGGGGAGATTAAGGTGTCAGTAAGTTGCTATGGGCACGCGGACCACTAGTTAAGAACACACGCTGGAAAGTACAGGTGTTATCAAGAGAAATGACAGATGTATATGTGACGTTATCAATTTGCTGTTAATAATGATAATTGCTGATTATGTTGCGACATGTTAGGATGAAGTACTTTGTTTGTAAGTTACAGGGTTATATAACAGGTTGTCAACCTTTCTCTAGTTCACAACTTTTTATATGTAGGTTAGTATAGCATCACCGAAAGAAACACACTTTTCTTTTTCTTGATACTACGTGTCCTGAAAATGTTAGACGCGTTTCTGTAGGAAACTAACTAACTGACTGACTGACTGAAAGAAAGACTGACTATTGACTGACTAAGTAAGTAACTAACCGAATGATTAACTAACTCACTATCGAACCCGTAGAGTCATGTCCGCGCGGACATAAGCTCTCCATACATACCTATCCTGAGGTATTGTTTTCCAATTATCTCCTGTACAATCTGATTCCCTTAAATCATCGACAATGTTATTCTCCTACCTGATTCTTGGTCTACCAACTGGGCGTTTTCCCCTCCGGTTTTCCTACAAGAAGCTTACATACTCCTTTTTCATTCTCTATTCGTGCCATATGTCCTGCCTATCGCAGCCTATGAGACTTAACTTTCCTTATCATATCTGGTTTCCTATAAAGACTATGTATCTCATTATTATGTAGTCTTCTCCATTCACGTGTCTGCTCAACTCTCTTTGGTCCAAACATTTTCTTAAGAACTTTAATTTCAAATACTCGTAATCTCCTTTCCTCCCTTAAAGTAAGACTCCATGTTTCGCATCCATATAATATAACTGGTAGAATAACAGTTTTATATATTTTCAGTTTAACGTTTTTTGAAAGGAGTTGGGACGTCAAGAGTCTCTGTAATGCATAATAGCACGAATTTACAGAATTGAGCATACGTTTAATTTCTTTGTTCATCTTATTACTATTTGTGATTATTGTTTCTAGGTATTTGAATTCAGCCACTTCCTCAAAATTTCCTTCATTTGTCATCATTAGCTATCCATTTCCATTATATAAAGCATTTCTATGTGTGACCATATATTCAGTTTTATTGACATTTACTTCCAGTCCCAATTTCTTAGTGTTACTCAATAGCGTGTGCATGTTGGCCGTTAGTATCTCCACGCTATCGCCCAATAGTATTACGTCATCAGCATAAACTAACAGCTCATTAATACCATTGAGTTGTAGGCCTTCTTCATCCTCTAAAGATTTGATGGCATGCTCTAGTAAAAATAAATAAATAAATAAATAGTAGAGGAGATAATGCATCTCCTTACTTATTAAACCCATTCTGGATTTCAAAAGTATCCGAAAACTGTTTGCCTACACGCACTCTACTCTTTGTGCCATTTAGACACATTCGTATAAGTCAAACTTTTTAGGAATTTACGAACTCCAGCAGGATACAAAATTATAATATTTTCATAGTTTTAAAATATTTCTAAAATATTTAAGGCTTGGTAATCATTAATCATACTTTTTTTTTAAATATTTGGAAATAAAAAAAACTTTTTTTTTATCAAGGTCTATTAGTGAAGTAGTACTTTCCAGGTAAAAGGAATAATCTATTCAGGTAATTGCTTTATGTATTGAGCACGTGTTTTTGGTAGTTTATTAAGACATTTTATTTCGTCTAGTTAATTAAGGATCCCTTTGTACTCTGAAGATTTCTGCTGCAAACTATACCTGCGATATGTCAGATAATGACAAGTAGCGTAACATTTTAATAATAAAATCCATGTTGACACACTCATATTTGCTGATGATCAGGCTATAATATCTTATTCAGAGAATGACTTACAAGGAGCAATTGTTCAATTAAATAACTAGAAATTTCTTCAACAAAAACTAAAGTAATGGCCCAGTGTGGCAAAGAAATGAAAAGAACAAAATAGTAATAAATGACAAAACGCTAGAACAAGTAAAAGATTTCAATTAATTAGATGTATCTTTAAGCTGTAATAGAGAAAAACATATAAATAATAAATTACAAATATTTCAATATTTATGTGGCACCCTTAAAAGAACAGGGAAAGAAAGTAAGAAAAGAAACACATTTAAAATTTTGTAAAGTATTGGCTGCACCTGCAATATTGTATGGCTCAGAAATATGGACTCTGAATAAACAGACAATTAAAAAAACAGAAGCCGCAGAAATGAAATATTTACGATTTGTTGCAGAATATACTTTAATGGATAGAAAACGGAGTGAAGATATTCGTAAAGAACTAGAAATATTCAGTTTGACAGATAAAATAGAAGAGTATAAGAGAAAATGGTATGAACATGTCTGCAGAATGGATACCAACAGATTGCATAGGGAAAGTCTGAACTATCAATCGAGAGGAGGAAAAAGAGATCGAGGACGTCCACGAAAGAGATGGACACAGCAGAAGAAAAAGGAGAAGAAGAAGAAGATAAGATGATAATGAATGCAGACTTATTTTAAAGAAAATAACTTTTCTATTATATCACAGAACACAAGAATAGCCTCTATAGATGAATTCATAAATATTTAAAGTAGAAATTTTCCTAATTTATATCCTCGGAAAAAAATGTAAAATTCAAATTAAGTGTTTTTGGTTAACGTGTAGATCTATATACCTCATACGTCCCACGTGAGGTGATGGGAGCTCACCAGCGGGACTTTCTTAACTAATTAACTAACTCACTGAATCTATCGAACCGGTTGGTTCATGGCCCGCGCGGACATAAGTTCTCCATACATCCCTATCCTGAGCTAATGTTTTCCAATCATCTTCTGTATAATCTACTTCCCTCAAATCATGAATAATGTTATTCTCCCACCTCATTCTTGATCTACCAACTGGGAGTTTTCCCTCTGGCTTTCCTCCAAGAAACTTCCATGCATCTCTTTCATCCCCCATACGTTCCACATGCCCTGCCCATCGCAGTCTACGAGACTTAACTGTTCTTATTATATCTGGCTTCCTATACATATCATGTTGCTCACTATTATGTAATTTTCTCAATTCACCTGTCTGTTTATCTCTTTTTTGGCCCAAAAATGTTCCTAAGAACTCTATTCGCAAATAATAGTAATCTTCTTTCCTCCCTTAAAATAAGAGTCCATTTTTCGCATCCATATATCATCCATCCATAGTAATTCTGCCCGAAGGCAGGTCTTTCACTGCAATCATAGCATTTTCATGCTATGCTTTGCAGCTTTACTAGGGAATTGTAGGTGTGGTAGCTTCCCGTTGCTTTCCACACCGGTCCATGTAATATAGCTGGTAGAATAACAGTTTTATATATTTTCAGTTTAACGTTTTTTTTTAATGAGTTGGGACGACAAAAGTCTCTGTAATGCATAACGGCACGCATTTCCAGAATTGAGCCTATGTTTAATTTCTTTGTGTATCTCATTCCTGTTTGTAATTATTCTTCCTAGGTATTTGAATTTAGCCACTTCTTCAAAATTTTCTTAATTAGTTATTAGCTGTCCATTTCCATTATGTAATGTATTTATATGTGTTAACATATATCTAGTTTTGATATTTACTTCCAGTCCCAATTTGTTAGTATGAAAGATAATAACAGGAAGTGCAATTTAAAAAAAATTATAATGAAGAACAACAGAAGTACACATACAATGGATCCTATCACACGAGGGTGTAACAGAAATTAAAAAAGGCAGATAACGCAGCTAAAGAAGGTATTGTACTAAGAAAAATAACCCAGGAGCACTCTCATATACAGGGTGTAACTAAATTCGCATTATAGACTTTGAGGACATGTAGTGGGAACCAATACGATTATATTTAGCATAGGAACTCATGTCCTGAACCGTACCAATTTCCCGCTGCACACAATTGAGAGACAGGCATTTTTAATTTCAAACACTTTAATATTTTCTACATTCGTAATTACACATTCGGAATCGCCTAGAAAGTAAGAAATGACGATTTTCTGCTATATTTCGCCTGTGGAGCATCCCTCTTGATGATCCAACAATAATCGGCCAGCATATTAGGATTCCATTTGCCTTCATATCTCTTTTCCATAGCTGAAATCTCCTGAGTTAGCTCATTTGTTTTTATATTACAATTGACAAATGGATAAAAAAACGTTTATTAAAATAATAATTATTTAAATCCATTAATTGAAATTGAAATTGAAAATGAAATAAAAACAACTGTGGGTGATGGAGAAATTCCGAATACATATTTCAAACACGATAAAAACTGCATTAAGTACAACTATTGGTACTCATGAGACAAAAATCATGTTGACCAGTGTAATTATTTAATTTTAATTGCCACTTTACGTCCTTTTTTTTCTTTCAGTTTTTGGATATTTTTTTAGGATATCTTCAGAATACCCTGGAAAAATACAACATGAAAATATCTGAAAATAAAACCAAATCCATGGCAATCACTGGAAAGGGACTTTCGAGAGTAAAAATAATAATAAATAACAAACCAATAGAACAAGTAACACACTTTAAGTATTTAGGTAATAATATATCACAGTTTCATAATCAAAAAGATGTGGAAACAAATTTAGAAAAATACAACAGATTAAATGGTATAATTAGGAGAAATTTTGGAAAACAAATGAGGAAAGAAATCCAATTGAGATTTCATAATGCCATAGCCAAACCTGCTCTACTATACGGAAGTGAATGCTGGACACTTCGAGCAAAAGATAAATCCCGCATTAATAGTTCACAAATAAGATTCCTCCGATCACTAACTGGAGTAACATTAAGGGATAGAATGAAAAGTGATGAGATAAGGATGCAGTGGAATAGTAGGGAAATGGTTGAACATATACAAAATTATCAGATTAAATGGTTCCAACACGTCCAGAGAATGTCAAATTCCCGTTTACCAAAGATGATTTACCACCTCAACCCTAAAGGCAAAAGAGACCTCGGAAGACCCTTCAACCGATGGAAAGATCAGTTTTTGTAGTCGCAGAACGGGCATCATCACCCAATACTGCATTCCGAAGAAGAAGAAGAAGAAGAAGAAGAAGAAGAAGAAGAGAAGAAGAAGAAGATCTTCAGGCTTTTTAAAGATCTTTTATAGGTCCTCAACTTCCGATCCCTACTTATGACAATTTAGGCATTCTCTGTATATTAGCGTTCTTTTGCCACTGGAATCTTGTGTTTATGGGATCGCGTTTACGTGAATGAACCTTTGTTTTGGATGGATAATAAAAGACCCAATACCACATTAAGTGATAAAACGTGTATAAATAATATTGAAATAAAATATTCCAAGGTCCGTGAGTTTTAGGGAAGAGGTTCTTATGTTTGTTTCAAGTTGTTATTGCAGACAAAACAAACACAACTTGAAGTTTTCAGTTAGTGATAGGATTACCTGAGCATGATACTTGATTGCAACTTAACAGCGGGGCTGTCCAAACCACTTCCTGATACAATTAAAATACCTGTATATCTATTAATAAATAAGAGTTTTTTGGTGATAAAAATGTATTACACAAGTCAATAAAATCCCAAATCACCAAACTAAAAAGTTAAAAGAGTCACCCAGTTACGTTATATGGATGCGAAATATGGACCCTTACTTGAATGGTGGAGAAAATATTATGAGTATTTGAGAATAAAGTTATTAGAACTATAATAGTAATTTTGATGACTAGTTACTAAACTTAATTTTGTAACGTGTTGTCTACAATATTTTATCTACGGTCAGAGTATTTTAGTATATGTTGTATATTTGGTATACTTAATTAAATTTATTTATTTATTGCGAAAACTATGGCCAGTATTCAAGAACCAAGCTCAGTACGCCATGTCATCTCCGTCTTTCGTAAGCTGAGGCTCCCATCTTTCAACTGTTCCCGGAAACTTTTTTTAAAAATAAATATCTTGTTAGCACATGATGTTGAATAGAGTAGGTTCTGCATGACCCACATAATAATTAACCACGGAGAGACGGGCTGAGAGTCGCTCTTCGCGGAAAGCTTGGTTCTTCCTGTATGTTTAGAGAAAGAGTTAATGTTGGCCTTGAAATAAAAACAAATATACTATAAAGGAACAAACATTGTTATATTCTGCAATTTTGAGTGCTAGTTTCATATGTGAATTTAAAGTAAAAATGAGCGGAGAAGGTGATTTTCACGGTTCATCAGGAAACATTTTAAAAGCAGTCCAAGTTGCAACTATTAATATACCTCCAGAATAATCAAGGAAAGTTTATTTATGTAGTTATACGAAATCATCATTAAAGTGTATTTTACGTTCTGTTGAACCTGTATTTTATGTTTTGATAGTGTTTTGTTAGAATATAAAATATAGGCTTTGTTGCCTAGTAACTGCGAACTAAAGCGTCACTGATTGTTATAATAGCTTTTTGTCTAATTCCATCAGGTTGTCTTTTATGACATTTCTGGATTTCTCTCCTGGAATTGGCAGAATTGTAATCCATTTCTTACGTTGGGGCACCTGGAAGGCGGAGTTACATTACCCCGATGATATGATGGGTGATAAGTGATAATGAAGCACCAGGAGAGTTCTTAACCTAAATTCCAGTCCATGGGCAACCACAGGAATACCCCTTTAAGGAAAAATTCCTACGGTCTGATCGGGAATTGACCACTAGCTCATGAGGCTGGTCATTGTTATAATAGTAGATAAATAAGTTTTTTTTTAGTTTTGTTCAGAATGTTTCTACTCCACGGTAGAATTACAATTTTGCAATTGAATTAATTTTATAATTAAAAATTTCAACCCCGCCGGGCATTGAATTCGGTATATTTGGTATATTTATTTGTAGTTATTTGCTATAGAATCCCTAAAAGTAGAATACCAATACTTGGGTTTCGTGCGGCTCACGTACTCTGTTTTTGCACATCCCTTATTTTAAGAATCGTATTTTGAGTGTATTGCGCAGTCTCGGTAGTGGTAGGGGGAGATGCTTGGCAAGGCCGGCAGTGACTTGGGATCTCTCATACCGCGCATGTTCACCACAAGCTGTGAGCTAACATGCGCCTCATGGAGGAAACTTACGTTCATCTGTTCGGTGAGTTTTGTTACGTCATTCTATTGATGTTCTTCTCTTGGAAATATTTAACTAAATATTCTAACAGATTTTATATATCCTGCATGCTTAAATGACCATAACAAAAATTAGGCCTATACCGATTTACACTTATGAGTAAAAACGTTGTCTTATAGTCAGTCAGTGCTTCTGACTACAGATCATGAGTTCTCGGGTTCGATTAACGGTCACATGACAGAATTTTTTGCTATTCTATGCCAGGTTTCCAATTGTGATTGTTCTAACAGAAAATAAGTGACTACTAGCGTCATGTTAACCAACTTAATACTGATTTCCGCTACAATATTGCGTTTTTATATATTTATTCACAGATTATTAAGTCATTGTAAGTTATCAGTTAATATTTTAAATTCATTTTATTTCGTTAGGTGAAAAAGTGGGTAAGTAAGTCTACATTAGCTTACAATTTATTGGATAATCTGGCGGCTCCTTGGAACAATTGAATAGTTGCCCCAAAAACAGATCTAACCGACAATTACAAATTGTTGGGAAAACGAAAAAAAAAAAAGTATAATGTTCATTTTGAGACTATTACCTTTATTATATCATATACATTTTGAGGAAAAACTGCACTTAAACTAGCGTGAAATGTTTTCAAAGTCCTACAGAACAACAGTGCGCATGCGCCAGAGTATATAGAGCCAGCGATAACCCGCAATCGAACCACATAACGATTATCATCCTCGATTACTATCCGTCGCTATGAAATTTAAATTACTAATATTTGCAAGAAATCCCCAAATCTATGTTAAAATACATTAATAATATTAAAATTACCAAACGTTTATTAAAAATGGGTGTACACTTACTTATCACTCCCTAACGCTGATCCAACCAGCGATAACCCAAAACAGCGATAGAAAAAGCATAGACTAAGTAATATACTCTGTGGAGAAAATAGCACTAAGCATCACAATATTGTCTAACAGTGTCATAACATTGCGATTTGCATAT
Source organism: Diploptera punctata (assembly GCA_030220185.1). Classification (NCBI taxonomy): domain Eukaryota; kingdom Metazoa; phylum Arthropoda; class Insecta; order Blattodea; family Blaberidae; genus Diploptera; species Diploptera punctata. The sequence goes on from JASPKZ010003856.1 coordinate 1,359,657, forward strand.
TTAAATAAATACTTCAAAATTGTCTAATAATGTTATAAAATTTATTTGAAAAATTTTGAAGTATTGAATAATGCTAGTAAATACGGAAGAAGAGCAATAGGTTACAACAATATAATTGAACAATCAAGCGCTAGTAGAAGTGCAGTTGAGCCCATTTTAATCTTTCATCCTATTGGAAACATATACAGCCAATTTGAATGCAAAATAACATGCTACTAACTGAATATTAACAGTTTAATACAGAATTGAGTGGAAAACCGATATATCTTTACAGAGTGGAAAAATGATCTAACCCATATCTAACTAAAAATGCTACAATTAAGATAGAAAATACATATTGAACACTGATTCAGTTAGAAAAAATTCTAACTGAATCAGTATTCAATATTCATTTTCCATTTTTGTTATTTCGTTACATTCTTTGTATTTTTTTTATTTTCACTCAGTTTATCTAAGATTCTGATAGGATTCACGGAACTATGGTGGAATGTGCAATAATTGTTTTTCTACACTGCTACTCTTTCGGCCAGTATGGGCCCGGTGCCCACCCAGCATCGTGATGCATTTGGGTAGCTACAATAAGTAGCGGCTCCAGGTTGAGAAAACCAGCTATAACGGCTGGGGGACTCGACATGCTGACCACATGTCACCCCTACACTGGCTGATTATCATCTACCTCTGTGATTAACACATGTGGATGTGAGGCCACCAGTCGGCTGGTAGGCTAAGTGCCTTGTAGGCCTGTCGCGCCAGGAGTAACCAGCTACTCATGACTTGACTAACATTTTGTTACAGCCTATAGATCACTATTCGCTTGAAAACCAAATTTTAAAAATAAATAAAACAGGTCTGGAAGGGAGCAGGGATAGTTTTACATCCATCATGCCGTGATATTCTCCGGATATATCACTAATCCACTGAACCGAATTTTTTGTTGGTTAGATCTCTTTTGGGCAACTTTTCCATTGTACATAGGCTAACTGATTTTAGGTTAAAATTACTTCAAATTTTCGTTTAATTTTAGGACATTTATCGTATTTTTTGTCAACAAATCGACATATATATTTTCCTTAGGTAATTTTTCACATGTATATGTTATATTTAATTTAACATGTTCCAATCCTGGACAAAATATATATATATATATATATATATATATATATATATATATATATATATATATATATAATACATTCGTTATCCCAGTCGAAGTTATGTTTATTTAAGAATTCGTCGACATCTTGATCTCGTTATGTGAGCTCATTTTCAAGACATTAATTGTTATTATTGAAATAAAAATTGCTTGCATTAAAATATCCTGTGAAATTGACACTTCCAGCAACAAAAAATAAACTTTTTTTTTTGTCTCAGAAAGAAAAATATGTGATTCTGATAGTACTTTTTCTCCTGAATTCAAATATGGTATCGGTTTTTCTCCATCACGCAAGGTTTCCGATAGAGAGGTATTTACAATTTCAAACACTTTAATATTTTCTACATTCGTAACTACACAATATTCGAACATTTGGACTCACCTAGAAAGTAAGAAATGACTATTTTCTGCTATATTTCTCCGGTGGAGGAAACCCCCTGATGGTACAACAATAATCGGCCAGCATATTAGGATTCAATTTGCCTTCATATCTCTTTTCCATAGCTGAAATCTCCTGAGTTAGCTCATTTGGTTTTATATTACAATGGACAAATGGACGAAAAAACTTTTATTAAAATAATAATTATTTAAATCCATTAATTGAAATTGAAATAAAAAAAACTGTGGGTGATGGAGAAATTCCGAATACATATTTGAAAACACGATAAAGAACTGCATTAAGTACAATATTTGGTACTCATGAGACAAAAATCACATTGGGCAGTGTTATTAGAGTTGCACATTATCATTTATACTTTTCACAAATTTCTCTTCCGCCCAACGCACAAATAAACCACACTTCTTATAATAACTCTTCTTAAAGTTTATGGATAATAATTTATCTGTAGCCACCGTTGTCTTTTCGATTAGTCTATTTCATTAGCCGAATCTTCATATTTTACATTTGTGTATGGATTTTTTATGCCTACAACATAGATACCATCACCAACAAATTGCATGTGCCTTTTTTTTTAACAAATTGAAATGAACGAAATCAAAATTCCAATTTTATGACTAAAAATATTTTATCAAGGAATCATATAAATCACACCACTCAGTATAATAATTTTGTTTGTTTAATGCTTTCTTTTGTTGTTTTTTTATAAAGGCAATTTCTGGTATCAATCTCTTATGCTAATTATTTTCATTGTGCAAAATTTTGTCATTCTATTCATTTTATGTAAAAATATATAAATTACTTCTTTAAACATTTCCCCTTTCCAAGAAATAACACAGGTCCAAAAATCAGTCCAGTCGGCAAGAAAACTATTTTTTAAATGACCCAGGTTTGTCTTTTTTGGATATTACTGGCGTTCTCTCCTGGCATTGGCGTAATTGTAACCCACTTCTGAGGTTGGGGCGCCTGGAAGGCAAGATTTCGTTGTCTCGATGATATGATGGGTGATGATAATAGTGGTGCGCCAGGAGAGTCCCTAATCCTAAGCTTAATCTAAGATGAATATGAATGATGATGATTGCGATGGCCATATGATGTTCGGGGACCGTTTGGGCCTTAAAGTTTCCTGACATTTGTCTTACAGGTGAGGAAAAACCCCGACAAAAACCTCACCCAGGAAACTCTTCTGGCCGGGGATCGAATTCAGGCCCGCTGCGTGACAAGACAGCACGCTTCCTCGAGACCACAGCGGCGGACGCAAGAAAACTAATTACATAAACACGAAAATGTTATAAATTTTGTTTTGGATTTGCCAGTAGAACTATTGTCCCAGACTTAGTATACATATATTATTTACTCGCATAATTGACCCACTCGCGTAATTTCCCCCTGGGTTTTTCATATATATATATATATATATATATATATATATATATATATATATATATATATATTAAATCCACGTCTGATACAATGTGCATCATCTAGGCCAAAATTGTTCAGTTACAACTTTGGACACTCTTATGAAGATTAAAGTAATGCACAAAGGAATTCATGGAAAACCCAAGGCTGAATCCATCCCCTTTTACAAAGATCTAACACTACCTGCAGTCTATGTCACCCACGCATCTGTTGTCGGTCTGAATACAGTAAGGTATTATTCAGTTCAAAACATTCCAATCTCCAAAACAGTTAAAAACAACAGTTTTTAACTGTTTTGGTGATTGGAGTGTTTTTTTAACTGAATAATGTTTGTCACCAAAAATATCCATCATTTTAATTTTTAAGAGTTAGGTATCATTTTGGATTGGTAACAGTGTTATTCCATCACATCTTCAGTGTCGTTAGACTCAACTATGGCAGGAAAGTCTAACAGCTACACTGCACATTTTAACTTATAAGTGGTAATTACCGTAGATGTCTAATTGATAGTGTTCTACATTGTGAAAGCATACTGATATTTGCATAGTCATCGCTTAATTTCCCCCCTCGATTTTAACTCCAAAATTAGACGACAAACTTTGGGAGCTGTTAGATAACATTATTTTAAACACTTTATGTTAAGGTAGGTTTTTTTATGCGGTGCTTCGTTTAAGCGCTCGACCAGTTAATGTCATTACTGCCTCCTACCCATTTGGTTTAGATATGTAAATTACATTTGTGTACAGTATGTATCTTTTAAAGGAAACACACGAAAGAAACAAAACAAAGACGCTTCAATTTGTTTAGCATACAATTTACTTCCTGAGCTCATCGTTGTGTTTCCTTGACATTGTGCGTTAGTTTGCTGGAATGGCTGCTGCATACTACTTTATTTACAACATGGAAAGGTACACGTGGAGTGAGATGACGGACATGCTGTTGGTGTATGGAAAAGCTGGTTCGGTTCGTGCGGCTGTAAGGCTTTACCAAGAACAGTTCCGAAACCGAAGAGTTCCTCATTACACTACATTTGCCAGCATTGAACGTAGACTATGTGAAACAGGCTCCTTGGATAGACGAGCAGGTCAAGGACGGTCACGTTTTGTACGGACTCCTGAGAATGAGGAAGATGTGTTGCAGTGCATTGAGAACAATCCTGCAGCTAGTACTCGCGCCATCGCTCGACAATTGCACCTAAGTCGTAGCACTGTGGGAAGAATTCTGCAGGAAATGTTGTTGCACCCTTTTCACCTTGAAAAGGTCCACGCAATGAGGCCTCAAGACTATCCTCTGCGACAGCAATTTTGTCAGTGGTATCTGGACAATATTGAAAGCGATGTACTGTTTGCATCCCATGTCATGTTCACAGATGAAGCATGTTTCACACGTGAGCAGTTATTTAGCAGTCGGAATTCATATGTTTGGGCCTTCGAAAATCCCCATGCTACATTTCAGAGGTCGCATTATCTGAGGTTTGGTATGCACAAATGTAATTTACGTACCGTATCTAAACCAACTGGGTGGGAGGCAGTAATGGCATTAACGCGGCTAGCGCTTAAACGAAGCACCGTAGCAAAATACCTTCCTTAACAAAAAGTGTTTAAAATATTGATACTATCTATCAGCTCCCAAAGTTTATCGGTATAATTTTGGGACATTCTGTATATGTATATCTATTATATAAAAATGCACGTTTGTTTGTTCGTATTTTATGCGCTGCTAAACCGTTCATCCGATTGTGATGGGGCTGTCTGCAAGATGTTCAGGTGATTCCCGGCATGAACATAGGCTATAAGACAGTTCTGATACTCAACTCCTACACCCTTAAAAATTAGCCTTTATAGTGAAAAACGTGAAAAAAGGAGCTCTTTGGACGCTTAAATATCTTACGCTGCCTAAACCATAACAAATTCAAAGAATTATTGTACACAGATTTGAATATCTCAAAAAACTCTACAAAAAAGTCCGGAACAGCATATGTTTATATTCTAAGGATAACTCACAATAACCATTTTAGTATTTCATTGAATCCAAGAAGATCGAGATAAGTACGTAGATTCCCGAGCAAGCATAGCAGCGCACGGCGGGTATTCTTTTACGGATAACTCACAATAACGAATTTTGTCTTTTAGTTCATTTATGCCAAGAAGATCGGGATAAGTAGAATCTCGGGCAACGCCGGGTAATCAGCACGGGGAATCTTAAAATAATTACTTACTTACTTACTCACTGGCACTATCGAACCCGAAGGTTCATGGCCGCGCGGACATAAGCTCTCCATACATCCCTATCCTGAGCTAATGCTTTCCAATCATTCCCTGTATAATCTACTTCCCTCAAATCATAGTTAATGTTGTTCTATCACCTCATTCTTGGTCTACCAACTGGGCGTTTTCCCTCTGGCTTTCCTACAAGAAGCTTCCATGCACGTCTTTCATTCCCCATACGTGCAACATGTCCTGCCCATTGCAGTCTACGAGACTTAACTGTTCTTATTATATCTGGCTTCCTATAAAGACCATGTAGTTCATTGTTATGTAATCTTCTCCATTCACCTGTCTGTTCATCTCTCTTTGGTCCAAAAATTTTCCTAAGAACTTTATTCTCAAATACTCGTAATCTCCTTTCCTCCCTTAAAGTAAGAGTCCATGTTTCGCCCCCATATAATATAACTGGTAGAATAATAGTTTTATATATTTTCAGTTTAACGTTTTTTGAAAGGAGTTGGGACATCAAAAGTCTCTGCAATGCATAATAGCATGCATTTCCAGAATTGAGCCTATGTTTAATTTCTTTGTGCATCTCATTCCTATTTGTGATTATTGTTCCTAGGTATTTGAATTCAGCCACTTCCTCAAAATTTTCCTCATTTGTCATTAGCTGTCCATTTCCATTATATAATATATTTCTACGTGTGACCATATATTTAGTTTTATTGATATTTACTTCCAGTCCTAATTTCTTAGTGTTACTCAATAGTGTGTGCGTGTTGGCCTTTAGTATCTCCTCGCTATCGGCCAGTAGTACTACATCATCAGCATAAACTAACAGCTTATTAATACCATTCAGTTGTAAGCCTTCCTCATTCTCTAAAGATTTAATGGCATGCTATAGTACAAAATTAAATAGTAGAGGAGATAGTGCATCTCCTTGCTTCAACCCATTCTGGATTTCAAAAGTGTCTGAAAACTGTTTGCCTACACGCACCCTACTCTTTGAGCCATTTAGACACATTCGTATAAGTCTAACTAACTTTTTAGGAATTCCGAGCTCCAGCAGGATACTATATAACTTCTCCCTCTTAATTGAATCATATGCTTTTTTGAAGTCTACATATAGTTGATGTACAGTACCGTTATATTCCCATTTCTTCTCTAAAATCTGTCTTATACTGAAAATCTGATCTGTTGTAGACCTGTTTCTTCTAAATGCACATTGATGATCTCCTAGAATGTCATCAATATAGGGAGTAAGTCTGCTTACTAATATATTTGTTAGAATTTTGTACGAAGTTGAAAGTAATGAGATGCCCCTGTAGTTGTTGCAATCGGTTTTATCTCCTTTCTTATAAATTGGTATGATAATTGATCCCTTCCATTCATTTGGAAGAGCTTCTTTCTCCCAAATCATACTAAGCAACGATATAAATATATTTTCCCCTTTGAACTAAACATAAGAAATACATTAATTTTCGTGTTTCAGCTCATTTATGCCAAAACGATCGGGATAAGTAGATTCCCGAGCAAAGCCGGGTAATCAGCACGGGGTATCTAAAAATAATTACAATATCAATTTATAATATTTTTTCTTTTAGTTATTCAACTAAACATAAAAGCACATTAATTTTCATTTATTTAGGCGTAGCAGCGCACAACAGGTATTAGCTAGTATCTTATATAGCCTAAGTATTTTTTGTAATGTTTTATCTTCTATTTAACAAATTTCTGCGTCAATATTTATAATGTTCCACTACATAATGTCCTCACATTCCATGTTCCTAGGAACTTGCCCCTGTGTTTGAACCTTTGGCATGGATTCCCTGAAGCAGTCCCCGCCCGGAGAACCGAATGCAGGACTGTTTCATCTCCGGAAAATTTTACCCCAGTGGAACCTATTTCCAAGTTTCTTGACAGTTGTATTTTTAAGGTGAAAGATCGTCACTCTTTGGACCAAGGTACTTTTTTCGTCTCGCTTATCACCTTCGACGTGGGTAACACTTTCGGCAGCAATGCTACCGCCGGCACAGCTCTCAGAGTCATTTAAGCACGCAAGCCTAGTGCGCAGGACCTACCTGTATTACATTTTAAAGAAATTAGCGGGATTTTATTAAAGTATCAAATACAGTAATCTAATTTAATTTGAGATTTTTTTACGAACCGGAAAATCTTTAGACTTTGTAAACTTACCCGTGGAGGACTTGTTCCATTCTAACATCCATCAAACCGTGCCGCGACCCTTGGGGCTAGAAGCAAGTCACATTAACACTAGACCATGGAGGCCGACTTTAGATTGATTAAGAAACTCCAGAAGGAAAGGCTCTAAGAGCCATAGAAAGGAAGGACAATAAGTAGCAACTCCAGTTGAGTAAACTGATCCTATATGCTGAGCACATGCCACCCCTAGAAGATCACAAAATATAACTAACTGGTTCTATCGAACCCGTAGGTTCATGGCCGCGCGGTCATAAGCTCTCCATACATCCGTATCCTGAACTAATGTTTTTCCAATCATCGACTGTATAATCTACTTCCTTCAAATCATGGATAATGCTATTCTCCCACCTCATTCATGGTCTACCAACTGGGCGTTTTCACTCTGGTTTTCCTACAAGAAACTTTCATGCACCTCTTTCATCCCCCGTACGTGTCACATGTCCTGTCCATTACAGCCTACGAGATTTATCTACTATTATATCTGGCTTCCTATACATATCATGCAGCTCACTATTATGTAGTTTTTTTCATTCACCTGTCTGTTCATCTCTTTTTGGCCCAAACATTTTCCTAAGAATATTCTCCAATATTCGTAATCTTCTTTCCTCCCTTAAAGTAAGAGTCAATGTTTCGCAACCATATAATATAACTGGAAGAATAACTATGTTATATATTTTCAGTATTTAGTAAGCTGATGCCTCTGTAATTTTCAGTTTTTCTTGTCTCCTTTTTTAAATATTGGTATTACAATAGATTTTGTCCAACTTGCAGGAATGTCTCTCCCTTCCCATAGTTTATTTAAGAATGTTAGAAATCTGTCTAAAAACAGAGGATTTGCATTTTTAAATAGTTCAATACTGATTCCATCCTCTCCAGGAGCTTTGTGGATTCTCATTTTCGTTAATACTTCTGATAGTTCATCCTCTGTAATCAAGTCTGTAGAGGTGTTATTGGATGATGGTAAAGTAAGAATATTTGGAGTTTGGGCATAGATTTTGAAAATAATTTGACCATTGTTTGGCTGGGATGACATTAAGGTGGAGATTGTCTTTCGTTTCACGATTCAAATTTTTCAAGATTTTGTATGTTTGTGGTGCGTGTCTAGTAATATCATTTTCTAATTGTGACACAAATTCCTCCCAATTTTTTCTATATCTCTTCCTGGTTTCTCTTTTCGCTATTGCTCTTGTTTTGTGGTATTTGATTTATGGACCGAAATTAATAGGGGCTTAAGGCAAGGATGTGGCCTCTCGCCCCTTGCTCCTTCTCATATAGCCTACATGGATAGAATACTGCTGACAAACCAATAACAAAATAATTGACAACCAATGATTCCGTGGTCTTCCCAAATCTCGCCTTCCTTCAGGTTTATAATCAAGAATCCTTCCAGGAATACAGTACATCTGCAGCTCATTCTTTCCAGGTATTCAATCAATTGTTCTCTATAAACATGAATCCTTTTCTATAATTATAGTTCTATATTTTATCTACTACTAGCTAATACCCGGCGTGCGCCGCTACGCCTAAATAAATGAAAATTAATGCGCTTTTATGTTAGTTGAATAAGTGAAATGGACACAATTATAAATTTATATTTCTTAGATACCCCGTGTTGATTACCCGGAGTTGCCCGGGAATCTACTTGTAGGCCTACCTATCTTCTTGACATAAGTGAGATGAAATACGAAAATTAATGTGTTTTATATTTAGTTAAATAAGTTATGGGAAAATTTATATCGTAATTGTTTTTATATTCCCCATGCTGTTTACCCGCCGTTGTCCGGGAATCTACTCATCCCAATCTTCTTGGCATGAATGAGCTGAAAGACAAAAATCAATGTACTTCTTATGATTAATTGAATAAGTGAAATGAAAAATAATTATAAATGTATATCGTAATTATTTTAAGATTTCCCGTGCTGATTACCCGGTGTTGCCCGGGGGAATCTACTTATCTCGATCTTCTTGGCATAAATAAGCTAAAAGACAAAATTCGTTATTGTGAGTTATCCGCAATGTGCTACTATGCTTGCACAGGAATCTTGTCTCGATCTTCTTGTCTTCAATGAAAGACAAAAATTGTTATTATGAGTTATCCGTAAAAGATAAACATATGCTGTCGCGGACTTTTTTGTAGAGCTTTTTGATATATTCAATTCTGTGTACATTAATTTTGTATATTTGCTATGGTTTAGGCAGCCTAAGCCATTTAATCGTCCAAAGAGCTCTGTTTTTCAGGTTTTCCACTACAAAGGGCAATTTTTAAGGGTGTAGGAGTTGAGTAGGCCTATCACAACTCTCTTATAGCCTATGTTCATCCCGGGAATCTCCTGAGCATTTTGCAAAAAACCCCATCACAATCGGATCAACGGTATGGCCGCGCATAAAGTACGAACAAAGAAACAAACAAACAAACAAACATTTTTATATAGGCCTATTGGATTATAACAATCAGTGACTTAGTTGCTAGGCAACAAAACCTATAGGGGCCTACTTTATATTCTAACAAAAAACGAAACACTCAAAACTTAAAACACAGGTTCAACAAAATGTAAAATACACTTTAATGATGAATTCGTATAACTGTATAAATAAATTTCCTTGAATTTTTTGGCAGTGTATTAATAGTTGCATCTCTGATATTCCGAATGAACCCTGAAAATCACCTTCTCCGCTCATTTTTACCTTCTTCTTCTTCTTCCTTTCATGTGATAGACCTAGCGGTCTGTTACGGTCTCAATCCAAAGTTTGAAGGGTCTACCCAATGATCTCTTGCCTGGTGGCTGGTAATTTAAGATTTGACGTGGTATTCTTGTTCTGCTCAATCTTCTTACGTGAGATTTCCAGTTGTTTCTGTATTTTTGTACATATTCCATGATTGATTCTGTTTGTAATTCTTTGAGAATCTCAGAATTCCTTTTATGGTCTGTTCTTGTGTACGTCTCATAAATTTCCATAAATTTTACCTTAAATCCAGAAACTAACATCCAAAAATGGCAGATTATAACAATGTTTCTTGATTTATCGTGTCATTTTTTTATCCAAAGCCCACATTACTCTTTCTCTAAACATTTCGTTTCCGCAATAAATAAATGTTATTAAATATACAACATATAGGCTAAAATACTGTGAACGAAGATAAAATATTGTAGACAACACGTTACAAAATTATATTTAATAACTCCCTTCGGTTGTGTTCTTACTTGAACATATCGTTACTATACTTCTGCTTTGGTAACTGGTCATCTAAATAACTATATTTTTACACGCTTTTTATTAGCTTGACCTGTATCGAACTATATAACGGAATCTTTCAACACGATTTTCACCCACTTAAAATCATTGGATTGGCTTGAAACTTTGTATACTTGTAAAGGACCAATGACAATACAATAATTTCATAATGTTTTTCTAAGATCATGGCCAGGATCATCAGGACATCAAAAAAATAAAGACCAGTATAATAGGTTGCGGACTTATCGACTTTTTAGTCTATCGTTGTAAAGGTCGCTGGTTCAAATCCGACCCAGATTATTTTTTTTTAGAGTATTACTTTTAGCTCATACTACAATAGTATCGAATTTAAATATATTTATATTTTTATCTTATTCTGTAAAATATTAATGACAATTTTGTAAACTTACCACATTATAATGTAGCCTATCTAAAAAAATATTAGGCGGATACGATTAACTATAACTATTTATCTACATTAAAATATTCAAAAATATTATAATAATGTTTGATAATAATAATTTTAAAATATATAATTATATTCGTGCCTAGACACTAAATATCGTAAGCAATTAAATTTTCATGGGATTCTGGTTTATGACAATTAAACTAAAAATAAAAATAATAAATTATAGTTTAAAAAAATTAAAACAACACGCTTTATTAGAAAACCGAAATAAAAAATGAAAAATAATTTTAATTTCCAACACGCTTGGGATAAAATTAAAGTGATCAACAAAAAAAATCATCTCCAACACATCTAGAATAAAACTAGAGTTATCTACAAAAAAAATAATTTTACCATCAAAAGCGTGGGGTGCTTTTTATGGTTTTTACGTTTTCTTCTTAGAGACTTTACTTTTACCAATATCTGTTTATTATCATATAGCCTATATTAGGCCTAATTGATATAGAGCACCACATGCTTTTGATGGTAAAATTATTATTTTTTGTAGATAACTCTAGTTTTTTTCTAGATGTGTTGGAGATGATTTTTTTGTTGACCACCTTAATTTTATCCCAAGCGAGTTGGAAATTAAAATGATTTTTCATTTTTTAGTTCGGTTTTCTAATAAAGCGTGTTTTAGTTTTTTAAACTATTATTTATTTATCCAATATCATCAGGTTATCTTAAGTCAGTTCTGGTCAGGATCTCTTGATTAATTTTACCTACCTCAATATTTATTTGTTTACCTACCTAAATAAAAGTTGATAGTAATTTTTGTTTGTTTAATTGGATGATGAATTTCCCCCCCCTTTAAGATTGTGTTATAATTCCTTAAAATAGTTTGTTGGAGGTTAAAATGAACATTTTGGAAGGCAATGTGTATATAATATAAACTAGCTAATACCCGGCGTGCGTTTCTACGTCTAAATTAATGAAATGTTAAAGGTTAATTAAATTAGGTCTATATGCTATACGCTGAGACGAACCAAACATGGCGGTTACTAGTCAGTTTTGATTTCAGATTTCAGTTAAACCTCCATTTATAATATTGTCGGATTTTGCTCCTTTTTGGTTAATACCTAGGATGTAGCCTATTTTAATACGATAGACTATAGAATTTCGTTGTGAAACATTGAATATTGTGACCGCTAGAGCGATTTTAAATTTTTAGAGGACCCTATTGTGACTCTAAACCATCCAGGGACCCACTCAGACACACACAAAAAAATCATCAAAATCGGTCCAATCGTTTAGGAGAGTTCAGTGACGAACACATTATGTAGGCCTATATAAAGATTGCTGGCAACACTGGAAGGCACCGGTCCCATACTGGCCGAAATTCCACGAATTCTTGGCACTGACAAAATTACAATATACTTGTGAGGTTGGGGCGCTGGGAAGGCAGAGTTACTTCACTCCATATTAATTGATCCCTGTTCTTCCCGCTGCGGGACATGGGTGCTCACCTAGTGGGAAGTTTGTTATCCAGACTAATTTAGTTAGGTGTTCTTCCTACAGATGTCAGCGAGTGGCATGTGTTTAGTACCTAACCTTGAGGCGACATCTAATAGGAAAGTAAGGTATAAATTGGATTAAAATTTTAAGAAATATAAAACAGTGCCTGAGATCTCAGTCCTCAATACTCACCAGTGTAGTTTTGTAGGAGGCCTTTCGAAAACTTAAGGCTCATCTTCTGCTTTCAATGTGGTGACCTTATTGAAAGCTGAAGATGAAACTTAAGTTATCGAAAGGCCTCCTATAAAACAACACTGCTGATTATTGAGGACGACTGAGATATCAGGTAGTGTTTTACAATTCTTAAAATTTTAACACAGTTACCTCGATTAATCGAATGGATGAACTTGAAGCTGCGATGGTATTGAATATGTTACAACCAATCACAGTGTGTTTGCGTTATTCCCGAAGCGAGAAACAAATTAAATAGAGATAAACTCTAAAGGTATCATCATACATGGTACCAAAGGACGCAGAAAACTAGTAAAGAAACAGTTGAATGTAAGCTAGTGTCTAGATGCCAGATGTGTCGATGGAGTTTATCAGTTGACGATCACCTCCTGACCTTAGATACCAGCGCTTTCTGGTGTCCAGACATGAAACGTACACTCACATTGTTAACAATCTCAAATAATTCTGATTCGTCTTCAAACATTAGACCTATTTTAAAACCATCTAGCTCAATTGAAGACATTAACTTACTTCAAAAACAGCACTTGTCAAAATTTTCCATTTTTCAGGGAAAAAAAAAATTCTCAGCCCATATAAATTTTAACATCCTAATAATAAAAGGTAGGCTCTTTCTTCAGGATATGGGAATCAGATATAGTTTTTGCGCGATAGTGTGTTTTGTCGTACTTACAGCAATGGCGACCATGATTGAAAGTTCAACTTCCTACATTTCAGGGTTGCCAACCTAAATAACTATATTGTATTAAAATAACTAATACTGTAATATTACATAGCCTATTACAAAACGCGTGTCGGAAGTAAAACCCTTTATGCATACTACATACAATGTAGGCTAAATACAAAAAAATATCCGAAAGGTAGTGTTAATGTACTAGGGATAGACCCCTATACAGAACAAATCACTGCATTTTAAATTAACTGAACTATATTTTAAACAATATAAAACAATAAATATGTAGGCCCTACTTGCCGCCATTTTATCACTAATATTGGTCTCACGGCCTCCTGTAGTTTCAACTAATAAACATTGGCCACACTGTTAACCTTAGTCAATTGTTTATAATGAACCCAAATATTTCTAACAAAGATGTTACATATTATTTTTCTATTATTTATTATTTTGAAAACACCATTGCGCAAAAAATAATGTATAACGCACGTTTGTGAAGCGTTTTACAGAATCTCGGAAATTAAAAGCCAAGCGATTCCAAACTTCGCATCGTAATATACTATTACGCAACAAGGGAAGTAAGTAGTACATTACTACTCGAGGATGTGTATGAGCCCGAGCTTTAGTGAGGGCTATCAAATAAGTTGCAGACTAGTAATATAGGCCTACTTACTTCCCGAATTGCGTATATAATTTTGTTCACTCCTATATTATGTTTAATTTTCATATTTCGTACGCGGCTCCGTGGCGCAAGCGGTTAGATGCTCGCCTCTCATCCCTGATCGAGTTTCGGTCACTCCATGTGGGTTACGTGGTGGACGAAACGGAGCTCGGGCAGGTTTTCTCGGGGTTTCTCCCGTTTTCCCCTGCCACAATTTCATTCCACCATTTCTCCATACTCATCTCATCCATTTCATTTAATTTCTTTCACCTGCCCCTGTGATGGTGCGTCAGGATTGGTCATTCACAGACTTCTATATATATAGGAACTCATCTCATCCCTCGCCCCGACCCTGAGTTGGACACGAGTTGAGGATATTTATTTTTATTTCGTGTGAATTTATATCTTGGTTTGAAGAGTTCAATTGTTCGATAGCAAGGGAGTGTTGATAAAACAACTGCAATTGTTTATTGTTGTCTAAATTAGTGGCAGACATTTTAAATAACAGTTTGAGACTGCATATTAATTAATGATAGGATTAATTGTGATGTAGAGGAAGCGGCGAATGCTGTGGTTCATTTTCTATTACCAACAAAGTCGAAAATTATACAGAATATTTAAGAATGTATTACTCAACAATAGAGAAACATATTGAAATAAATAAGAAAAATATTAACGAAACTGAATCAAATTTTGTGGCTAATGTTAATAATTGTAACAACTGTTCAATCACTATAAATGTGAATTATCAAAGTGAAAAGTAAGTGTGATGCAATAAAATTGTATTGTATTACTCAATAAAATTTTAAGTAGGTAACATTTTTACATTACACTGAGGAACTAAAACGAAACTTTTTTTTTGTCTCAGAAAGATTCTGATGGTATTTTTTCTCCTGAATTCAAATATGATATCGGGGTTTCTCTATCATGCAAGGTTTCCGAGAGACAGGGATTTATAATTTCAAACACTTTAATATTTGCTACATTCGTAACTACATCATATTCGAACATTCGGACTCGCCTGGAAAGTAAGAAATGACGATTTTCTGCTATATTTCGCCAATGGAGCATCCCTCTTGATGGTCCAACAATAATCGGCCAGCATATTAGGATTCCATTTGCCTTCATATCTCTTTTCCATAGCTTAAATCTCCTGAGTTAGTTCATTTGGTTTTATTTTACAATGGACAAATGGACGAAAAAAAGTTTATTAAAAATAATTATTTGAATCCATTAATTGAAATTAAAATAAAAACAAACTGTGGGTGATGGAGAAATTCTGAATACATATTTGAAAACACGATAAAAAACTGCATTAAGTACAACTATTGGTACTCATGAGACAAACATCTTGTTGACCAGTGTTATTAATTAAGCCAATTACTTTTCTTTTTTAGGAAAGTAAGTAGAGCAATTACATGGTGTTGTCAATGGATAACAAAGGTCTCTCCGGTAAATTCAACTTACTTCCCCAAAAAATAATGATAATTAGGCCATTATTAAAATAGGAGCGAACCAACACATTAAGTTTTTAAATATTAGAGATCTATAAATAATTATTGGTGTGGGGGCGTGTGACACGGGTTATTTTTGTATTTAAATCATACAATTTTTGGGGTTTGTCCACATTAACTTACTGATGTATTTTCAAAGTCCTATAGAACAACAGTGCGCATGTGCCAGAGTTTATAGAGCCAGCGATAACCCACCATCGAACCACATATAGATTATTATCGTTGCCTAGTAGGTTATCGCTCCTTGTCGTAGATTTATGAAGAGGGTTATGGCTGAATAACCCGCACTATAATTACTCTAACCTAGGGTGGATCCCTTGAAACGCCTTTTTTTTATGTATTTAGACACATTTAAAATGTAACGAACCTAAAAGCTAGCTAGCTAACTAACTAACCAACTAATTCAAACTTAACCTAATTCAATTACTCTAACCTAGGGTGGATCCCATGAAACGCCCCCCCTTTTTTTGTTTTATGTTTGTTAAATTCGGACATAAATCAGTTATCATCGACGGAGATGCTGTGTATTGACAGCCGTGAGTTTATCGCTGGTTATATAGTTACTTTACGCTTTTTCGTCTATATTATATAGTTATCGCAGGGTGGTTAATTCACTCCTTAATAATCGCAACCATCGACAATCCACTGGTTCCAACTATATAATATAGACCTACTCTCTGGAAAAAACAGCGAGTCACCATCACAATATGTGTATTTGGATAAATACTTAAAAATTCTAAAATAAAGTTATAACAATTGTTTTAAACATTTTAAAATATTAATAAGTTACTAAATACAGAAGAAGAGTTATAATTCACAACAATAAACTCAAAAATCAAGGGTAAGTGTTTCTATACTTGAGCCATATTTTTAACTGAATGTTGAATATTGCATTGTAATATCATAACATGTAATAAGCTGGCGAGATGGTTATAATGTATAATATACCTAATCAATTCAGTGCTGAAAACAAAAGAACAACCCATGTCAGCTGATAAGGACAGTTTTTGTTCCAAAGCAGAATGACATGAGCTATGTTTTTAGAATCGGTGTTTTTTATGGCTACTCGGCCTGCACAGGCCTTCCGAAAGCGACCTCTTTAGTATACCGATGTCCCCCCCCTTGCCGTTTTTTTTTCATGTCCGGCCCTTACGAGCTTTTGGGGGTAAGGTGAAGACATGTGGCTGTGATGCCAGCAGCGACAGGTAGACCAAAAACCATGTAGTTATTATAAAGGGTACAACATGTGTTGTTTTAACCTGATTTTAGTTTTTTTAAGGTATTAAAATGAAGTACTTGTTTATCAGTTATAAAATCATGTAATAATTGAAATTTGTATGTTGAAGGCTGATTGTTTATGTGATTGATAAAGAATTGTTAGGTAAACAGTTTGATAACACTATCTTGCCTTGTGCTATCGATACATCACATCCTGTGGACATATAATGGATTCCTATCAATTCTGTATATTTATAGCTTTGCAGTTTCGCTGATTCCTGTGTCCAACAACCAATGTTATCTTGGATAAACATTCGTAACTGTACACATAAACCAATAGTTGTCATTTTTTAGACAATTTCGCAGGAATTACGGTGTTCAGTTTCTCCTTCTTCTTTATCTCTCAAGGAGAACATCATATAGGCCTACATTATAGAAAATAAAATATTACAGTGGTATGGTCATGTCAAAAGAATGCCAGAACAAAGATTGCCGTAACTTATTATGGAATGGATCCCAATAGAAAGGAGGAAGAAAAGAAGACCAAAGAAAACCTAGATAGAGGGTATGCCTACATTTTTTTCAGGTACAGAGAGTGTTATGTTCTAAAACTATTATGTATAGTAGTTCACCTGAAACGAAAATTTTTAATTCGCTCTAGCGGTTGCAATTTTCGAGGTGTTAAAACTAAAAACAGTATATTATTAATGATTAATGACGAAGCCCAATGTTGAGCCATAGCCGCTCCTTTGTCAGGAGTTAATGGACAAAAATTCAGTTTAGTTTACCATATTTGTCCATAGAAGTCATGAGTGTCATGCGGTCAACACACCGATTCAATAAGACATCTAGCAGGCAACTGAAGTATTGCCAGGATGTTTGAGATCGGTAAAGTTTGCTTAGAGGCAATTTTATTCATACTTAACCCTTAAATTCGTAATGTATCATTTTGGATACATAAATTGGTTTAATTAATTTAATGTTTTAAATAAATCATAAGAAAACGAACAAAAAGAAACAATTTAAATGTGTGTCTAATTATACAATAACTTATACATAATAATGACAGTTACACAATATTCCGTTTTCATTGCGGTCCGCCACATTCAAATAAGTAACAGAAGAAATTTGTGTTTTGCCAGTCTCAAAATCTTCAGGCTTGTTACCCACGGCTGAAAGTCCCTCCCGGAGGACTTGCTCCTTGGATTTTTTCATCATAAAGAATCCATGAGCCGAGGTAGGTGTTATCCAAAAAAAAAAAAAAAAAAAAAAAAAGCGAAATACCACCATTAGAAATGGGGAATTTACATGAAATTTGAAATTAAAAATTAACTAGCAACCGCCATGTTTGGTTTTTCACAGTGTACACCATATAATTTAATTTAATTAATGTCCTCAACACGTGTCCAACTCAGGGTCGGGTTGAGGGATGGGATGAAGCCCCTATATTTATAGAGGTCTGTGAACTACACGGGTGCCGTCTGATCACTCGTAACGTACCGTCACAGGGGCGGATGAACGAAATGGATGAGATGAGTATTGAGAAATGGTAGAATGGAATTGTGGCAGGGGAAAACGGGAGAAAAACCTGCCCAAGCTCTGTTTCGTCCACCAGGAAACCCACATGGAGTGACCGAGACTCGATTTCAGGACCCCAGAGGTGAGAGGCGAGCGTCTAACTGCTTGCGCAACGGAGCCGTCTGTAATTTAACTAACTAGCTAACCGGCACTACCGAACCCGTAGGTTCATGGCCGCGCGGATATAAGCTCTCTGTACATCTCTATCCTGCGCTAATGTTTTCCAATCATTCCCTGTATAATCTCCTTCCCTCAAAGCAGGGAATGGTTAATGTTATTCTCCCATCTCATTCTTGGTCTACCAACTGGGCGTTTTCCCTCTGGTTTTCCTACAAGAAATGTCCATGCATGTCTTCCATTCCCCATTCGGGCCACATATCCTGCCCATCGCAGTCTACGAGACTTAACTGTTGTTATTACATCTGGTTTCCTATAAAGACCATGTAGTTCACTGTTATGTAGTCTTCTCCATTCACCTGCTTGTTCATTTCTCTTTAGTCAAAAAATCCTAAGAACTTTATTCTCAAATACTTGTAATCTCTTCTTCTCCCTTAAAGTAAGAGTCCATGTTTCACAACCATATAATATAACTGGTAGAATAACAGATTTATATATTTTGTGTTTAACGTTTTTTGAAAGGAGTAGGACTATAATTTAATTAATTTTTAATTTATTAAAGCTTAGCAGCGCACGCTGGGTATTAACTAGTAAGAGATAATTTATTAGAAGATGAGGCCAGTACTTCTTTCCTTCTTTTTAATTTCAATATTCTACCTGGGGCGATAAATACATAATCGATATTTCAAAATTGACTCTGACAATATAACGAAAGTACATCACTTTACCCTAAGTGTGCGGAGCTTGGATGTCTCACAGGAGCGCTCCTCCGGACGTCAGGAAATGTGTACGTCTAGAGGTGCTAAATACTTTGCACGACCTTGAGTTCTGTCAACATACTGAAGAACTATAGCTGCCTCGAGGCGCGTCACAGATCAAGGTCATTTCAAGTTCACGTGATTACCGGTACTTATAATTAACACGTGCATGGAAGAAGGGCCTAACATCATTATCATAAGTAATGCCACGAGTGATTTGCAATTTATCTAGATACTTTGGAAATCAAGAGTGGCATTTGTTAGGATAATTTAACGAATAAAATTAACCTATTTACTCACAAATCATTATTTAAATATAGTTATTTTAAAAACATTTATATATTTAATATAAACGGCGATGTTTGGAAACAAATGAGAAACCTTTGTTATATTTCATTTGTTCATCACTGCAACCAGATCATACTATTTATTGTCAAAATAGGATCGCAATATTATAAGAATGCACCCTTACTTACTTCCTCACTGGCACTATCGAACCCGTAAGTTCATGGCCGCGCGGACATAAGCTCTCCATACATCCCTATCCTGAGCTAATGCTTTCCAATCATTCCCTGTATAATCTACTTCCCTCAAATCACAGTTAATGTTATTCTCCCACCTCATTCTTGGTCTACCAATTGGGCGTTTTCCCTCTGACTTTCCTACAAGAAGCTTCCATGCAAGTCTTTCATTCCCCATACGTGCAACATGTCCTGCCCACCGTAGTCTACGAGACTTAACTGTTCTTATTATATCTGGCTTCCTATAAAGACCATGTAGTCACCCTAGTGGAGAAAAAAAAAAGAAACACATTAAACTGTATATTATAACCAACATTATAGGTTATTAATTAATTTCAGACGCCTTATGATGTAAATATGTCAATTATATTTTTCTGGAACTTTAATACCTGGGAAATAATACGTTTAAGAAAGTGCAAACAGTGGTTTCTTTTTATTGTGGTGTCCATCCATAATAATTCTGCCCGAGGGCAAGTCCTATGCAGATGTCATGCTTCCAGCTTTACTAGGGATTTGTAGGTGTGGTAGCTTCCCGTTGCTTTCCACACCGGTGAAGGATGATGATGATAATGATAAGGGTGATGATGATGGCCATATGATTTCGGGGACCGTTTGGGCCTTAAAGTTTTCCTGACATTTGTCTTACAGGTGAGGAAAAACCCCGATAAAAACCTCACCCAGAAAAACTGCACCGACCGGTGATCGAACCCTGGCCCGCTGCGTGGCAAGGTATTACGCTACCTCGAGACCACAGCGGTGGACTTATTGTGGTATAATCAATTGCTATTTTTTTTTCTCTTATATCTCGCAAGCGGTACTTGCTTACATTCGTGCACTATATAGGGCCTATACAATCTGGGAGCCACATGTATTCTAGGATTCTTACATCTTAATATATAAATTGCTATATTCAACGTATTTCTTAGAGAGTCAGTCACTGCAAAATAATGCTTTGACCTAATTAGAATATTAAAAAGGAGGAGCTTTATTTAATTTGACTATTTAACTCATGCCCCAAATGGGAGTCAATGACCAATCACATTACAATGAATTTTGATTTACAACCAATCACAGTAATTTTTCACGTTAGTCCCACAGAACACGGAAAAGCACTTTAAAATCAATAAAAAGAATAAAAATGTATATTATCCAGCACATGTCTATATAAGTTATATGGAAGAACTTTAAAATATACTAGCAGACGCGGCAGATGTTGCCATGCCTGAACATTTAATTCTCGTCTCATGGCCGGAAGATAAATATATGTTACTTTTTTACTATAAAATTCACTAATTAAGACGTAATTAGATATTATTAAATAAGTTCGCAAGAGAACTCCTCACTGCCATCTGTTGTGGCTCAAGAAGTGTGCGTAATGAAGTCACATTGTTTTCAGGCGGAATATGTCGATAATATAGATCACTACATATCCGACATAAAATCCCATAACTCGATTGCAGCGCCACGAATTGTCAATCAAAACCATCCAGGGATAAACTCAAACACACACAACACATTTCATCGAAATCGACCCAGTCGTTTAGTCAGTTTTTAATTTCGGATTTCAGGTCGGATTTCGCTCATTTTTGAATAATACCTACATCGGTTTATTTTAGTAGGATATACTGAGTTTCGTTCTGAAACATCGAAAAAATGTGACCGTTGGGGCGATTTTAAATGTTCACTTCTGGTGAACTCCTACACCTAATGGTTTTAGAGGTCCAATTGTGAATCTGAAACATCCACTCAAACACACACAAAACATTTCATCAAAATCGGTCTAGTCGTTTAGGAGGAGTTCAATGACATACGCACCTACAGAAGAATTCTATGCTAGCCTATAAAGATTGAGATTTATTTATTTTATATTTATTTTGACTATTTAACTCATGCCCCAAATGTGAATCAATGACCAATCAGGTTTCAATGAATTTTGTTTCACAACGAATCACAGTCGTGTTTCACCTCGATAATTATCTACTTCTGTTTATCATATTAAAGAAAACGCCTCCTTTTTAATATTCTTAACAGGTCATAGCATTATTTTGCAGTGACTGACTCGAACAAGTACGTTGAGTATAGCAAATAATGAACAAATTCCTTCGAACTACACATTTGATAATTGTGTGTTCAATAATTGTGTTTTTTTATAATGATGATTTTACGGAGTTATTTCCTAAAAAAATAATTAATAACCTATAATGTTCATAAGTAATGCCACGAGTGATTTCCAATATATCTAGAGAATTTGGACATCAAGAGTGGCATTTGTTAGGACTATTTAACGAATAAAATTAAGCTGTTTACTCACAAATCATTATTGAACTATAGTTATTTTAAAATATTTATATATTTAATGTAAACGGCGATGTTTGAAAACAAATGAGAAACAATTGATACGCTTCATTTGCTTCTTTTGTTCATCACTGCAACCAGATCATAATATTATTTATTGCCAAAGGATCGCAATGTTGTAAGAATGCACCCTAGCGGAGAAATTTATAACCAACATTATAGGTATTAATTAATTTGATGTCCTATGATGTAAATATGTCAATTATATTTTTCTGCAACATCATTTCCTGGAAAATTATTTGTTTAAGAAATTGCAAAAAGTGGTTTCTTTTTTTTTTTGTGATATAATCAATTGTTACAAAATGTTTTATATTATCTATCGCATGCGCTTTCTGCTGACATTTATGCACTATATATACAATCTGGTAGCCGTATTTCTTAGAGGGTCAGTCATTGCAAAATAATGCTACGACCTATTCAGAATTTTAAAAAGGAGGTGCTTTCTTTATTATGATAAACTTTAGTTGGTAAATTTTAGGCGAAACACGACTGTGATTGGTTATAAATAAAAAATCATTGAAATGTGATTGGTCATTGACTCCCATTTGGGGCATGAGTTAAATAGTCGTTATAATATACAGTTTGATGTGTTTTATTTTTTCTCCACTAGGGCGCATTCTTACAATATTGCGTTCCTCTTTGGCAATATATATAATATGATCTAATTGCAGTGGAAAACAAAATAAGCATAAACAAATATTTCTCATTTGTTTTCAAACATCGCCGTTTACATTAAATATAGGCCTATATAAATATTTTAAAAGAACTATATTTAAATAATGATTTGTGAGTAAACAGCTTGATTTTATTCGTTAAATAGTTCTAAGAAATGCCACTCTTGATTTCCAAAACCTCTAGATAAATTGGAAATCACTCGTGGCATTACATTTAACTCATACCGATAATCGTGCCTCTTCCTGTTGATAATCGTGCCTCTTCCTGTTCGTAATGAGAGATATCTCCGCAAATTAACTTCTTTGACAAGGATATCGATTGAACAATGTACGATCGATATGGTACAGGAAAAAATGCCAAAAGAAAATAACTTGAAAAAATTACCAGAAAAAAAAGAAAGGTTTGTTCTGTTGCTCTAAAAATATTAAATGTTACAAAATAAATCTGCATTTTGTTAATAGTTATTCTCATACAGTCACCTGTTATTGATTTTTTCAAGCCCAAAGATAGGCCTATGCTATTTATAACTATACAGCCGGCTTAGAAATCGCCCGGAAGTAAGATCGGAATACATAATCTTACATTTGGTAAATATTAAACATTATAATTATTTTTAGCTTCTGATATTGTATTATTCGCTAAATAGTCGCTCCAAATCCAATGCAATGTTGAGTTTTTCATTAGACAAAATCACAACTTCTTGTTAGATTATTGTTGACTATTTAACTCATGCCCCAAATGGCAGTCAATGACCAATCACATCCCAATGAATTTTGATTTACAACCAATCATAGTCCTTTTTACACCTCGATTTTATCATTTTCATTTTATTGCTTTCATTTTATCAAATGGCTCCCAGATTGTAAATATAGTGCACGAATGTAACCGGATTTTGCTTGCGAGATATAATAGAAAAACATTCGTAGCAATTGATTATGCCACAAAAAAAAAAAAAACACTGTTTGCACTTTCTTAAACGTATTGTTTCCCAGGAATTAACGTTGCAGAAAAATATAATTGACATATTTACATCATAAGACATCAGAAATTAATTAATAACCTTTAATGATGTTTCATTTTTTCACCACTAGTGTACATTCTTACAATATTGCGATTCTATTTGGCAATAAATATGATCTGGTTGCAGTGATGAACAAGTGAAACGTAACAAACGTTTCTCATCTGTTTTCAAACATCGCCGTTTACATTAAATATTTAAATATTTTAAAATAACTATATTTAAATAATAGTTTGTGAGTAAACAGCTTAATTCTATTCGTTAAATAATCCTACCAAATGCCACTCTTGATTTCCAAATTCTCTAGATAAATTCACTCCTCACTTCGTGAGTCGTGAATTTATCGATAATTTGGAAATCACTCGTGGCATTACTGATGATAAATCCGTTGCTACATACGCAGAGGCCGGTATCGATACCCGGTCAGGACCTATGATGGCATTGAATTAGTTATGCTCGTAGCACCATTCACCTTCATAACTGAAAACGTTGAATTACGTAAGATGGGATGTCAGAGCTGCTGAATCTCTCCATTTCTTGCAAACAAATTAAAATGCGCGTTTTTACATGCCGTTACGTCACAAGTGACTTGCATGTTGTCTTGAGTAATAACTACCGATAAAAATAAGCATGGCTCAGTTTGAAGTCCTGGCTTCCATGCTCTATAGACCTATGTACCTCCTCAACTCAGAGGGCCGGGTCGTGAGATGAGATACGATGAAACCCCGTAGGCCTACATTGAAGGTCTGAATAACAAGGATGCCAGCCGATCACGACTGGTAAGTAGATTCCCGGGCAACGCCGGTAATCAGCACAGGGTAGGCCTATCTAAAAATAATTACAATATAAATTTAGGTAGGGGCCTATATACTTTTTTACGCTTTATATTAGCTTGACCTGTATCTATCTATGTAACGGAATCTTTCAACGCGATTTTCACCCACTTAAAATAATTTGATCGACTTAAAACTTTGCATAGTTGTAAAGGACCAATGGCAATACAATAATTTCATAATTTTTTTTCTAAAATCATGGCCAGAATCAACAGAAAATAAAAAAAGTGTCTGTGTAATTATGTAACGGAATCTTTCTACAAGATTTTCACAAACTTAAAATCATTGGATCGACTTGAAACGTTGTATAGGCCTACTTGTAAAGGACCAATGACAATACAATAATTTCATAAATGTTTCTAAAATCCTGGCCAGAATCAGCAGAAAATCAAAATAATAAAAACCGGTATAATAGGTTGCGGACTTATCAACTTCTTACTCAATCGTTGTAAGAGCTCAGTTTGTAGAGCTGTGGACTGTAGTGGTATATAATTTCAGTAATCTATAGGTCGCTGGTTCAAATTCGGCCCGGAGGATTTTTTTTTAGTAGAGTATTACTTTTAGCTCACACTACAATAGTAGGCCTATCGAATTTAAAGATATTTACATTTTTATCTTATTCTGTAAAATATTAAAACTAAAAAATAAATAATAAATAATATTTAAAAAAACTAAAACAACACGCTTTATTAGAAAAGCGAACAAAAAAATGAAAAATAATTTTAATTTCCAACACGCTTGGGATAAAATGAAAGTGGGCAACAAAAAAAAAATCATCTCCAACACATCTAGAATAAAACTAGAGTTATATAAAAAAATAATAATAATTTTACCATCAAAAGCGTGCGGTGCTTTATATGGTTTTTACGTTTTCTTCTTAGAGACTTTACGTTTACCAATATCTGTTATTATAAAATAATATAGAGCACCCCATGCTTTTGATGGTAAAATTATTATTTTTTGTGTATATAACTCTAGTTTTATTCTAGATGTGTTGGCGATGATTTTTTTTGTTGACCACTTTAATTTTATCCCAAGCGTGTTGGAAATTAAAATTGTTTTTCATTTTTTAGTTCGGTATTTTAATAAAGCGTATTGTTTTAGTTTTTTAAACTATTATTTATCTCTTAACTTATTCAACCAAACATAAAACACATTTAATTTATTTAGGCATAGTAGCGTACGCAGGATATTAGGCAGTGTTTCAATAACATATAATGATTCTACAACGCATCGAAGGAGAATAATATAAAATAATCTTTATAGGCCTCTATAATTCTTCTGTACATGTGTATGTTACTGAACTCCTAAACGACTGGATTGATTTTATTCAAATTTTGTGTGTGTGTTTTGAGTGGGTCCCTGGATGGTTTATATTCACACTATTGGACACGGTAAGATGGTACTGCATTTGGGTTATAGGAATTTTTATGTCAGATGTGTAGTCATCTGCATTACCAACATTTTCAGCGCAACGTCATAATGAACCCTTTTTGAGCCACTACAGATGGCAGTGAGGAGTTTTTTTGCGAATTATTAATTAGTGAATTTTATGGTAAAAAAGTTTTATTATATTCTTATCGTCCGGCCGTGACACGAGAATTAAACGTTCTGGCAGGACAACTTCTGCCGGGTCCGATAGGCTAGTGGTTTTAGGCCTAGTAGAACAGAAGAAAGATAGCGATAAAAAATTACTGAAATGTGTGTGGAATTACACAATATAAGTAATAATAACAGTTATGAACGATTCCTTTTTCAGTGCGGTCCGCCACATTTAAATAACTGATACCAGAAATTACTGTTTGCCAATTTAAGGATTAAAAGCAACCCCTCAGAAGGCCCTTGGTCTACCAGTCGGCTGCTGTCATCACATCCACATGTGTTAATCACAAGGGTGAACAATAATCTATCTAGTAAAGGGGTGACACGTACTTAGCATGTTGGGTCGTAAAAGGGTAACCTATAGCTGATTTTCTCAATCCCTTAAGCGCGCCGTCACAAGATCAATTGAAATTAATGAGATGATATGGAGACATGGTGGAATGAAATTTGTGGCGGGAAAAACGGGAGAAGATAAGGGTAAAGTGATCCCACTACAGGCCTTAAGAAACTTTTGATGTAGTAGGAGGTTAAGGCTCCCACTTTTTATAGACAATCGGCACTTGATGTCAGCCAGGTTATCAGCCCTGCGTGACGGCAGCCTTTAACCCCAGAACAAGCGCCTGGTACTTATTTCCATTAGATGCTGAGTCGACTCCAGGGCCATGATGCCACCAGAAGATTTGGATCAGTTTAAAAATCAAAACCCCACCGTGACTCGAACCCTCGACCTTCCAGTTTGTAGCGTATTGTCTTAACCATCTACGCTACGGCGTGGAAAACGGGAGAAACTTCAAGAAAAATTGCGCAGATTTAATTTTGTCCACCACGAAACCCAAATGGAGTGACCGAAACAGGAGCTCGGTACTTTAGAGGAGAGACGCGAGCGTCTGACCGTTTGCGACATGCAACCATCTTCTGTAAGCTATTTATTGATGTTAAACGCTGAAAAAAACTAATGTATCAGCTAAACTTTACAATCTGTGACGCGACTTTTTAAATTCCTTCATAAACTTATCTCAAATTTTATTCGTAAGGTTTCATTTTTCAAATTATTTCCCACCATTTACAATGATTTTTACATTTTTTCTATCGATTATTTCAATATAGTATCTTTCTATGTTATTTAACTACATAGGCCTACGTAGCATGAAGACGTGGCAGCCATATTGATTTTAACGAATATTCTATGCAACAAGAAAAATGTGTTCCAGTGGAGCCAACATATAGTATGGAGTAATTAACTGTATTACATATAGCCTACTTCAGAATTTTGGAACCTAGGACCTACTATTTATTTTTGGGCGTTGCATTATTTCACAGGTTAGAGGGCTTAAATTGCATTTTAGGTTGGTCTTTCACAGGTTAGAGTATTTAAATTGCGTTAGGTTAGTTTTTTTAGAGGAATTAAACCCAATGGGTTACTACTAGGACACGACATACACCCAGTCCCAAGGTTGAGATTTCTTAAAAATGCCTTACTCCGCCGAGAATCACACCCGGGTCGCCGGAGTGGAAGGTAGGGACTCTACCGACTACGCCATAGCGGCGGACTTAGGTTAAGTTTAGGTTCGTTAAATATCATGTATATGTTAGCTGCATCCCGTGATTGCGTAGTATAAAACGCTTCGCATTTGTTTGCGCATGCGCATGGTGTATGATTGGAACATAGAACAATTTTTCGTATCATATGTTCTAAAGTATTTCCTATGTATGTATTCTAATGCCACCTACAGCGCTTTTCCAGCTTTCGGATATATATAAAGCGGTCTATTTTAAATTTACGCACAAATGAGGAATGCATGAAGAGAAAAGAAAATTTATTGTAGAAAAGGCTGCCAGTAGAACAATGACACGAATTATTGCTATAAAAGAAACAATTATACAGGGAATGATTGGAAAACATTAGCTGAGGACAGCTCATGTCCGCGAGGCCAGGAATCTTGTGGTTCGATAGTGCAAGCGAGTTGGTTATTTTTGTTATTGGAAATTGCTCTGCTAGAATATTTAACAAATAAGTATATTGACTATTATAATTCTCTATATTTTTTCTTGATCAATAAAAACAAAAATAATCATGTTTTGGAATCAACCTATTACACAAGAGTAGTGCCATCTGTTATCAGCATTACGTAGGCTACTTGCATTATGACGTCAAGGTAGTTTGCATACGTAGACTATGCCTTTTGTTTCGTAACAATCGATTGTAGAGGTCAGGTATTATCTCCGCGACAACGCTTGACAATGATTAACATTCACGTAGCGATAGTCGGCAGCTTTGTATTTCATTATATATAGCAGTTGCGGAGAAACAAAGCGACTCGCTGGACAAGCATCATAGTGAGGCTACAATATGTTAGAAGAGGCCATTAGGAATCTGGAAGTCATAGTTTCGGATGCTAAAGAGAAACTAAACTAACTCACCATCAAACTAGGAGGTTCATGGCCGTAAGGACATAATCTCTCCATATATCCTTATCCTAAATTAATGTTATTAATGGCAGAATTTTAAGGATTTAATTTTAGAGACGATTTCATTAAGATATTAATTAAAAAAATTCAACAGGATTAACTGTTTGTTACTCGTTTCGTTTATTTTGCTGTTCAATGTGGGGTTAAAATGCAGAAGATGAAACATTGATTTTGAAAGGCCTCCATATTGGAACTGTTTAATACTTTAGTTGAGGACGACTGACTTACCACGTAGCCTACCAATTTTATACGGAGCATTTAATATCTCATTAAATAACCTCAACGGTGCTCTAATATAAATGTTAAAAGTGTTGATATGGCGTTTTCAACAAGAATTTCCATGCCTTACTTTCATTTCCCATTCGTGCCACATGTCTGTCGCTCCAGTCTACGAGACTTAACTGTTCTTATTACAACTGGTTTCCTATAAAGATTATGTAGCTTTTTTTTTTTTTTTTTTTTTTTTTCAATTA
The DNA here is from genome assembly GCA_030220185.1 of Diploptera punctata. NCBI lineage: Eukaryota > Metazoa > Arthropoda > Insecta > Blattodea > Blaberidae > Diploptera > Diploptera punctata. Next base: position 1,388,913 of record JASPKZ010003856.1, read on the forward strand.
GCTGTCTGTTCATCTCTGGTACACATATTTTCCTAAGAACTTGACTCCAGTTTTTCTCCTCCTTTAAAGTAAAGATTGAAGAAGTAAATTGCTGTCCCAAGTTGTGGTGGCATTTTGAAGCAGTAATTCTCTTCATGCCCGATGCTGTAGTAACATTTTGAAGAAGGATTGGTGTCCCAAAAAGAATTACTGGTTCAGGTTGGTTTTTATTTTCGGTAGAGCCGGATTCTCTTCTCAAGGTCGGAAGGAAAACACTTTAAAATCACTGAAAACTGTTTCTTGTAGAAATAATTACAAATTTATTCACTTTGTAGGTTCCCAGCAGATTAAGTAAATTTAAATGGTAATCATTATTCACTATCAGTTAAAATAAATTCTTTTCTTTTCTGGAATCAATTATTCTTGCATTAAATATTACATTTTATGTTGAGAACTCTTCTTACTTCTATCTTTGTGCAAAGTCGTATGCAGAATAAGTGTAATTCTTTTATAATTTTAAAGACCATTATTACATCACATGATGTTATATTTACATTCTATTGGTTAATAGTTCTTTAAATATAAGGTTTAAATTTGATTTAAGTCAAAAAGTTAATTGTTTTAACATCCAATCAGAATTTAGTTTACTTTAATTTAAACATATGAAGTTAAGCAGGTGTTCTTATTACAGTTATAACAGAAAGCTTTAAGTTTTATTATTTTGACAACAATGACTTAAAACAATTTTTAAAAGCATTATTTAGAAAGACTTATGTAATTCAATTTCTTTAATTGTTACTGAGACATTTTTATTCAACAATGAACAACAATGAATTATTTAGTTTTTTCTTTATTTAAGTTATATTTAAATATTAAAAGAATTTTAAAATACAAAATTATTAACTTAAACTTTTATATTCATTATAATGAAAATGTCATACCGAGGTGAAAGTTTTGAAACTGACGCAGGAATAATTCTGTGAATGTAATATATATATATATATATATATATATCCGTAAATATCAAATTCTATAATTCTTTAAGGAAATGTTTCAAATGTGCACTATTTTAATCTAATAATAGCGGTAGAACGTGTCCTATTCCAAACCTGAAAAAATACGCAAAATTTTACCAATTTCTTGTTTAATGATTTGGTCGTATGGATTCGTTTTATTTCACAAAATCTTTTGTTAAACCATACTTTGGTCCTCCTTGGTCGTAAATTAAACAATATTAATTGGATTCTAATATTCTATATACCTTAAATGTGTCCTATAGTTGTTAACTGTAAGTTATGGTCAGTCAGTCACAGAAAACGGATAAAAATTACTGTACACAACATCATAATTGATGGATTAAAATGTCCTCTTGGATTCTACGTTATCGGTACACAACTAACAAAAAAGTATAGATGACATTTTCTTGTAAAGTCATTATTTTACCCGCTGGAGGCCCGTGACTGACTGACTGACTGACTTTTTGTCGCCTCACTTTTATTGCTAATACGCATAACGCAGTCAGTTGCTTGCTGGACTCCGCTGTGTATTAACATAAACATGGTTTAGGAAATCTGGTAGACTGTTCCGCTCAGCTGTTTCATAAAATGATTACTGGCCCTTCTTTTGTGACAATTTGAGCTAAAAGGCAGTCAGCGGAAGGATTTAAATGTAGAGTAATTTACATGAAAATGTCATACCAACGTGAAAATTTTGAAATTGGACATTTTGAAAGTTGGACATTTAAAGTCCTTGTAGGAAAACCAGAGGAAACGCGGCCAGTAGATACGCCAATAATATGGGATGGGGGAACATCATTAACCATGATTTGAAGGAAGTTGATTATACAGGGGATGATTGGAAAACATTAGCTCAGGATAAGGATAGCTTATGTCCACGTACCCATGAACCTACGGGTTGCTTTTTCTCAACGAAACTGGGTATAGGCCTATGCTATAGGTCTAGGTACTGGACTTACATTTCGTAAAACACAAATTAGACTTGTTGAGGAATTCGCTTATTTACGCGGTTCCTTCGTGAAGGACATTTTTAATTAAAAAAAAGATGTAAGCCTAATATCTTGTCAACTGTATACTTAAAAATATGGCACTTTCACTGTTATTAAGGTAAAACTTAGCCTAACTGTTTTCCTGATAACATTTCATACGATTTGCTGACTCAAGGAAAGAAACTATTTTGTAGACCTATTCAATACTCCATGTTGTTTTTTTTTACATTTCTGGTGTTCTCTCCTGGCATTGGGACAATTTCACCCATTTATGAGGTTGGGGCGCCCGGAAGGCGGGGTTACGCTACCCCGATTATATGATGGGTCATGATGATAGTGGTGCGCCAGGAGTGTCCTTAATCCTAAGCTTAATCTAAAGTGAATATGAATGATGTTTGTGATGTCCATGTGATGTTCGGGGAACGTTTGGGTCTTAGAGTTTCCTGACTTTGTCTTGCAGGCAAGGAAAAACCCCGAAAAAAACCTCTATATATCTATTTATAGTGATATAGCCCATTGTTGGACCATAGCCTCTCCTGTATACGAAGTTACTAGATTAAGTTCGTTTTAGTTCTTATTTGCTCGTAGATGTCATGAATGGCATGCGATCAACACACCGACCAAATTAGACATCTGACAGGGATCGAAGATCATATTACTAGGACGTTGATGTCGGTAAATTTTTCTTAGAGGCCTCTTTATTCAGGCTTAAGGATCTTTTACGAGCCTGAAAATCTTCAGACTCGATAAAGCCTCACTCAGGAACTTAGACCCGTTGCGTGACAAGATAGCACGTTACCTTAAGACCACAGCTGTGTACAGTGGACTATTGCGAGGTCACTGACAATACCGTTGGTAAAGAGCTTCTTCAACTTTACCACCTTATCTGCCAGTAAGTTGGGCTAATCCATTCACTTTAGCGTCTGTTTAAGAAGAAATCTTAAATACAGTAAAAGCTCCTTATTCGCGTATTCATTATTCGTGGGTAAAAAAATTGCGACACAGTTCCCATTCGCGGCTAAAAATGTCTTTATTCGCCGATCTTGTCAGTATAGCCTATTATATAAATTAGTATCCTTTATTAACTCATCGGCAACTTTTTTTTACTGCAGGCAGGTGGCAAGGCGACTTTTACAAAGAGCGATTCAAACTAATGGACAAATAAACATCAAAGTAAAACAAACCTTATTGTCACTAAGCCCAAAGTTGGTTGTTAGAGCTCCCGCCGCCGTATTTTATGAGCTGCTATGTCCACTGATAATTGCCGCCCTCTCCACGATCGGTGTTTCATCTTGTCGTTCGTTGCAATAATTTTGATTAAATAACGTGTGTCTCTTCTACTTTGTTCCCAATTTATAATGTCGAGTAAAAGTAAAGAATAATTAGCTCCAAAGCGGAAAAAAAGTAGTAAAAATATAAATGGGGGAGTCCATTGCATCCATATCACGCTGCTACAATATTAATGTATCAACTGCACGATTCATCAAGAAATCCGAAGACAAAATAAAGAATGAATACAGCTAAATATCAATCTGAATTGATATATCTTTTAAAAGGGCAAAACAAAACAAAAAAATACTAAGTTCTTTAAGCTTGGTAGATAGAGCGCTCATCGATTGTTTAATGTCTTTGACATCCTAATAACCAATTTTGTCGGTCAATCCAATCTCCTGGTTGTAGATGTTTCTCCTTCATATATAAATATATTCCCTGACGCCAGGAAGTTTTAGGTCTTCCTCTGCTTCGTCTTCCCTCAGGTTTCCATTCCAAAACACATTTTGGTAGCCGATCCTCTTCCTTTCGCTGGACATGTCCATAATAATAATAATAATAATAATAATAATAATAATAATAATAATAATAATAATAATAATAATAATAATAATAATAATAATTATGAATATAAATTGTTCAAAATCTCTCATTAAATCGATATGAAATAATAATTTTTATTGTATTTTGTAATCTTGGAACGTATCCCTACAAACCCATACAAATTCACGGTTTCTATATTCGCGGCATGTTTACGGAACATATCCCCCGCGAATAAGGAAGGAGCTTTTACTGTACTAGTATAGAAAGGAGTAAGAAGATGGATGATTGAATTGTAAAATAAGGCACTAACAGTGTTTACACAAACAAGCAAACAAACAGAAGTGAGATAACAAATCTACTAACTGAGCTTGTAATTGTTTGATAATGTAATACTTGTTGCTAAGAGAACATCACTCAATTACACAGAGCAAAAAGGGCTTCAAGATCAATTCAAGCGATGCAACAATTAAATGCGTTGATTTCAGTTGTTATTGTTTTTAAGAGTTCATAAACAGTTGTCCACTGCAGTGGTCCCGAGGTAGCGTTCTGCCTTGTGACGCAACGGGCCCGGGTTCGATTCCCGGTCTGGACAAGCTTCCTGGGTGAAGTTTTTTCGGCGTTTTTCCTCACTTGTAAGACAAATGTCAAGGAGCTTTGAGGCCCAAAAGGTCTCCGAACATCATCTGGCCATTATCATTATCCTTATCTACTACGGTGTGGAAAGCAACTGGAAGCTACCCATCTATAATTCGATAGTAAAGCTGCAAAGCAAAGCATTAAGATGGTATGATTGCAGTGAAGGGCCTGCCCAATGGCAAAACACTATAGAATAGAAACAGCTGTCATTTTGAAGAAGTGGCTGAATTCAAATACCTAGGAACAATAATTACAAACATGAAAGAGTTCACAAAGAGATTAAACATAGCCTCAATTCTGGAAATGCGTGCTACGTATTATCTATTACAGGGACTTTTGTCGTCCTAACTCCTTAAAAAAAAACATTAAATTGAACATACTGTTATTCTCCCAGTTATATTATAACTTATGGATGTGAAACATGGACTCTTACTTTAAGGGGAGGAGAAAATATTACGAGTATTTGAGAATAAAGTTCTTAGGAAAATTTTTGGACCAAAGAGAGATGAGGAGACAGACAGGCGAATGGAGAAGACTACATAACAGTGAACTACATGATCTTTATGGGGAAACCGGATGTAATAAGAACAGTTAAGTCTCGTGGAGTGCGATGGACAGGACATGTGGCACGAATAGGGAATGAAATACGTGCATACAAGATTCTTGTACGAAAACTAGAGGGAAAACGCCCAGTTATAAGACCAAGAATGAGGTGGGAGATTAACAACCGTGATTTAAGGGAAGTAGATTATAGAGGAGATGATTGGAAAACTTTAGTTCGCGATAGGGATGTATGGAGAGCTTATATCCGCACGGCCATCTACCTACGGGTTGGATAGTGCCAGTGAATCAGTGAATTAGTTATATTGAATCACACAATAACATCTTCAATGTAAAAAAAAATAACTTCTGGAGAGTGATGGAGTTTATTTAATGGATAAATAATTAACTGACAGAATCAACACTTTTTAAAAAATTCATATTAAAGCACCGTTGAGATTATGTAATAAGATGTTAATTATAAAATTGGTAGGCTACCTGGTAAGTCAGTCGTCCTCGACTAAATTATTAAATAGTTTCAATATGGAGGCCTTTAAAAAGCATTGTTCCATCTTCTGCATTTTAACTGGTACTGATGCTGTTGTATAAGTTGTACAACGATTTAGGTCTCCGGGTGTGTTCTCGTTGAGTAGGCCTGTATTCTTAGCTTCTTTTAGAATTTCTGTGTCTTCAAGAATGCTTAATCTTGTTGTTGTTATACTCTCTATGTAGTATTGACATAGTAGCTATTATCGATTTTATCGAATTGATGACTCGTTTTTAGTATGTGTTTGGAAAAACTTGATTTTTCTTTCGTTATTAATAGAATTTTTGAAATGTTCAGAGTATGTTGTGTTGAAATTTCTTGTTGTTTTGCCTATGTAGAACTTATCACAATTATCGCTCTTTAGTTTATAAACGCCTTTATTTTCGTATTTATTTGTTACTTCTATTTTGTTGAGATATGATGTTGTTGAGTTTGTTATTAGTTTTAAAGGCGATTTTAATATTTTTATCCTGTTTCGTGAGCAAATTAGTCGTTTCATTTCCCGTATAAGTCTGTGTAATCCAATTATTTGTAGTTATTTTACATTCTTTTTCTAGTTTTGTTATATTTGTTAAATTGTTTCTTCTTTTTTGTTTTTTGACCAACTTGTTGATCATTTCTTCTTGTATCCATTGTTTTTTTGCTAGGGATTTTATATAATTTAGTTTTTTTTAGTTTGTTTTAATTGATGGTAGCTTTAACATTCTGTTTATTAGGCTGATAAAGGTACTCATTTTCTGTTGTATGGGTTGTCTTGATTTTCGTGTATACTGTTACTTGTTGGTTTTCTGTATAAGTATGCTTATGTCTACTCTATTCTTAGTAAGGTTTTTGTAAATTAAGTCTAGATAGCTTATAGGGTTATCTTCGGTTTCCTCTGTGAATTGTATTTTGTTATGCATTTTCTTTAATTCCTCTGTAATATCTTTTTCTACGTGCATGTCATTTTCATATATTATTAATAAGCCATCGACATATCTTACCAATCATAGGATTTTGAATTTTTCTTCTAGTTTTTTTTTTTAATGTTTGTCTTCTAGGTACTGTAGAAATATTTCAGGTATGATGCCTGATGTTGGGCTGCCCATTGATATTCCGTCGCCCTGGGTGCATATTTCATTGTTACATTTTTTGTCTAATGCCACCAGGTTGTCTTTTATGATATTTCTGGTTTTCTCCCCTGGCATTGGAGGAATTGCAATCCATTTCTTAGGTTGGAGCACCTGGACGGCGAAGTTACGTTACCCCGATGATATTATGGGAGATAAATGATAATGAAGCGCCAGGAGAGTTCTTAACCTAAATTTAACCTAATTTCCAGACCATGGGTAACCACAGGAATAATTCCCTTTAAGGAAAAGTTCCTATGGTTTGCCGAGAAACGAACACGGGACACCATGAACAGTAGTCAGTATGCTGACCACTAGCCCGTGGGGCTGGTCTTAAAATAGTTTGGTTTTAAAATTGTTTTAATAATTTTGTTTAATTGTTCGGTGTACTTTCTGTCTGTCTTTCTTTCTTGGAGTTTGTGCTCTATTAGGCCTATTTCTATTGTTTCATTGATTGGGATGTTTGTATATAGATTTTTTATGTCGAATGACGCAAATTTAGTGTTTTTTGTTGATTTTTAGATTTTTTATTTGGTCATATGAGTTTTTTATTGTATATTTGTTTTGTAGTGTACTTTGTTCTTTGAGTTTTGTGGCAATTAGTTTAGACAGTTTAAATTGGTAGACCAAGAATGAGGTGGGAGAACAACATTAACTATGATTTGAGGGAAGTAAATTATACAGGGAATGATTGGAAAGCATTAGCTCAGGATAGGGATGTATGGAGAGCTTATGTCCGTGCGGCCATGAACCTACGGGTTCGATAGTGCCAGTGAGTAAGTAAGTAAGTTTAAAAATTTGTGCGTTTATGCAGTTGATGACCAGTCTTATGGGAATGTCTTCTTTATGTAGGTCTACTTATGGTAGGGATTTCATTAGGCCTATTGGTGCGGAGGGATTCTTGTTAGTCCATTTGATGTTAATAGCTGCACTGTTCCTTTTTTGGTTGTTTATGTTGTCTGTTTTGTGTTCATTTTTCATTATGGTATCGGAATTTTTTAGGATTTCATTATTTTCATCGTCATCACCACGGATTGGGTCTTTGCTTGTTCCGAACTCACATCTGTTCAGCCCAGCACTTTCTTGGTCTTCCTTCCGATCTTCGTCCTCCAGGTTTAAACATTAGTGCCATCGTTGGTCTCCTATCCTGTGTCATTCTTTGCAGATGTTCTATCCAATTGTTCCTGTGTTCTTCTACTTGTTGAAGAAGTGGTTGTACTTTTAGTTCCCCTCTAATATTCTGATTTCTATGTTCTTCTCTTATAGAACCTTACACAGCCCGTAGGATCATTAATTATTTATCTTTGGTATTTATTAGTAGGATCTTTGTTTACTTTTTTAAATCAATTTTCTTCAATAATTGTCGTGTTTATCCATATATTCTTCTTTATTTATTAATGGTATGGCATTCCCTTTATCAGTTTTTTTGTATGTATTATTTTTTCTTTTTTTGAGTTTGGCTTTAAGGTTTTTGAGATTTTTAAAATTTTGTTTTTCTTCATCGTCTAATGATGGCAAATTATTGGTGTTATTGATCTCTTTAATGATTTTAGCGGTATCATATTTGGCATGTATTTTATTGGTTATGTTGACTTTATTTAGCTATGCCTATTTCACTTTCGACAATCATATTTTGTACAACCCATATCATCGGAGTAACGTAACTCCGCATTCCAGGTGCCCCAACCTAAGAAACGCATTACAATTCCGCCAATGCCAGGGGAGAAAGCCAAAAATGTAATAAAAGACAACCTGGTGGCATTGGACAGAAAAAACTATTTCTTCTTTTTTTTTAGGGTAATTAAATTTGTAACCAAGTTGTAATAGTTTTTTTTTACTGATATTTGTTGTGGTTAGGTTGATAGGCTTAACTATTAGATCATCATTATTGTTAGTATTTTATTTAATTTTCTTATTAATAAGTTTGAGTTTTTTTCTAGTTTTTGTGCATTGTTTTATATTTCTTTTGTTTTTTTTCGGAAACGTTGTTGTGTATTTGAGTTTCAATAATTATTTTCTAGCAGTTGCCAAATATGAAAGCTTCTTCTTTGTTAACCCTTAAATTGGCAAAACACACATTTCTTCTGTTAGATATTTGAATGTGGCGGACCGCAGTGAAAACGGAATCTTATATAACTGTTATTATTAGGTATATTGTATAATTAGACGCACATTTAAGTGGTTTATTTTTGTTCGTTTTCTTTTGATTTATTTAAAATATTAAATTAACTAAACCAACTGATGTATCTAAAAGGATACATTACGAATTTAAGGGTTAAGATAGTATAGTTGATTATTTATATTGCTTTTCTTCTTATACAGTAATTTAATTTATGTTTCTGCTGATATTTTTGTTTTCTTGGATGTGTAGGTTTTGTTATTTATTTTAATGTTGGCATAATCGGGTGTGATATTATGTTTAAGGCATTCTTTATTAAAGAAAATTTTTTTAATGCCCCAGTTTTTTGTCCTTTTTTTAAACATTTTTGGTGTTCTCTCCTGGCACTGGCGTAATTGTAACTCACTTCTGAGGCTGGGGCGCCTGTAAGGCGGGGTTAAGTTGCCCCGATGTTATGATGGATGATGATAGTGGTGCGCCAGGAGAGTCCTTAATCGTAAGCTTAATCTAAGATGAATATGAATGATGATGATTGCGATGGCCATATAATGTTCCGGGATCGCTTATTCACTAAAACTAACTCACTGGTACTATCAGACGCGTAGGTTCATGGCTCCACGGACATAAGTTCTCCATATATCCCTATCCTGAGCTAATGCTTTCCAATCATTCCCGGTATAATTTACTTCCCTAAAATCATGGGTAATATTATTCTCTCACCTCATTCTTGATCTACCAACTTAAATTTGGTTTCTCTACAAGAAGCTTCCATGCACATTTTTCATTCCCCATTTGTGCACATGTCCTGCCCATCACGGTCTATGAGACTTAACTGTTCTTATTATATCTGGCTTCCTATAAAGCCCATATAGTTCACTGTTATGTAAGTCTTCTCCATTCACCTGTCTTCATCTCTCTTTGGTCCAAAATTTTTCCTAGAACTTTATTCTCAAATACTCGTAGTTTTCTCTCCTCCCTTAAAATAAGAGTCCATGTTTCACATCCATATAATAAGTTAGCCTATAAAGTGACTGGAGGGTTTTGAGATGTGGATATGGAGAACGATGGAGCATATAAAATGGACAGACAAAATAAAAAAATAAAGATTTGCTAGACAGAGTGGGTGAAGGAAGAACAATGCTGGAAATCATAAAGAAAAGGAAAATAAATTGGATTGGCCACTGGCTAAGAACAAACTGCCTGCTGACGGATGCCCTAGAAGGAATGGTCAACGGAAAGGAAGTTAGAGGGAGAAAAAATATATCAGATGATAGACAATCTTAATATATTAAAAAAATGAATGTTTGTTTGTTGGTTTGTTCGTACTTTATGCGCGGCTAAACCGTTGATCCGATTGTGAAGGGGCTTTTTTTGTTCAGGCGATTCCCGGGATGAACATAGGCTATAAGAGAGTTGTGATACTCGACTCCTACACCCTTAAAAATCGCCCTTTGTAGTGGGAAACGTGAAAGAAGTAGCTATTTGGACGCTTAAATGGCCTACGCTGCCGAAACCATAACAAGTATACAAAATTAATGTTCACAGAATTGAATACCGCAAAAAGCTCTACAAAAAAGTCCGCGACGACATAGGGTATGTTTATCTCGTACGGATAACTCACAATAACCACTTTTGTCTTTCATTGATGCCAAGAAGATCGAGACAAGTACTAAAAAAATCTATACGTAGATTCCTGGTCAAGCTTAGTAGCAAATGGCGGGTATTCTTTTACGGATAACTCACAATAACGAATTTTGTCTTTTAGCTCATTTATGCCAAGAAGATCGAGATAATTAGATTCCCGGGCAACACCGGATAATCAGCACGAGGAATCTTAAAATAATTACGATATAGGCCCTATATTTATAATTATTTTTCATTTTACTTATTCAACTAATCATAAGAAGTACATTATATGAGTAGATTCCCGGACAACGCCGGGTAAACAGCACGGGGTATCTAAAAAATATAAATTATAATTATTTTTGCTCACTTATTTAACTAAACATAAAAACACATTAATTTAAATTTATTTAGGCGTAGCAGCGCACGCCGGGTATTAGCTAGTATTAAAATAAATGGTTTGTATGCGGATACAGAAATGAAGGCTGAGTCAAGGAAAGAGTGGAGAATGCCGAGTTTGCAGTGAAAGAGACTTGCTCTTGGGCAGAACACTATGAATGAATAATATAACTGCTAGAATAACAGTTTTTATATTTTCAGTTTAACATTTTTTTAAAGGAGTTGGGAAGAAAGAGTCCCTATAATACAAAATAGCATGCACCTTTGTTCTACTTCTCATGTTGAAGAGCCAGACATTTTTATTGTAATATTTTTGTCGCCTTTAAAACTAATAACAAACTCAACAGCACCTTATCCAACAAAATAGAAGTAACAAATAACTATGAAAATGAAGGCGTTTATAAACTAAAGTTCTATAATTGCAACAAGTTGTACAAACAACAAGAAATTTCAACACGAGATACTCTGAACATTAAAAAAAATTGTAACTTATTAACGAAGAAAATTAAGTTTTGCCGAACACATAGCCTACCTGAAACGGATCATCAGTTCGACAAAATCGATAATACTATGTCGGTACTACACAGAGAGTATAACAACAACAAGATTAGCATCCTTGAAGACATAGAAATTCTAAAAGAAGCAAAGAATACAGACCTACTCAACGAGAACACACCCGCAGACCTAAACCCGTTGTACAACTTATACAACAGCATCAGTAGCAGTTAAAATGCAGAAGATGAAACATTGTTTTTGAAAGGCCTCCATATTGGAATTACTTGATGAAGTTGAATAATTTAGTTCATGACGACTGACTTGCCAGGTATCAATTTTATATTTAATATCTCACTGACACTAACCGAACCTGGAATTCATCTGTCTAATTACTCATCCATAGTGCTCTGACCAAGACCAGGTCTTTCACTGCAAACTCAGCATTTTCTGCTCTTTCCTTAACCCAGACTCAGCTTTTTTTTTGTATTCGCATACAATCAATTGACTTTAATATTGTCTATCACCTGATGTATTTTCCTGCGTCTAACCTTCTTTTGGTTGACCATTCCATCTAGATCATCCGTCAGCAGGCAGTTTCTTCTTAGCCAGTGGCTAATCAAATTTCCTTTCCTCTTTTTTTTTATTTCTTTGAGCATTGTTCTTCATTCACCCACTTTGCAAATCAAATATATATATATATAATATATATATATATATATATATATATATATATACAGGGTGTATAAAAATGGTGGCGCAAACTTACATGGTTGAAAGTACACGATAATAGAAGCAACAATGACCCAGTAAACATGGGTCCGAAAACGAGCCGTTTGCGAGATAATTACGAATGTATGGTTACAAGCCGCCACTGACTTCATTGTAAACATCGTCCTAGTTAGTGCAAATTAATTTGTATTTAGACTTTACTATTAATTTTTCATCTCATTTAGTTCACAATTCACAGTCCACTTCACTTATGGGTTAGGCCTACCTGTTAAAGGAGATGTTCGAAGTGTCTTCCTTGCATCTGGATGCAATACTGTCTTCGTCTCTGCAATTAATGTCGAATTCTTTCGAAAACCCCTGAATCATTTCTGAATTCTTCATAAGCATGTGCAACTCTCTGCTCCAGTTCTTCAACCGTGTTAAGGGGTGTGCTGTGCACTTCGCTTTTGAGGTGATCCCAGACACAAAAATCGAAAGGATTTAGATTACGTGATCTTGGAGGCCAAGGTACAGATCCTCCTCGACCTATACATCTTTGGCCATATCTGTTCGTTAGATGCCTTCTTACAGCAGCAGAAAAATGTACCGGAGCTCCATCATGCTGAAGGGGAACATCCTCAAGCAATCCTGGAAGATGACGCCGCAGAAACCTAAGGTACTTCCGCCCATTAAGTTTTCGTGGAAGAATGTGCAGCCCAATGAGATGATCACCTAGTACCTTAACCTAGTACTCAGTTAGAAACGGTGCTGATGTGGTGACTCATGAACAGCATGTGGGTTTATTTCACACCAAAAATGGATATTATGATAATCAAAAACACCATCGCGTGTGAATCCTGCTTCGTCTGTAAATAAAATGTTACATGCGAAACGAGGGTTGACTACAGTCTGTTGTTGCATCCACTGACAAAATATCACTCTAGGAACAAAGTCCGCATCATTGAGACATTGAACTCGTTTGAGGTGGTAAGGGTAGGCCTACAGTAAATTGTGCTGTAAAATTCTCCATACACTTCTGTGGCTTAGTACAGGCACTTGTGTGGCAATTCTTCTCGTTGAGGTTCCTGGAGAGAGCTGTACTGCTTCCAACACCATATCCTCAACCTCAGGCGTAATGCGAGCAGGCCTACCTACTACTCTGCCATGTGCAAAACCTCCATTTTCTCTCAGGAGCTGATGGACCCTTGTAAATGTACGACTTTCGGGGTGTCTTCGATCAGGTTATGTTTCTTGGTACAATCGTGCAGCCTCCCGAGTATTGCCATTAGCCCTACCGTACATGAAATGCATATCCGCATACTCTTCGTTACTGTAAGGTTCCATTGTAACTACAACACAGCACAAGTGGCACTCCTCAGACGAGACCGATACCTTTTGAGACTGTGTACTGTAGCCGTCCTGTACGTTCTACGTGTATGGTTTGATTACAACTCCACCTCTCGGCAATGTTCAGTTTTGTAAACAAAGAACATAGGACGGCTTCAAGTGTGCAAGGAGTAAACCGTACGAATGTTACGAACAATGACGTCAGTGGCGGCTTGTAACCATACATTCGTAATTATCTCGCAAACGGCTCGTTTGCGGACCCATGTTTACTGGGTTGCTTCTATTATCGTGTACTTTCAACCATGTAAGTTTGCGCCATCCTGTTTGATACACACTCTATATGTAATTATATGTAGGCATAGGCCTATAATTATATATAGGCCTATATATATAGGCCATATATAGGTATATACATACACACACACAGGGTGTTGCAAAGAAACACCTACAATGGAGGTGAGGTGGTATATTGAGATATGTTGATAATTTTTAATAAGGTACCCATGTCCGGAAATGATGCGTTTTCACAATATGAGTAGCTAACTTCTCAAGGGTTTCGTTAGTTGGATTTCAAGATACAATACTTGACAATACTGTCATAGTTACGTCAAGTTTTCAAAATATCCACCTCCCATCTCATTGCAGAGCGTACATCGGCGGTGTGTAGTGACTGGCGCACATGTTCAAATTCGCCGGACCTCGTTTGAATTATTTGTGTAGCAGCATGGATTCGGGCTATAAGATCCATACGTGACTCTACTTGAGTCTGATAAATAGACTCTTTCATGTCGTCTCACAAAAAGTAGTTGAGAGGGTTAAAATCAGGTGATCTCGGAGGCCATGGGACTGGTCTGCCTCGACCTGGATACGTGATATCCGAATGTCTCCCCACATTGTCATCGAAGTGAGCTGGAGCTTCGTCATGTTGCAGCCACATTCCTTTGCGACCCAGGTATCATAGGTTTCGTATCTGTGAGGTGTTGTCAAGTAATGAGTCTTCAAATCCTTGGAACTAACACTAATCTTGAGACATAATTAACTAGTCATAATTTCCGGACATTGGTACCTTATTAAAAATGATCAACATATCTCAATATACTAGGCCCTATATCACTTCCGACGTCGGCGGTTTGTTGCAACAACCTGTAACTTATATAGGCTTATACACACACGTGGAGCCGGCGACGTTGTCCTGCCCAAACGTTCAATTCTCGTGTCATGGCCGGACCATAAAAATATACTACTTTTTACCATAAAATTCACTAATTAATAAGTTCGCAAGAAAACTCCTCACTGCCGTCTGTTGCGGCTCAAGAAGCGTGCATGATATCACACTGTTAATTACATAACCTCAACGGTGTTTTAATATGAATTTCAAAAGTGTCACATTGTTGTCATGCGGAATATGTCTGTAATGCAGTTGACTAGGTCTATATAAGTTACATCTGATATAAAAATATCCTGTAACTCGATCGCAGCGCCACCTACCGAATTCAATTGTGAATCGAAACCACCCACTCAAACACACAAAAATATTCAACATCGGTCCAGTCGTCTAAGCAGTTTTTAATTTCGGGTTTCAAGTAAATTGTCGGATTTCGTTCATTTTTGGATAATACCTACCTCGGTTTATTTTAATACGATATAGGGCCTACTAAGTTTTGTTTTGAAACATCGAAAAATGTGACAGCTAGAGCGATTTTTAAATTTTCACTTCAGATGAACTCATCATATAGCCTACCTAATGGTTTTAGAGGGACCAGTTTGTCAATCTGAACCATTGAGGGACCCAATCAGACACACAAAAAATTAACCTAAATCGATCCAGTCGTTTTGGAGGAGTTCAGTGACAAACGAACAGAATAATTAGATATAGAAAGATATACATACATAGTGTTCTGAGACAACCTAAAACTTTGGGATGACAGGAGCACGAAGATTTTTTTATTATAACAAGAAATGCGAGGTTGGGAAGTTGTTTTTACAGAAGCGAGGAAATGATTGAAAATCGAGCGATAACGAGGTCTTTGATTTCCGAGATTCTGTAAAACACTTCACACAAACGTGCGTTGTACATTGTGTTTTGCACGGTGGTGTTTTCAAAATAGTAGACTAAATAATAATAACTTAATATCTTTGTTGGAAATATTTGCGGTCATTATAAACAACTGACTAACATTAACAGACTGGCCAATGTTTATATGGTAAATGCCGAAAATTATTTAGTTGAGCCTGCAGCAGGCCGTGACAGCAATCAGTCATAAAATGGCGGCAAGTACAAATTTATTGTTTTATACTATTTCAAATAAAGTTCAGTTCATTTAAAATGCAGAGATTTGTTTCATATAATGTATATTAACACTACCTTTTGGACATATTTTTGTATAGGCCTGTACATTGTACGTACTATACATACTGATTTTACTTTCCGCACTAGATAGGTAATTTGTAATATTACAGCATAGTTATTTAGTTATTTTATGTTGGAAATCCCAAAATTTAGGAAATTGAAACTTTCAATCATGGTCGCCATTGCTGTAAGTAGCAAACGACAGAATGTCCTGTCGTACAAAAATGTTTTATGTTTGAGAGAGGTGTTCAATATCGCTGCTACTAGATGACACTGTAGTTCCGCTGTGACGTAGCGATAACTTGGATACCAGACGCCCGCAGGCATTAGTTGTGCTTCAAGTGTGAATGTGTTGGGATGCAACATGGCGCCGATCGTATCAATAGGTAAGTTTACTATGACACTTGTCATTCCGACCTAGATGACATTCTTTATCACCTACAGTTTACCTATTTGCTCGCGTAATTTGCGCACTTTTTAATTCACTTTGACAACAAAAAATCGGGAGCGCAAAATATGCGGATTTTTTAAATTAGACGTCCTGTTCTCAGTTATCTCAATTATGGTAGGTAAGTAGAACACATTAAGAATGCAGTAGTTTTCTCATTTCTTATAAATTTATAGCACAACCACTGTAGGTAATCTTGAATTATACAAATAATAATAATAATTATTACTCCACTGCTGTGATCTCGAGGTAGCGTGCTGCCTTGTCAAGCAACGGGCACGGGTTCGATTCCCGATAGGGACAGGCTCCTGGGTGAGGTTTCTTGTGGGGTTTTTCCTCACCTGTAAGACAAATGTCAGCAAGCTTAGGGCTCAACGGTCCCCGAAAATCATCAGGACATCATCATCATCCTTATATTATCATCATCATCCTTCACCGGTGTGGAAAGCAACGGGAAGCTACCACACCTATAACTCCCTAGTAAAGCTGCAAAGCATAGCATGAACATGCTATGATTGCAGTGAAAGACCTGCCCTCGGGCAGAATGACTATGGAATGGAATAATTATACTGGTCAACAGTGATTTTGTTACATGAAAGATTTTGGGTGATTCTTATTTATTTTCATCTGCTGATTCCAAAAATGAAGTCAGAAATGTTCCATCACCCACCATTTTTTTGTAATTTTGAAAATAATTATTTTCCTATTTATTAGCATTTTTGGTATATAACATGATGATTAGAAGGATTATTTTACATTTATATTTAATTTCATTGTGCCAACAATGGACTTATGTTTTGCGATTGTTGCCTTGAATTCATAACTTACAACAATGACATTCTCCTACAAAACTGTGATTGTATGTTTTAAGTTCGCAGTTGAATGGAAGTTTTCTTAAAAGAAAGAAGCTAATTCTGTGCTCACTTCCGTAGTCAAGTGAATTGTGATAGAAGTGTATTGTAAAGACTAAGTAGTGTATTGTATTTTAGTGTATTGTAAAGAGAAGAGTAAAATTGTATTTGTATAAGAAATATGTCTCGAAAGTGTGTTAACGATAGAAACAACTTTTGTTTCGTGTGTGGTGAGCTCACTTTCAAAGCGCAGAAGCGAAAGTTTACTCCTCTAATAAGAAGAGCTCATCACTGTTATTTTAACAACAAAATAGACCAGAACAAGATATGGGCCCCGGAAATATGTTGTACCAAATGTGTAACACTATTAACTGGCTGGTTGAAAGGATACCGTCATATGCCTTTCGCAGTCCCAATGATATGGCGCGAACCTAAGGATCATTTGACAGACTGCTACTTCTGCTTGACAAATATATCTGGAATAACTTCCAAGTCAAAACACACCGTTAAATATCCAATGTTAGATTCAGCAATTCGACCGGTACTTCATGGGCCAGATTTACCCATACCAATTCCACCAGATCACATAACAATGATTGAAGAACTTTCTGATGTTCAGGATTTACAGAATGATTCAGATTTTGCGGAAGATGATGCTATAGGCCTAAATGAAACTCACTTTCTAACACACGAGGATTTAAATGATTTGGTTCGGGATCTTGGTTTAAGTAAAGCAAGGCAGAATTACTTGTTTCAAGATTGAAAGGATGGAAGCTACTGCAGGATGACACCAAAGTAACTATTTTCCGCAATCGCCAAAAGGAATTTGAGGATTTCTTTTCTAAAGAGAAGGACCTAGTTTTCTGCAATGATGTTGAGAATTTGTTCCAGTCACTGTATGTTGAGCATAAATCTGAGGATTGGCGTTTATTCATAGACTCCTCGAAAACAAGTTTGAAAGGATTGTTACTACATGATGGAAACATATATCCATCCATTCCTTTAGCCCATGCAGTTGGTATGAAGGAAAATTACGAGAATATGAAGCTCTTACTATCCGCTATAAAATAGGACAATTTTTCTTGGCAGATATGTGGGGTTTTGAAAGTTATAGCCATCTTAGTTGGGTTACAGCTTGGCATACTACATTTTGCTGCTTCTTGTGCAAGTGGAATAGCAGAGATAGAAGTAATCATTATATTAAAAAGAACTGGCCAAAGAGAGAGTCACTTAATCCAGGACAAGAAAATGTTCTTCACCAACCACTTGTACGTTCTGAAAAAATCTTATTGCCTCCACTACATATTAAACTAGGCTTGATTAAACATTTTGTGAAAGCAATGTATCGTGATGGCAGTGCATTTCTCTTCCTCAAAAATAAATTTCCAAGGATCAGTGAAGCTAAATTGAAAGAAGGGATATTTGTTGGCCCTCAAATAAAGGAAATATGCAAGAAGCAGCAGCATGGCAATCTTTCAAAAATGTTGTCTCAAATTTTCTGGGGAACTTCAGGTCTGATAACTACAGAGAACTTGTCAATGAGATGATTGAGAACTAGAAGATAATGGGATGTAATATGTCTTTGAAAATTCACTTTCTGCACTCCCAACTTGATTT